>JAFFSR010000249.1:6390000-6990000 GCA_017163975.1 Anastatus disparis
CTCCAGCACTCACGCAATTCATTGGCTTCAGACAAGCGAAAAAAGAGAAACTAGGTACTCGACTTTTATTAGTTTCTGTTATCCATTTAGTGTACAATTCTTTCAAATCATAAAGTAATAATTTTTTGGGTATTGGAATAGACTGTTTTCCAGGAACCTTTTGCATGCGCACTTGCCTAATACCACTTAACGCTCTACTATTTGTATCATCTAAATAAAATGCTATGATCTCGTTTTTAACTTCATCTGTGATTCGAGTATACGTTTTTCTTATGCGCTTACCAAAAACACCTGAAATGTGGTCATACATAAATTTTTATGATTCTTCGTTGAACAAGTATTTCTCGATAATTTGTAATTAAAATGATTAAATCAAGATAGATGCATCATTGCATATTAAATTCTATCGTCCAAAGTAAAAAAACCGTCAACTGTATTTCGATTGAAACTGAGAAAACGGCGAAAAACTTTTTGTATGAAGAAATACGATATTTATAATGAGTAAATATTAATGGTGAATTTAATTAGTGAATGAAGGATCATTTAAAGCATGGAATGAAAAAATAATTGTTAATTTTATTTTTTACTATTAAAAAATGTAGTTAACTATGCTTGTTTCTTAAAAATATTTGGCAATAAACGTTAATGTTACTTAGCCTTTTATTCTTAGGAGTATGAGCTTTTTTATTTTTGTAAAGAGGCTTACATTCTGAAATATATCTCAGAAAAGAGAGCGTCAATAAATATTAATGCTCCTAAAAATAGTAAGTAGTGACGTATTAACTAATATTTTTTAAATTTGTGTAAATTAAGGGAATATAAAATACCGATATTACAGTTTTCCAAATTTTTTATTATCAATCCAAAAATTTGTTAAATATCTCTATATTACAGCCTTCCATTTTAACTAACAAAAAGCATAATATAAAGGTATTTCGAAAAATTTTTGAATTCAAATTAAAAATTTGGAAAATGTTGGTAACTATGTAGAAATCATAGATCCTGTTACATTCCCTTAACGCTTTTTTCTGGAATTAAATTTTCAATTCAGTCAGACTTTTTATTCTTTGCATCGGTGTCATTAAAGATTAATGTTTTTTTTTCAAAATCCTCAAAAACAGTTGAATGCAGAATTTCGTTATGATTCTAATCATATGAATAAATCTATTTTTTTTTAATGTTAGATTACGGTTGTTTTACTTTAGAAGGTAGAATTCTATATCAATAAACTTTTTGAATAAAAACAGGATAATAAATATGTACATAGTGAGAAAATAATTTGTAATTTTAACACACATAAGTGTTAGAGATGAAATACAAATTTTTTTGTGTTAAAATTAATAAGTACACACATGTTTGTAAAATTTACAAACCTCCGAGTGTTAATTCTATAACAATTTTTGTATTAATTTCAAAAGTACACATACATTTTTAAATCAAAAAATTTTTTGTGTTGATTTTACAAACATATTTGTAAAATTTTAACACAAAATAAAATTTGACGAACTACACAAAATTTTTTACAGTGTATTATTTTCTTTTACCTTCATTCCTTTTTAACTTTTTTGCTTCATAATACATGTGACGAGTGCACTGGAAGTATTTTGCAAACATTGTAAATTGCCATTCATCTAGTAATACGGTCAATAATAATATTTTTTCATTCATATCAAATACTGAATTGTATCGATCTTGGATGGATTTTATCATACTTTCAAACCATGTGTTTTTATTAAATATACTTTCAAGATTCTCAAATTTTGGTAACTGAACATTATATGCTATTTCAAAAGCATTCGAGAAGTTATTGACAATGTTTTCCAATATATTAATACCACATTTTACTGTTTGCTCATCATTATTCTTACTTCTCTTAAAGATTGGCATGCCTAACACGTCCAGCATCTGATCAATTGTTCGTTTTCCTTGACTCTGTGATAAATACTCTGAGTTCTCACTATTTTGAGCTAGAGTATTACTTGTGCTTAAACCCTCTTGAATATTTTCAGTAATCAAAGTTTCAGCAAGTGTTTTATTATATTCAGATAAATCTGATTTTACCACCGCATAACATCTAGAGCATAATTTATGATTAATGTTTAATTTTATTTTGTGAACTTCATTCAAATAATTAACAATATTTTGATCTATTCCAATCAAATTTTTGTCTACGTTCTGTCGATGTTTTACAAATGGATCAGCACAGAATATATTAAGACTTAAAGGATCGCTAACTTTCTTTCTAAGATAAATATTACAAGATTTACACAATTTATTTCCTGGTGGAACATCAAAACCACATATATCTTTTATGTTGATTGAATATTGTAAATTAACAATCATTAAAGATTTGTTTACTTTTTTTTTGTGTTTCTGCATTGGATCACAGCAATTTTTCTGATTTATTATGTACATCATGATTAAATATTCAGTGTAGTGAAAAAGAGAAATAAATCCCTCCTCATTCTTAATATTAATTTCTGGCACTCTTAAAGACAATAAAGTTCTTTCATTATCATCAAGATCTATTATTTTTTTTCCTTGACTAACGTCACAATTTTTATTGAAAATACTTTCTAGACAACACTGATTTGCCATAATTTTTCAAAACTTTAAAACCCATTAATTCATTACTTTGCTTTATCACCTTTTAAAGTTCTAGAAGAAAAAAATAGAAAAAACTATTAGGTTTAATTTATAGAAAGTTAAATTAATTAGATGTAAAAATAGTTTATAATATTTATAAATTAAAAATTAATATGATTTTCGTTAAAAATATAGATGTATAGAATGCATGCTCATAAAGACATGTAATTACAAAATGTTAAGGTACGAGTGATTAAACTATTAAATTACTATAATACCTATGCAATAAAAAACTATTAAAAACTCTTCAGTATTAGAAATATACAATGTTTACAATAATAGAAATAAATAAAAGTAAACATGTCAGAAGATGTTTTTGCATCAATATAAAATTATAATAAATATTTGAAGTTACGAATTGAATAAAGAAACGTAGGATTGTATTTAAATGTTTGAAATTTATATTTAAATTCTAAAGGTTAGATATGATCAAAAAATAACAAACTGAATGTATATTATGCTCACCACTTATAAATTCTTTAAAAACACATTTACATCAATAACTTTTACAATATATTTTATTTTTTGCTTAAGAGGCGGTCGTAACCATTCGCCGCTGTATACAGGGTGGCGCTGCGGTCAGATGAGAGAAATATAGAAAATATTTTTTATTCAGCGATTTATAATTTATCGAGGCAATAATATACTTCTAACGTTGTCAAAGGCACTAGCCATATATATGTAGAATTATTATTGATGCTAATATTGTTTGAAAAGTCTAAAATATTATCATAAAACGAAAAATGCGGCGCGTGGTAGAACCGATGTAAACATATGGGTATGTTTTCTAAGCTCGACAGAGAAAGTAATAGTAAAGAACGAAGTATACACATGCTCACGCCGGCTCTACTTCGCACTGCATTTTTCATTTTATAACAATAGCTTAGACTTTTCAAACAAGATTATCATCAATAATTATTCTACATATATGGCTAGTGCCTTTGACAACGTTAGAAGTATATTATTGTCTCGATAAATTATAAATCGCTGAATAAAAAATATTTTATATTTTTCTCTCACCTGACCGCAGCGCCGCCAAGCGGCAAATGGTTCCTACCGCCTCTTAAAAGCTATATTTGCGTATATGTAAAATCAAGTAGGGGAATTTATTTGTTTAACTACACTTGAAAATGAAAATACGCTGTAATCAAGTAAATATGAGGATGCCTATGCAAGTACAAAAATAACGAGCAATTTTAACTTAAACAAATATTATCGCTATACAATGGCAAGTATGGATAAAATCATTAGTGCTTTTAAAAATAACATAGGCCCAAATTCATAGTCGTGTCTTGAGTATTGAGTATGACTTAAAACTTAAGTATCGTTACTTGAGTATCAGCTGTTACTTTGATTGCGTGCTACATGAAGAGGTTATCACAGTTACTTATGAAACAAAATCAAACAGATAAGCTACTCATCGGTAAAGATGTAACACTCAATTGAAGTAACAGCTGATACTCAAGTAACGATACTTAAGTTTTAAGTCATACTCAATACTCAAGACACGACTATGAATTCGGGCCATATAGACGTAAGGCTCGAATTTATAGTAGACACTCAACACTCAGCACTCAACCCTCAGATCTTGAAGTTTCATTGTTCCGTGTTCCTTATAAACGTAGACCCACGTTTATAGGGAACACAGAACAATGAAACTTTAAGATCTGAGGGTTGAGAACTGAGGGCTGAGTGTTGAGTGTCGACTATAAATTTTAACCTAAATAAAAAAGATTGAATGTGCATTCATAGTACTGTAAATAATGAAATGAAACAAGAGCAATCTAGATGGAACATTTTCAACTTTCTATTGAACACAGACAATGTTAAAGTGTTACCCAGGTTTTCGGACGAAAAATTTAACCCAGAAAAATCCTTCTATAAGCGTCTATCTTCTTTAGTATAAGGGTGAAATTAGATGGAAGGGAAAATAGGCTACGGAACGTCATAGTACGTCAATTCCGTATCCTTGTATTCCGTCAAATTTTTTCCCTATATTCTCATAGATCGGAATTTAGCTGAGAAACTTCAAAATAACCTACAAATGTGCCCGCAAATTTTAAATTAACAACAAAAATTTGTTTGATTAATTTTTTATTTTACTGAAACGTCGATTTTACGATGTAGGATAGCCAACGATAACTTAAACATATGATAAGAATTTCAGAAATGATATAAAGAAGAAATTACAATATAGTTTCTAGCCTTCCTAAACATTCTTGAAGTGTGTTACTCGAAATATTTTTTTTGAAACAAGTTTCTCACAGAATATTTTATTCCTATAATGTAAGTTTTTCACATGCATAACGAACATCTCTATTGTATATTTTTTAGTATACAATGAATGTATGAAACCAAAAATTGAAAACATAAAAAGATATTTTTTTGTGCATTAATAAAAATAAAATAAATTGATAAAAATGATAAAAAAGCATATTAAAATATAGATAAAATGCTAACTTCCTGTAGTTTATTATGGTCTGATTAACATGTTTTCTTTAAATCTGTAGTAGCGCGTGAAAATAATAACAACTTTCATGTCAGTGTTTCAAAAAAGGCAATTTTTCATTATTTATAAAATTTTTTTCCGTCACTTGTATTTTTTCTAAGGTTGGTGAAAAACTTTCAATCTGAGTTTGGTGTTGAAATATTTTTTAAGACATGTAAAAAAGTATAAGAATTTATTTGGAAAGTCAATTTAGGACGATACCCTATGTTCGTATGTATAGAACGCTACACATACGAGCATATAGCATTGTAAATGTCTAAAAAAAGCAATAATTAGATGCACGAAAAATAATTCGAAAATCAAAAAACGGTCCTCTGGAAATGGTTTTATTTCATATATTTATATCAAAACTAAAAATTTATACAATAAAAAAAAAAAAAGACCTTATTTTGAGCTTTAGGGGTTCGAAAATGGCCAAAAACGCATTTTTTACGAATTTTGTGAACTTCAACCTTCAATAACTCCATCAATTTTTGATGTTTTTAGACGTTCAAAGTGTTAAATTGAAGGTCTTTTCAAGAGGTTTCCAACGCCGTTTGCCGATTGTAAAAATATTAAAATTCGTGATGTTATGGAAGGATGAAAAGTTGAAAAAAGTCAAAAAAACGCCCGTTGTTTTTAAGGTTATGTAGCAAAGCCCTTTCCATAAATCCAAATGTGCTAATGATTTCTAAAAAGTTTAGTTCAAAACGAAGAAAACGATGTATTGTGAGTTCATTTTGGTGCAATATTGGATTAATGAGAAGTATTCGAAAACTAGCGAAAAACAGCCAAAAAAGGGCCCATTTTTGGACTTTGTATGGCCATTTCCCGGCATCTATTGGTTCTAGAAGGCTGAAATTTGGCATGGGTTCCTAAGTTTCATAGTACAAAAAGATGCCATGGTCAATGGAAAATTCTGGAGACCCACTGCGAACACTTTTTAGAAAAAGTATTAGAATGGCTCATATATATATATATATATATATATATATATATATATATATATATATATATATATATATATATATATATATGTGTGTATATGACTAACTGTTTAATAACTATTTGCAAATACTTTAAAAATTAGGAAATAAATTCTATTTTTTTTATAGTCGTCCGAAATATGCACACTGCACAATAATTAATTTAACACATTTTTATTTAAATTTTGTAGTTGCATCCTCCTGCTTGGAGTATTAGCAGCTATAGGTACTTTATTTAAATTTCATATTTACATACAGTCTCGCGTAAAAAAAATCGATTGACTAAGTTTTGGATGAAGTTCATCTAAACTTGACCAATAATACTCTAGCAAACTTGGTGTTTGAAATTTACGTTTGGAAAAAGTTCGAAGGAAGTTTAGAGAACTTTCGGTAAAAGGTTTATTGGACATAAAGTTCGTTCTTGTTTGATCAAGTACGGCCAACATTTGAGAAAGGTTTAGGAAACGAATAACAAAAGCTTGTTTGAACTTTCCTCTAACTTTAAACGAATTTACTTCGACAAAGGCAAGTAAGTTCTAAAGGGAGGAAAAATTTATAGAGGTACTGTTCAAAGTTTGCCAAAGTTTAAAATAAGTTGGTCAAAATTTGACCAAAGTAAAGTTTGATTTTTATTAACATATAAATACAGCAAAATAAATATTTGATAAATTATTATATACATAGACATTTTAATAGATGATACTAGCTAGAAGAAATAGCTTATTTCAATAAATTTGGCTAGAATTTGAAAAAGAATCGACGTAATTATTCCTAAGTAGATGACGTTAAAGTACTTAGGATTTTCATCATAAACGTTATCTTATCAACATAAGGAACGAATCAATTATCCTAGACAGTCAGAGGTTTGACTATACGGAAAAAAATAATAAAAATATCACAGGAGTGTATAAGAAAGAATAAACCTAAAAGAATCGCTTCAAATCTAAAGAGAACGTCACATATCTCCGTCCTTTTCTAATCAAAGAATTCATCTTTTGTAAAAACTAATAGCTTTAGCAAAAAATAAAGAGAAAGCCACATTCCATATCACAGAAAGCAAAATTTTGTCAAATAAGAAAGAATAAATTTTATCACTGTCTTCAAGAAAATTTTGAGAAACCAAATTTTTTTATTCTAGCCTAGTACGTTCCAAGTTTTTCAAGGTTCTCTTGAAAACGAAGCGATAACATCGATTCCTTTTTATTAAAAATAGTATATTATGCGTCAAGGCCGCAAAACGCATCATTCTTGGCGAGTGCATGCTGAGAGGCCGAGCGTAGCGAGGCCGCTCCAGCTGAACGAGCAAGAATAATACGTTTGTGGCCGTGACTGCATATACTATTTTTTGCCCGAAGGCCGTTAAGCGGAAGCTGGGGCAGAGCCCCCATCTATTAAAAAATAATTGATAATTCCTAAAATATAAAAAAATTTATTAAAAAAATTCAATTATAAACAATAAATAACTAATAATTCCTGAAATACAATAAAAAGATACAATAAAAAGAATTCTATTATAAAAATCACTAATAACTGTTAAAATATAACATTAAATTCAAACAAAAATATAATAAAATATAAAATAAAGCTAAACTATAAAAATTATAATTAAAAAATATTATTTAAAAAAAGAAAAAAAAAGTTTTAAAAAAATAGAATGAAAAAAATTCGATTATAAAAGCAACTAATAATTGTTAAAATATAATATAAAAATTAAACAAAAATACAACAAAATATAAAACGAAGATAAACTATAAAAATTACAATTGAAAAATACTATCTAAAAAAGAAAAAAAAAAGTTTTAACACGCGAAACTTGTAACTATGTCTTTTCCGCGCTCTCACCTTTTCTTTCATAATATACATATATTGAGTCCACGTCATTCGTTAACGCATATCCAGTATAGTATATGTAAGAAAAGGATAGAGATACTAAGGAAAGCGGGAAGTTCATTCAGTTCAATTCCAAGAATCAGCAACGTCGAAAACGTTTTTCTGCGAACTTCCATTAAAATAATACATTAAGGTAGTTCTATTGGTCCAGTCGTTCTCATTGTGAAGTAATATGTTTCTTACAAATTCACACTATACGAAATAGAAATTGGTTGAGTTCTGTGTTTGCACAATAATTCAAAAACATGTTTGTGCGCAGATTCTGTAAGTATACATAATGCGAATCGTAAGACAGCATGTTTACGTGTAAATTAATATAGAGTAAGGACATTATTTTCCTTTTATTTCGGAATTGAGGGTCGATTGCTATAATCTACAAGGTACCATTTTCATCCTTGAGATCTGAAGTATAATATATTTTCATTTCTTTGAAATCTATAAAAAAACTTTTTACACAATCTTATAAAATGTTACGTTTCAAGCACTTCGCCCATATACTCTCATGTTGAATTCAACAAAGTTTAAACTAAAATATCTAAAAGATGAAGGTGGATACTCACCCAAATCAAAATACCATTGTAAAGCGTAAATCTCAATTTACAACATATTTCAATTTCAAAAAATTCCATAGAAAAGTGAAAAACCAATAGAACTACCTTAAATATGCACATTTTTCTTTTGCGGCCTAGGACAAGAATACACTATTTTGTGCTCCGTATAGAGGACACAAAAATTTATTTTGCGGCCTGAGGACAAAAAAATATTGCTTTTCTGATACGAGATGCAGCTTTCTCTTTATTTTTTGCTAAAATTATTAGCTTTTGTTAATAAAATCAATTCTTTTGTTGGATGAGGACAGATATATTCAAAATGTAGCTTGTGAATTTATAGGTTGCCGATTTAAGGTTCTATCAACTTAAATCAATTAATTTAAATAGTAAGAAATGTTCACTTTTAAATCAGTTAATTTAATCAGCAATGAATGGTTTTTAAATGAAATAATAAAAAATTTCAATTGATAGATTAGTTAATCATTGAATAAAATACGTAAAATTATTATATGCATTATTTATAAGATTTAAAGTTTTAAAATTTTAGTTATATCAATGAATCATTTTACCTATACTTTTACCTTTTCATTTTCTTCCAAAACAAATATTTTGTAACAGAAATCTAACATATAATTATCATTAAACTTATGAATGTATATTTTGTATCATATTTTTATATATAAATCAACTACTTTTATTTTTGAATTTATGATATGCAAACATCCCTACTGCAAAATCTCACGTGAGATCTCATGCCAAAATCTCATGTAACTTAAAAACGTGTAAAAATGTCAAAATAATATAAACTTTTACTTTTACAGTCATTTGTATGCATTGTAGAGCATATTTCTTCTCAATAAAATATTTAAATTTAATTATAATATTGCATTTAAATATTTTATTGAGAAGAAATATGCTCTACAATGCATACAAATGACTGTAAAAGTAAAAGTTTATATTATTTTGACATTTTTACACGTTTTTAAGTTACATGAGATTTCGGCATGAGATCTCACGTGAGATCTCATGTGAGATCTCACGTGAGATTTTGCAGTAGGGATGTACTATCTGATATATATAGGAATATATCTAGAACTTTCTAATTTTGAGAAATTGTCTTCACAACAATTGAAAAGTCTATAATACAAGTTTCTGAAGTGGCACACACTTCAATAAGGGCTTAAATTACTCGTTTCTGTAAGTAGAATATGTAATTAAATTTTGGTATCGATTGAACAAACGTTGTTCACGGTATATAATTTTATACATAAAAAATGATACTTTTTTCATATTTTTCTACGTGTGTTTCTTGAGCTATAAAAAAAGTAATGTACTTTCGATCATTCTCAAATTTTTTGAGCATAATAAATATGGTAAAAAGAACAGTTTAAGCCTACCTTGGTACATGTGTCTCTCTTTAGGAAGCTGTTGGACTATTTTTAATGTAAATGTAATTTTTAGGTGAAAATCACACTAATATTAAAAATAGTCTAACAGCTTCCTAAAGAGAGGCACATGTATAAGGGTAGGCTTAAACTGTTCTTTTAACCATATTCATTATGCTCAGAAAATTTGAGAATGATCGAAAGTACGTTACTTTTTTTATAGCTCAAGAAACACGCATAGAAAAATATGAAAAAAGTATTATTTTTGACGTATAAAATTATGTACCGTGAACAATGATTGTTCAATCGATACCAAAATTTAATTACATATTCTACTCACAGAAACGAGTAATTTAAGCCCTTATTGAAGTGTGTGCCACTCCAGAAACTTGTATTATAGACTTTTCAATTGTTGTGAAGACAATTTCTCAAAATTATAAAGTTCCAGATATATCCCTATATTCGTAAAACTAATTTCATTTTTAACGCAAAAAAAATATATTCATATAAACAAAAAAAAAGAGAGAGAAAGTTACATACTTTCACCCAAATGCAATGAGAATCAATATTCAAATGAATATTTTATCTTCCAAACTTATTTAGAATTCGTATTGCAAAAATAAAAGAAAAATTACCATTAAAAATTGTCATTAAGTCTTTATCAAGACTCGAAAAAATTTTTTTTTTTACAATTATAATTAATATAAAGAAAAAAAAATTAAGGAGTTTATTATAAGTTCTATATGGAATGAAAAAATTTTGTTCAATCTTTATTCTAAACTCTAAAATTATTTAGAGTACATATTTGTCAAAATAAAGACAAGCCATTACAATCGATCAGTTTACATTTCAGTTAGATTTATGTTAAACTCATCATAAAAATTACAAATAAAAGCAGAACATTTGGAAAAATTTAGTAACTATCATTACATTGCTGGTGCTAACGAAGATAATCACAATGGTACGTGCGGCAAAAATAATCTCACTTTGAAAAATGCGGCGAAGAATATTTCTCATCAAAATATGAGGCGAAAAGAATCCCACGTAAAAAAATTTTAATGAAAATAATCCCAAAATGAAAAATGCGACGAAGAAAATCTCTCGTTAAAATATGCAGCGAAAAGAATCCCTCGTTAAAAAATTTTAACGAAAATAATACCACTTTGAAAAATACGGTGAAGAAAATCTCTCATCAAATATCATCGTTGAAATTTGTTTACGAAGGATTCTTTTCGCCGCATATTTTGACATGAGATTCTTTTCTCCGCACTCTTTAAAGTGAAATTTTTTTCGACTTATTTTTTTATGTGAATTTTTTTCATGGTAGATAGCACGGCTGAGATTTCTGTTAGGCCAGCGATATATAAATAAATTGAAATAAGAAAATTTACCTTTATAACTTATGTTAGATCTCTTATTATATTCTTAAGACTTATAGCTTGTCATAAATGTCAAAATAAATCCCAATAACTTCAAAAATTTGGATACGAATCATGATTAGATTATTATCATAACTAGATCATATTTAATATTAACCTTTGTTTGACACACTGGAGTACAAAAGTTATGAATTTTCAATCAAATTTCATCGTTTTTTCAGTTCTTTTAAGTATTTTTATTTTTTAAACATATTTAATTTTAATATCTCACTATAAAACATATGTAGCCTTCAAAATAAACGTTTCAAAAGTTTGTGAACAAATTTTAGAACGAAAATATTTATTATTGTATTTTTTATGACGATTTTATCGTAGGGGTACAAATGACCCCAGTATGTCAAGTATGCTACAGCTGGAAAGTGTGTCAAACAAAGGTTAATTATAATTACGTATTATTAGTAATTATAATCTATATATTTTTAGTAAGTTTTTAGTTTTTTTAATGTTTTTTTTGGCCATTTAAATTATGTACCAGGCCTACGTTCAGGTAAACTAGTTTTGCCTCTGCAAGGATTTGCATTATCACCTATACAACGTATATAATTTTACTTATGATTTAATGAATAAATAAATATAGACACAAATTGGGTAATGAATGAAAATATTAAAATTAAAATTTAGAAAATTTTTCTTTTTATTGCATAGTTTTCACCGACGCAATTATGTTAAGTCGGGAGGGAAGTTAATGAATATTTACTTATATATCTACTCTATATTAAAACAATTATGAATTTTTTTTCCCTTGCATAGATGTTCATAATAATAATATCTATTGCGCTCAACCTTTAATTTGAAGATACACCGATTAATACTTGAGTAAATAACAAACAACTCAATGGTTACTCGGTCGGTATCAGGTTCTACTCCGGCCTAGTCTTAAAAAATATTATTGAACTCGAGTATCTATTTAATTGTGTCTATTCATCTGCCTGCCCGTATTCAGCATCAATCTACTTAACAAGCACTATAAGGTAAGAACATATTTAATATACTCTTCAATTAAAATCATTGAAAATATCCATTAGTAACTTGCAATAGTGAGAGCGATCTCACTTAATCAAATAATCGTAGAGCTTTTCTATCACTAGATTCCATACATCTTTTTAAAATACTTATATTAATTAACTCTTATTTACTTTTATTATTTCCTTAAACATTTAAAATCATATACAATTAAATATTGGGACTAAAATAAGTTATTTGTTTCAATTTAATCCTAGTGAAAGCCAGGACTCAACATCACGAAAAGTTAAGTGATATTTTGAAAAACAAATTTTAATGTAATGTATGTGTTATATAAAAGATATTGGGGAATATTGCTAATAAATCTCTTTTTACATCGAAATCACATTAAAAAAAACTTGAATCAATCTCTAATTTAATGAGCGCTATGAGAAAACATTGGTAGAGCGCAGAGTAGTTAACGGATAATTCCATACATTTCTATACCGTAGGATAAGGGTCCGAATCCCGACCAGGTACCTTTGACTTTTCTTTCGGAAGAAAATTAGTATGCGTGCCATTTATATCATGACTCGTAAAAAATCTGACCTCATTGGGTATCGATTGATTGTTAGTCACAGAAGTGGCTGACCATCTATCGGTAGTCAAAGTTTTCGATATGGTGTGTCAAATGGTCTAGCCAGATGTGATGTGTTGAACAGGGTCAGACTTTCTTCGATGTCATCACATTAAAAAAAATTAATTATATAGAAGACAACATCCTAATATATTAACTTTTTTAATTTGAAAAAAAAAAAAATTAGAAAGCATTGTGCCAAAACACTTCGCTGCGTCTTTGATGCATTTATATAATACTTTCAGATACACACACGAGCGTGCGCACACATACATACATACACATACGTATGTATGTGTGTGCGTGTGTTAGTGTATGATTGACCAACAGTGTTAATTTCGAAAATAAAAAAGCATGATCTTTTTGACGAACTGCACCTCTTTTATTTGTAAAATATGATATTTAATATTAAAAATTCAATTTAGAATATACAATTAATGTTTAAACAAATAATAGTTCATAAGGAGATATAGAAATTGAATTTTTATTTGCAAATAAGTGAATATATGTAAATGGAGAAATATATTTGTATCTGTTTTGAAGTGAATTTCTTAACAGCTATTTCAACAACAAATTAACAAAAAATTCGTAATGTTTAAAAATATAAATTTATTTATTACTTTTTTGTCTAAAATATTCATGAACACAATTATCTATTAATTAGCTGATTGATTAACTATTACAGAACTTATGAACAATGTATAAATACATTGTTTATAAAGTATGATATGTCTGAAAGTATTATATACATATATAAAATTATGGACAAAGTTAAATATGTTGACTATTTTGATAAATCTTTCTTTTAACTAAATCTCGTAAAAAGAAGCAGTTTTGATTTTCCGCCATTGATTTTGGGGTATTATAAGCATTTTGGAATCGATTGATGCGTGCAGACTTTTTCGTTGGCATGAGCAGACTTTTTTCTGATGAAAAGACACATGCGATAAAATACTTTTAGAAAATTATAAAATAATTTATTTTCAGATTTAATGTTTTTTTCACATTGAAAGTCATTGAACACAATTCAAAACTTTCGCTACACAATCTTTGTTCAAAATGTAATGACGTAAAGATTGATAGCTGATTTTTCCGCCCTCCGTGTGCAAAGCTTGTTTTTGCACACACATGTATAAAAATACGTGTTTAAAAACAACATCGTACGAAAAAGTTTTGTTCGATACTCGAGAGGAAAAGTGATTTCGACTTCGTGTGAACCTTTCACCTTTGTTTCAAACGGAAGACAAACTTCTCACTTGTCAAAATTCTTTGATTCTTTGATCAATTTTTAATACCTTTCGTTTTGCACGTACAATTAAGAAAAATTAGGTTCGATACAAGTTTGCTATGCAGGTATTTCTTGCATAGGTGATTGTTGCCTGAGCGAAGCGAGGGCAACAAATGATACTCATTAGGAAACGCCTGTATTAGACACTTGTATAGAAAATAAATATTTCATTTTCAGATAAAGAGCATTTAAACAATGTTTGAAAGTTATTTCGTTTTAAATTTTCATTAGTCTTATTTATTAAGAGACACTACTCTTTCGATGCAAGTTGAATTTTCGAAAAGTAAATAAATTAAAATTACTCACCCCAACAAATCAGCTAATGAAACTGGCGATTCTGACTCACTAGTGACAGTTTCAACTTGAGTTTTTGCTACTTCTTCAAAAATACTTTCATCTGTCGAAATTTCATTAGTTTCTTCAGTACTTAAAGGTGATGTCAATACTGTGAGTTCATGAGAAACAAATTTCATTTGCCCTTCTTCTTTTACATCGACACCAAATGTTTGTACCTAAATAAAAACAAACAATTAAAAAACTTTTAAACAAAATACTATCGGTCTTTTTTAATAATTTATAATTAAATAAAATTATTCATTATTATTAGCAAAATAATAAAGAGTAATTATTAGCAACTTTCTCGGTAATATTCGCTTGATTTAAATTTTGTTTTACGTACCGAAACGCACTAAAGTTTTATGGAAAAATTGTTATTACAGTTGTGCATTAAACTCTACGTAAGTTTTCTTAGTTTAACAGTTATACATCAACGCCTTTAACTCAAAAGGACTTACTTTGTGGAAACGGTTTAAATGGATTTACTTTGCTAAAGTGTCAGGAAAGGAATTACTTAGCTATATGGTTTGGTAGGGACTAATTTTACAAAACAGTTTGGAAAAGACTTATTTGAAAAGGAATTTTAGAAAAGAGTTTTTTGGAAGATTTGAATAATTAGTAGTAAAAACTTTAAAACCCTCAGACGCTATAATAGATCTATGCCTTCTATTCATATAATCGTAAGTAAACTATAATTGAAGAATATAGCTGCAAATCTGGTCATCTCCACTTTTTTCTGAATTCATTTTATTGCATTTTTTTTATACAGAACATCAAGATCTATAATAAAAAAGCACATTGGACAAAAGTATACGTATAGTCTTTTTTATGAGATAAAAAAAAGTAGGAAGTGCTGCAAAATATACAAAATTTTAAGTATAAGTATGGTAGAAAACAATCTTTCCCGTAAAAAAAATTTTTTTGGAGGTAACTACTTTTGCAGTCATACGCTTTAATTCTGAAGTAAATTTTATAAAATATTTAAAAGCATAAAAATGATATCAAAGGGAATGTTATTTAATTTTCGTTATTGAAGTACTAGTTATTGTAAAATTTTTCTTTTAATTATAATGTATGAATGATTTTCAATTAATGCAGTAATCTTTAAGAGTAGGCCAGATTCGCTGTCCTTGTCTAATTAAGATTTTTGTTATTTACTAAAGTATTAATCGATGTATCTGCAAATTGAAGGTTAAGCGCAATAGATATTATTATTATAAATATGTATGCACAAAAAAAAAATTTACCGTTTCGTTTTTGAGAAAAGTAAGGAACGCGGAAATATTATAAACATAAACTTTTACTTCGGTGTTCCTTACTTTTCTCAAAAACAAAAGGTAGAATTTTTTTTCTCTTGCATAGATGTTCATAATAATAATATCTATTACGCTCAACCTTCAATTTGAAGATACACCGATTAATACTTGAGTAAATAACAAAAAACTCAATTGTTACTCGGTCGGTATCAGATTCTACTCCGGCCTGGTCTTAAGTATATAATCTCTTCTTCACTGTAAGGTTTATTAATTTTGAATATTTAATTTTTTAATGCAGCATCTTATTAAATATTTAACTACAAATCTTTCTCTCAAAAAAATTTTACATATAAATTTTTATTACAAGTGGAATTTGCAAATATTCTATAATTATTGATTACTATAACTAAGTCTGAGAATGTTAAAGTTTTGACCACTGAATATTCGATCCTCCCAAATAAATCTTCTAAAATTTCTTTTCAAATAAGTCCTTTCTAAACTGTTTTATAAAATAAATCTCTTGCAAAGTGTTTAACCAAGTAATTCTTTACTAAATGCTTCCCCCACACAGCATGAAAGAATTTCGAAATAATTTCATGAAATATTACAAGTAATAATACGTTGAAAAAATTTAAAAAGGACTTAAAAAGATAACCATATTCTTTTGAAAAGAATTTATGAAATAATACACAGAAAGATTACAAAGTCTTTACAAAAATAATACCAAGAAGGAAATGAAAGTTAAAATATGAAATATTACACGAATCCTTTCTAAAAGGACTTTGAAATGACTTCTTGAAAGGAAACAAGAAATAACTCAGAAATCTTCCAAAGATTCTAGTCATGAAATAATTTAGAAAGATTTTCGAAATAATCTAAGGTATTCTTTCAACGAATCATTTCAAGATACTTACAAAAAGCTTTTATGTAATAATTCCAAGCAAGGTTTTGGTAATATTTCAAGTAATCTTACATGAAATAATTTTAAAACCTTTTTGAAATAATTCATGAAAGAACTTATCATGACGATAAAAGTTATTACATGAATCCTTACTGAAAGGACTTTGAGAGAACCTCTTGAAAGGAAACAAGAAATAACTCAGAAATCTTCCAACGATTAAAATCAGAAAATAATTTAGAAAAATTATCAAAATAATCTAAGGTATTCTTTCAACGAATCATTTCAAGATACTTACAAAAAGCTTTTATGTAATAATTCCAAGCAAGGTTTTGGTAAAATCTCAAGTAATCTTACATGAAATAATTTTAAAACCTTTTTGAAATAATTCATGAAAGAACTTATCATGACGATAAAAGTTATTACATGAATCCTTACTGAAAGGACTTTGAGAGAACTTCTTGAAAGGAAACAAGAAATAACTCAGAAATCTTCCAACGATTAAAATCAGAAAATAATTTAGAAAGATTTTCGGAATGATCTAAGGTATTCTTTCACCGAATCATTTCAAGATTCATTCAAAAAGCTTTTATGAAATAATTCATGTAATATTTTGGTAAAGTCTCAAGAAATCTTACATGAAATAATTTTGAAATCTTTTTGAAATATTTCATGAAATAACTTATGATGAGAATAAAAGTTATTACATAAATCCTTACTGAAAGGACTTTGAAGAGACTTCTTGAAAGGAAACAAGAAAGAACTCAGAAATCTTCCAACGATTAAAATCAAAAAATAATTTAGAAAGATTTTCGTAATGATCTAAGGTATTCTTTCAACGAATCATTTCAAGATACTTACAAAAAGCTTTTATGTAATAATTCCAAGCAAGGTTTTGGTAAAATCTCAAGTAATCTTACATGAAATAATTTTAAAACCTTTTTGAAATAATTCATGAAAGAACTTATCATGACGATAAAAGTTATTACATGAATCCTTACTGAAAGGACTTTGAGAGAACTTCTTGAAAGGAAACAAGAAATAACTCAGAAATCTTCCAACGATTAAAATCAGAAAATAATTTAGAAAGATTTTCGGAATGATCTAAGGTATTCTTTCACCGAATCATTTCAAGATTCATTCAAAAAGCTTTTATGAAATAATTCATGTAATATTTTGGTAAAGTCTCAAGAAATCATACATGAAATAATTTTGAAATCTTTTGAAATATTTCATGAAATAACTTATGATGAGAATAAAAGTTATTACATAAATCCTTACTGAAAGGACTTTGAAGAGACTTCTTGAAAGGAAACAAGAAAGAACTCAGAAATCTTCCAACGATTAAAATCAGAAAATAATTTAGAAAGATTTTCGGAATGATCTAAGGTATTCTTTCACCGAATCATTTCAAGATTCATTCAAAAGCTTTCATGAAATAATTCATGCAATATTTTGGTAAAGTCTCAAGAAATCTTACATGAAATAATTTTGAAATCTTTTTGAAATATTTCATGAAATAACTTATGATGAGAATAAAAGTTATTACATAAATCCTTACTGAAAGGACTTTGAAGAGACTTCTTGAAAGGAAACAAGAAAGAACTCAGAAATCTTCCAACGATTAAAATCAGAAAATAATTTAGAAAGATTTTCGGAATGATCTAAGGTATTCTTTCACCGAATCATTTCAAGATTCATTCAAAAGCTTTCATGAAATAATTCATGCAATATTTTGGTAAAGTCTCAAGAAATCTTACATGAAATAATTTTGAAATCTTTTTGAAATATTTCATGAAATAACTTATGATAAGAATAAAAGTTATTACATGAATCCTTACTGAAAGGACTTTGAAAGGACTTTATGAAAGAAAACGTGAAAGATAACAGAATCATTTAGAAATATTTTCGGGATTAGTTTATAATTTATCCGCTTGATGGCGGTATCTCTTACTCTCGCAAGCGGTAAGAGTGCTTCCCGTTTCATATATAAGGAAAATAAGAATCTTAAATGGAAACTATAAATTGTTATGCGTGCGATGTCTGTGTTATGATAACTTCGATTTTAACCGCTGTAAAACTATTCGTAATCCTATGAATAATTATATCATCATATATCCGTTATATATATATGTGTGTGTGTGTGTGTGTGTGTGTGTGTATTGATTTTAAATTGATTCTTAAATAATACAGGAAAGAATAAAATTTCTAGAACTTTACACGTCTCTCAACTAAAGATAGATGAAAAGATTAATGCATTATTACTAAAAGAATTCATGGATCCTTACAGAATTCTTTCATTGAAAGGATTCTGTAATAATTCTATGTCCGAGGTATATTTCTTTCAGAAATAATACAATGAAATATTTTTAAAATATTTTATATCATTCTTACAGAATACTTTCAATGAAAGATGTATGAAAAGATTTAAGAATTATTACCAAAAGAATTCATGGATCCTTACAGAATTCTTTTATTGAAAGGATTCTGTAATAATTCTATGTCCGAGGTATATTCCTTTTAGAAATAATACAATGAAATATTTTAAAAATATTTCATATTATTCTTACAGAATCCTTTCAATGGAAGGTGTATGAAAAGATTTACGAATTATTAGCAAAAGAATTCATGGATCCTTACAGAATTCTTTCATTGAAAGGATTCTGTAATAATTCTATGTCCGAGGTATATTCCTTTTAGAAATAATACAATGAAATATTTTAAAAATATTTCATATTATTCTTACAGAATCCTTTCAATGGAAGATGTATGAAAAGATTTACGAATTATTACCAAAAGAATTCATGGATCCTTACAGAATTCTTCCATTGAAAGGATTTTGAAATGGCTTGTGAATTCTTTATGAAATATTTTTATGTATTATTTTTAAAAGAATAATACCTCGGACATAGAATTATTTCAGAATCCTTTCAGTGAAATATTTCTGAAAGATTGTAGTCCTTTTATGAATCCTTTCAGAATCCTTTCAAAGTCCTTTCATGCTGTATGGGTCCATAAAGTAGGTCCATTCCAAGGGTTACCACGAAGTCCTTTTGAATTGGAAGTGTCGATATATATAAAGAAATCTCAAAAACTTTTAAATTTGTTGTCCCCGCCAAAATAATAAATTAAATTACTAATTATTTCCTTATCTAAGACCTTAGATTTACTTTGTATGTGACCATATAGTTGGAAAAATTGAATTTACAGTGTTAAATGTCCTTTTTTATTGATAAGATAACAAAAGAGTAAAAAAGTAGCAAAAATGCTAAAATTAAGGTTTTTTTATAGATTTTATTTTGTTGAGCTATAACATTCAGAGCATTGCTTAACTCTTACAGTCACAGGAGCCGATATATCGGCTACCTAATTTTCTTTTTTTTTACCTCAATATTTTTGCAATATCATGCTTGATTCTTGGATTTTTTGTATTTTCAGAAACACATAGCCTTACTATTTATAATGCTGATGATATTTTATAAATTTATAACTATTAATTATTATTATAAACAAATACATACGAAAAAAGTGAATTGAATTGCATAACTGGGAGGGTTAAAATAATTTAAAATTTTGTGGAGAGCAAGATTGTAGCAAACTCTTTTAAAAAAATCCATGAATTATAAAATATTTTCTTGTACAAAAAAATGGTGGTAGATTGGCTTATGTGTAGACCGTACGAAAAATCTCTGAAATCATAAGAAAAAAAATAGTTTTTTAAACCACTCTGGAAAATGAAGAAATGTGTTAAAAGACGACGTGACTTTTTTATTGGGCTTGCACTAAAGGCACAATTAAAAAGAGAGGCTATAAAAACTTATCTGCAAATCATTTTTTTTTTTTTTTAAATTTCCAATTTGGGTTGATAATTACTAAAAATCGTTGCTTCTGACTTAATATAATGTAAATAATATGTTTCTATTTCGCTAAATACATCCAACACACACACATATATATATATATATATATATATATATATATATATATATATATATATATATATATATATATATATAGATATATATATATATATATAAATACGTTTTTCATTTTTAAGCCAATACATAAATAATTAAAAATTAGCTATTCTTGAAAAAAAAAAATTTCTATCGAATCTCTAGTACACTTTAAGTTGTTATTTTTTCGTAAGACCTTTAGTTTCTTAATAAAAATTTGAAGAATTGTTGATAATAAAAAAAACATGTAAAATATATGAAGAATATAATTTTGTCCATTTTTAGATTTTATAAGGATTTTTTTTTCAGAGTTTCAGGATTACATTGATAGACCATTAAAAGAGAGGTAATATTATTAGATCCTAGTGTCGTAATTACGCCTAATAACCAACTGAAAAGAAGTAATGACGGCTTAAGCACAAGGCAACTCAATATAAGTAAAAAGCTCTCATAGCTACAAGAGCGCATAGCTCTTACAATTGAAAAAGCGGACATTTTAAATAATGATAGACCAGAATTGGAAAGGTATACAGTAACGTGACATAAATTTCCGGCAAAAAAAATTGGTCAATCTTTAAAATTTTATATCTCCGTAGAAAATTCATACATCTCAAAAAACTGAAATAGATTTTAAAAATCAAAGTTATACTTTTTTAAGTTAATTTTAGTCAAAATAATTAAAATTTGAGTTTTCTACAATAAAATAATAAAATATTTTTTTTCCGCCGTAAAAATTTTTTTTTTAAGTAGTCTACGAATTTTTATAAAACAAAATAGAAAAGATGTGCATTTTACTCTTTTTTTAAATAAGAGCTATATGATTCATTTTTATCCGATCGGATGTTATGCTGATTTTCGTTAAAAAGTAAGGTTAATTATCTCCAAATCTATAAGCTGTAGAAAAACTCTAAATAGAAAAAAATGTTTGCTTGTTCGAAATTCCCAGAGATCTTCAGTTTATAAATCCTCACAAAATAACAGTTCCAGTTTGAAAAAAAGAATTCAAAAGTTTGGTTTAGAAATAGTTTAAAAAAATATTTCTGTGAATTTCATGTAAGTAATTCAATTCCACATTCACTTAAACTTATCTTTTCGAAATTCCAGCACTATTATTTTGTGGAGATAAATAAACTGAAAATTCCAAGACATTTTGAGATCGAATAGTTGAAAATTGACTGAGAAAGTATGCGGCAAGTACCAAAATTTAAAAAATCATGTTTTCGAATAATCAAAAGAATTTGAAACATCGGATAAGGTTTTTTAAAATACTTGATGGATCAAATTTTCATATTTAATATATATTTAAGGTAAAAAGAAGTTTTATTTATCAATATCGTTAGAAAAAAAATTATGACTACTCTCTAAATATAATCCAGTGGAATTCCATTAAAGTCCAGTGAAGTTTCCACTGACAAGATGAGCACCCCACTTTCGGAAAATGAATTTGGCTGAAACTGCAGGATATGATTTTTCGATGAAAAAAAATGAACTTGTGTTTTTTGTTTTCGTTGGATAGGTTTCCAAGACACGGATATAGATATTTTTTGAAAAGTATGGTAAATAAGAGTCTTCATAAGAACTTAAATTACCAAAAAACTAAGACTCTTATAAAAAATGCACAAAAAATAAAACGAAGCCCGAATTAAATGCTTTAATTTAAGGAAATGTGAAACGGACACTACACCTGTACTCATGAATTCGGTCTTTCTTTTGATTTTATTGCAAAACTTGAGGAAAAGAAATGCTTTAGGTTGTAGAATTCACCATATTATATATTCCAATATTATATATTAAAATTTTTAGATTTTGTAGAAAAAATCTAAAATTCTGAAAAACTAATGAATGAATTTATATAAAAATTTAACTAAATAATCTTCATAATAATATAC
The DNA here is from genome assembly GCA_017163975.1 of Anastatus disparis. NCBI lineage: Eukaryota > Metazoa > Arthropoda > Insecta > Hymenoptera > Eupelmidae > Anastatus > Anastatus disparis. The sequence goes on from JAFFSR010000249.1 coordinate 6,412,588, forward strand.
TACAAGCTAATGCATTTCTTTTCTTAAAATTTTGAAATAAAATAAAAAAATAGTCAAGATTTATGAGTACAGGTGTAGTATCCATTTTACATCTCCTTAAGCTTTGTTGCATTAAAAAAATTTTTGTGGTTCAAAAGTTACAGGCGATTAAAATATGCTAATCAAATAACATAAAAAATTGATCATATTTTATATGCTAAAAATATTTAGTGAATATATGGTAATATTTAATTAATAAAAATTTAGTGTTTTAAATTTATTAAGTGTTTTAAATTCTTTTGATTATTTAAGTTTTTACGAAGGCTCTCATTCACCATATTTTCGAAAAAATGTCTATATCCTTGCCTAGGAGGTCTATTCGACGAAAAGAATCATTTGACTCTGAACGTGGCTAAAACCAAAGCCATTAAAATTAGTTATTATTATTACATTAACATGTTGCCTTCTCTAGCAATATCGAGTATTCCTATTAATGGGATCACTGTTAAGTTCGAGTCTTCTGTCCGTAGCTTGAGTGTCTGGTTGGATAGTAAGTTGGACTGGAAGGAGCACGTCATAAATGTATGTAATAGGTCTTACTCCTTACTTTACAGACTTAATTTCTTTACGAAGAGCACTAGCTTGTCTCTGCGTAAACATCTTAAACAGTCACTGCTGTTCCCCCTCCTGGACTACTGCTGCCCTGTTTTTTCTGATATTTCAGCTGAGCTTGACCTCAAGCTGCAAAGAGTGATTAACTCTGGTGTTTCTTATATCTATGGTGTAGGTAGGCGTGAGCACATCTCTGCTTATACACGGAGAAAGTTTTGCCTCAATAAAGATGATGCGCGTCGCACTAGAAAAAGTGATGCCTTTTGCACCGTGAATCACGAATAATGCTTCGCATTTCATAATTCATGCATCACTTTTTGTAGTGCATAAGCGCCGAAACACAATGTGCGAGGAGGCGGCGCACTGTATTTCGTTGCCTACGGTGGCGCCGCATCGAAAAACTTTATGCATGTTCGATATTTATCGTGCATGTGAGTCACTTTGTGGAGCGTTTTAAAAACGCACTATCTTTTATGATGTGAAACTTTCTCGGTGTAGGCATTCTCTAGGCTGGTTATCCACTGCAGGAAGTAGAAGTTATTTTTCTGCCACATTCTTATTTAAAATGTTCTGAACACATTTACCTTCTTACTTGTATTCCAGGTACCTGTGGAACCAGCCGGTGAGAGCACTAAGGGATGATGTGAGGCTTTTGACCATACCTGTTGCTGTCTCAGAACACTACCAAAGGTTATTCCTGGTAACATCCTCGCGTCTATGGAATGAGCTTCCTGCGAAGCTAAGAGCCTCATCTTGACTTACACTCTTCAAATCATCCATATACTCCTATTTCCTTACCCTTGAGAAAGGACCTCTGCACCCAGATTAATTCTTAATTCTTTTTTTTACTATTACATTCTGTTTTGTACTTTTTCATATTTTAATTTTGTGTTTGCATCTATTTTTACTGTTTGTCACTTATTATTTTTGTTATACGTTTATATCCTCTACATTGTATACTGTATTAATTTAGTAAAACGAGGTACAGTAATAAATTTTATTATCTCTCTCTCTCTCTCTCTCTTTCTCAGTAAGTAGTCAAGCATCGTTTTCTTTAAGGTCCACATAAACTTGACTGTGAGTACTGCATTTTTTGCCTATGGGCGCTTTGTTACAGGTTTTCTGCATGTGCAATTTGCAGAGCGTCTACTGATATATTAATCAGTATTTTTATCAGCTCTGCTACTGAAAACCATTGGCTTTCTTTTTGTGCCAGCGCCTTTTTGAGGTTAAGAACTAACGAATTTTTCGGAGATTATGTTTGCTGCTTTTGTCTCCTGATGACTGCTGCCATTACCACATGTTAATCTACATACGAAATATCTAGCATCGATAAGATATCGTTGTTGGTGGTGTAGTCTTCTACATCACCAACAGCAGTTATTGCTCCGAAGATTAAACTTCTTGCTGATTTTGTCTACTTTGCAGCCGTGCAGTAAATCTTTACTTGTCGAGGTGAGTGTTTAGTGGATGATGTTTCTTGATGCGCTCAATTATTATGATTTTTTGCTCACTTTGTAAATTGCCTGTATTGCGTACGAATACAGCTCATCTTTGCAAAAATTGTACATCAATTTACTATACAGCATGTCATAGCACCTGGTTCCTTGGTGAGAATATTATAATCTGCTGTGCTAAAGAGAGGCTACGTCAAAGGAAGCCTGCAGACGAGTCCTCGCGTGCTATAGCCACAGACGATATTGTTTCTGCCTCCTCTCGGCCATTAGAATCTCCTCCTACCAATCAGTGCACGCGAAAAAGGGGCGCAGCCTTTCCATCCCACTCGCTTGAACCGTCTTCTAAGAGACATTGTCGCTCAGAGTACAGCTCCTTTTCTTCTTCTATTGAGAGCACTATAGCTTTTGGTGTGGACTGGCAGCTTGGTACTACCTCTAGTCCATCTCGACTAGATACGCTTGATTCTCTTTCCACAGAGGTAAAGCCCCAGATTCTCGCAGCTTAACAGCCATCATGTTGCCACCAGAATACTTTGCTGCTTTTTCTACCGACTTTAACAAGAAGTTTGAGCAACAAATGACTCTCTCTAATAATTTGTTACAGGCTACCAATAAATTGGTAGAGTCTAACGAGAAGCTTGTTACTGAAGTTGGTGCTCTCAGGACTAAGCTTGGGGAGGTGAAGCTCTCTTTTGCAGAGCTTGAGAAGCGATATGATGCTCTCTCTGATTACTTAGATCAGCATATCTTACGAGATACTCTTCTCCGGTATTCCTTCGTCCGTTTTGCTATCCAACAAGGATATCGTTGGAGTTGTCTTAGAGGTCTTGGGACTCGAGTTCGGGACGACAGTCTTGATAGAAACTCGCGAGTGGCTACCGGTGATTCTTATGGAGGCTGACCAATCTGAGTGCTCTCAGCTAAACAACTTTCGGGCTTTCGTTGGTAGATTTTCATCCGATGTTATTCGCGACTGCATAGCTGAAGCACGCCCAAGTTACGAAATTTTTATCTCCTAAGATCTTTGGTGTGGGCGGGAATAGTAAAATTTTTGTTCGGCAATTTAGCCTAAACCAGAGTACACACTGCTGAAAAAGGCAATTGCAGTCCATGAGGACTTAGACTATCTTCGGCCTATGGTTCGAAATTTAATAGTGTGCATGCGTCCCTTGAAAAACGCTGAGTTAATCCAAATTACCAGCGAGTCGTAGCTATCCTTACTTAAGCCTCTTAAAGAGAAAAAATGAGGACTATATGGCTCTCTTGCGACAACAACTTGCTCTTTTTCGAACATTCCTCAAATTTTTTCAATATTTTGTCCACATTCTTACCTTCTTATAAAAATGTTGTTATTACAGGTGATTTCAACATAAACTTATCATCTAACAGTTATCCTGCTGACACTTTTCGCTTAGTTATTGACTCGTATGCTCTTTATGTGGTTCTATCTGGTCCTACACACAACACACTTCGGAGTATTCTTCTCATTCTTGGATTAATCTATTTATCATTAATGATAAAAACTCCTTGCTTTCCTATGAAAAGTCATCGGCACCTTTTATAGCAGGCCATTATTTTATCTCGGTCTTTTTTAGAGCCTATAAACTTCCTAACACAATTAGAAAGCTTTTCTACAGGAACTATTCTAATATTAATCGTGTTAGTCTAGACAAGTCAATTTCTAGAAATCTTTTTCTCAAATCGCAAGTGAGCCTTGCATCTTCTTGTTTTAATATTGAACTGATTAATAGTCTTGTGAATAGTGTGTCTTCTGTACTTGTTTCGTCTTTTGATAACTATTCAACGCTGAAATCGAGGAGTTTAACTATTAGAAAAAAACCCTGGGTTACCCGTGACATTCTTGTCCAAATGAAAGAGTGTGATAGAGCATATCGGTCTGCTGCTCGTTCAGGTTCTATTCTTTCTATTCCTTGTTACAGAAGGCTTCGTGGAGAGGTTCCAAATGCTCTAGACACTGCTAAAAATAAATTTACAGTACCGGGCAATAATTCTGAGCAGGTTATCAAATTTTTGCTCCGACTTTGAAAAAGCGTATCTTCTTCAATTTTCATACTAGAAAAAATTTAAAAAAAACATTTTAAAGTATTCTTTAAATGCTTTCTTTTTAGCTTACTTACATTTTTTTAACGATATTTAGAAAAAAGTAATCGCTTTGGTAATTTTGAAATTTTTTTCATTTTTGCATTTTTCTTCAATCAGCTGTAATTTTTTAAATAATTGAGCTAGAAAAAATTTGAAAAAAGATTTGGAAAGGGCTTAAATTCTATTTGCAGCTATTTTTACAAAAATTTTTAAATTATTTTTCTTCATGTTTTAAGCATATAAAGTTATCTATCTCATACTTTTGCAGTTGTAAAAAACACTTCAATAGCAAGTAGAAAATAATCGCTGGTGCAAAACTTTTGATTTCTGTGATATAATTTTTGCAAAATAAATCTTTTTAGTGTTTCATACTTTATTATGTTTTATTATTAATAATGAATAGTTATAATTTCCTACTAAAATTAAATCACTACTTCACTAGCGATTATTTTCTACTTGCTATTGAAGTGTTTTTTATAACTGCAAAAGTATTAGATCGATAACTTTATATGCTTAAAACTTGACAAAAAATAGTTAAAAAATTTTTGTAAAAACAACTAAAAATAGCATTTTTTAAGCCCTTTTCAAATCTTTTTTCAAATTTTTTCTAGCTCAATTGTTTAAAAAACTACAGCTGATTGAAGAAAAATGCAAAATTGAAAAAAATTTCAAAATTGCCAAAGCGATTATTTTTTTTTTAAATATTGTTAAAAAAATGTAAGTAAGCTAAAAAGAAAGCATTTAAAGAATACTTTAATATGCTTTTTTTAAATTTTTTCTAGGATCAAAATTGAAGAAAATACGCTTTTTCAAAGTCGAAGCAAAAATTTGATAACCTGCTCAGAATTATTGCCCGGTACTGTATATCTAATCGCTTGTCTTCCTCGTCGAACTCATCAAATCGCTGGACAACGTTTCATAAAATCGGGCTTTCTAGCAAAATTCTACCTTCGCCTCTACAATACTTCTCATCTAAAACACTTCTGACACATTATACGTCTATCTTATCGTCATTTTCTGCTCTGTCGGACAGTGAGCTTAATAAGGTACTTGCTATACCACTACGCAGAGATTTACCTGTCTTTAAATTTGCTGAGGTTGATCGTTCTGTGATTGATTCTTACCTGCGTCTTGCTTCATCTAAAGCAGTGGGGCCTGACAATCTCTCAACGGACCTGCTGAAGATCTCTCAGGATTCATTAGCTCCGCACCTGATCTCGATAGTCAATCTATTTTTGTCTTCTGGGATCTTTTCTGATGCTTGGAAGAGAGCATTTCTCCTGCCGTTGGCAAAGTCTAATAAACTTGACTCTTCCTCCCAGACACGTCCCATTGCTAAGCTTTGTTAAGTCTCAAGGATTCTGGAGAGGGTAGTTCATTCTCAAATGTATGCTCATATAGAGAAGAATGCCCTGCTTAACTGCCTTTAGACGGGTTTTTGAAGGTCAGACAGCACCTCCGAAGCTTTTAGAGAATGTCCGTCTCGCGATTGATAAGAGAATGATAACTGTGCTGCTATTATTCGTCTTTTCAAAGGCGTTCGACACAGTACCTCATTCACGTCTCCTTCGTAAAATTCGTTCTTTTGATTTCTCAGACACAGTCATACGTTGGTTTGCGTCTTACTCAAGGAACATATATTACTCTGTTCCTGATTTAGAGAATCAAGTTGATGATTGGGTCTTATGCACACCTGGAGTACCGCAGGGTAGTGTTCTTGGTCCTCTGCTGTTTTTAATTTACATCAATGATCTTCCTTCGAGTTTGACTAAGGCTAAGCATATCCTTTTTGCTGACGATCTTCAGCTTTATCACTCGTTCCTACCGGTGAAACTTCAGAAGGAGATCAATTTCATGAACCATGAGGTTGCTGCCGTCGTCAAGTGGGTAAATGACAATGAACTTACTCTGATTCCTACCAAGATGCAGGTTATGTTCTTGGGAAGTGAACAGTACATAGCAAGAATTGATCGATTGACATGCCATACTATTCTTCTGAAGGACGTATCCATTCCTTACACAGATATCGTTAAAAACTTGGGAGTCTGGATAAATAGTACCTTAAATCAAAGTAAACAAGTTAACTCGATAGTTGATCGTATCTCTAGTACACTACAGTCTCTCAGGTTCTATAGACACGCCTTGTGCAGAAAGGTTAGGAAGGAGTTAGTGGAGGGTTTGATCTTTCTGATTCTCGACTACTGCTGTGTAGTTTATGACGATCTGCCTCAAACTCTGAATCTGAAACTTCATCGTGCTCTTGACGCCTGTGTTAGATTCGTGTTTGATAATATTGGGTGGCGGGATAGGGTCAGTCTTTTACGCCTTGAACTTGGTTGGATATCGGTTAATAATAGGCGGCTCTACTTTAAAGTGCACTAGCTCACTCTATTGTGTCCTATCAGAATCCATCTTACCTAGCTTCTTAGTTCCTATGGGCTAATGTGGATGCGGTGGTCAGGTTATCAAATAGATTACCTGTGAGACTGCTCATATGCCCAGTCGTACGTACTGCTTCGATGCTGAACTCTTTTGTTTCTTCAGCATCGATTTTCATTAATAATAATGTAGATTTATTTCCTGGTTTTGAAATTGGGTTAACCCAGGTTGTCAAAATGCGACTATTAAACAAATTCCTTGGTGATGAGCGCGCTGAGTGGCATGGTTCATTCAATGCTTTTTGAGTGTTTCTTGCTATATCTAAATTACGCTCTACTACAGTCATTGAATGTAAACCTTGAATGGTTGCTTTCTGTACTGGTGCAAATGGTTAAATGCAGAACTAATAATATTTAAATTCAAATATAAATTTAAAATCTACTTACTTCAATTTATCACTATGCAAATAATTTTTATTGACTACTTATGATAGAATTCACATTTATACTTTAATTATAATTATTGCTTTATATAGAATCATTTGAAAGCTGTTTATATAAATGTTCAAACTCTTTGTGTTCATACTGCAAGTCATAATGCGATCTTATGTGTAAACATATTTAATTGCTTTACTGTTGTTTTTATTATGATATATTTCAGTATATTTTTATTGTATATAATTTCTAACTACTTATGGGCCATACGGGGTTAAACCCCACGGCCTTAAATAAACGTATCAATCAATCAATCAATATCTCTAAATTCTTTTGTTTCTTCAGAATCTATTTACATTAATAATAATGTAGATTTATTTCCTGGTTTTGGAATTAGGTTAACCTAGGTTGTCAAAATGCGACTATTGAGCAAGTTTCTTGATGATGAAGTGCGCTGAGTGGTATAATTCGTTAAATGCTTGTTGAGTGTATCTTGCTATATTTAAAGTACGCCCTACTACAGTTATTGAATGTAGACCTTGAATGGTTACTTTCTGCACTGGTGCGGACGGTATAATGTTGAACAAATGATATTTAAATTTAAATTTAAACTCAAAATCTAAATTCTTTATTTTTCTACACGGAAATGACAGATAACAGCTAGGCTATATTTGTCACATTAGTGATCAATGTGTGTCGAAAATTTTGAGTTTCCACATAGACGGGCGATGTGTGCACACCGAATTTCTATGTTTGCGCATTGTCTAACTACACTCAACTCATAGGAGGTTATCACACTGATCATCTTTTATTTTCGCACTGCTTGTCAATGTGTAAACATAGAAATTTTAAATCTGACATGTATGGAGAAAAAATAAATTAAAATAAAACTAAGGTTATGATCCTCGGTATCAATGAATATCTGAATTGGAAGATAATTCTGACTTCAATATATTAATTAGTGCTATTCTAATTATAAAATTTTTAATTTAGTCAAAAACATTATTATTAATAATTTTAACATGAGAAATTATTGTTGTTAGCAATTCAATGTTGAAATCATTAAAACTAATGTGGGTGGAGTTCGATATTTCGAAAATCTGTTATTTTTTCGAGCTTAAAAATTTCCAATAGCACATTCTTAATATTTAGATAAATTGAATAGAAATTTCGTTTCTAATTTATGTTTGTAATCAAAATGTATTCATTCAAATAAATTATAATTTATATTTAGGACTGTAATAAGTATTCAGACAATAATATAATGATGAGGTACTTTGAAATTTCTAATATAGTATTTCAATGTATTTTTTTTTAATACTTGTTGCAAATTTCATTAAAAAACCCGAAAAGTATTTCATCATTTTACGGTATTCTGTATACTTGTTACAATCCTAAAGCGATTATAATTTATCCGAATAAATGCATGTCGATAACAAACATGAAATAAAAATTGACTTTCTGTACAATTTAAATAAATATTATGAAAAAGCCATTTGAAATTTCAAAATTCTAAAAAAAGATAATGGACTTTCGAAACATTGAACCCTACGTATATATTATTTTCAATGATTGTATTGCTAACAGTAATAATCTCTCATGTTAAAATTATTAATAATAATGTTTTTGATTAAATTAAAAATTTCATCATTAAAATAGCACTAATTAATATATTAAAGTCAGGATAATCTTCCAATTCAGATATTCATTGATACCAAGGATCATAACCTTAGTTTTATTTTAATTTATTTTTTTTCCATACATGTCAGATTTAAAATTTCTATGTTTACACATTGACAAGCAGTGCGAAAATAAAAGATGATCAGTGTGACAACCTCCTATGAGTTGAGTGTAGTTAGACAATGCGCAAACATAGAAATTCGGTGTGCACACATCGCCCATCTATGTGGAAACTCAAAATTTTCGACACACATTGATCACTAATGTGACAAATATAGCCTAGCTGTTATCTGTCATTTCCGTGTATATACGAATAATTTTTGTTGTCTACTTAGGAGAGTAATCTCATTTATCATATATTTATAATTATTGCCTTATATAGATTCCCATATAGCATGAAAGATTTTGAATATTTCTGAAATATTCCTATGTCCGCGAAAAACTCATGTAAAAACATTTCATGAAATATTTGAAATGTTTTTACATAGGGTTTTCGCGGACATAGGAATATTCCGGAAATATTCCAAATCTTCCATGCTGTGTGGGTTCTTTTTAATGCTGTTTATATCAATGTTTAAACTTTTATAATTCTACTACAAGTCAAAATGCGATCTTATGTTTAAAACATAATGTCATTTGCTTTACTGTTGCTTATTAACTACGATATTTTTCAGTTTATTTTTTTGTATATAGTTTGTAATTACTAATGGCCATACGGGGTTGAACCCCACGGCCTTAAATAAACGTATCAATCAATCAATCAATTTATATATATATGTACATATATATTTTATAATTTATAATATTATATTAAACTTACCTTTCTACTTGTGAAGTTCAAATGATTTTACTTAATAATAATTTATAAATTAGGATTAATTCCATTATTATATAAATTTTTCTCTTTCCACACACCATTACTTCTTCAAAATCTCTCTCTCTCTCTCTCTCTCTCTCTCTCTCTCTCTGTTTCTCTCTATCTAACTAACAAACTGTTAGAGTCCAATGATAAGATTGTGGCTGAAGTTGGTACCCTTATAACTGAATTTGGGGATATGAAGCTGTTATTTTCAGAGTTGAAAAAGCAGTATGATGCTCTTTCTGATTGATTAGATTAGCATATCGCCTCCTACTCGTCATCAGGCGTACCATTATTGCGTAATTCTTATGAAATACTTTTCACGGGTATCCCTTCTTCTTTTTCGCTAAGCAATAAAGAAATTATAAATACTGTCTTAGAGGCTATAGGGTTTGATTACAGGGCTGCTTTTCTCATTGATACTCGTGAGTATCCACCATTTCAATGGATGTTCATCAGCCTGAGTGCTTTCAGCTAAATAGTTTTCATTCATTCATTGGCAAGTTTTCATCGGATGCTATTCGTGATGACATAGCAGAAGCGTGATCTAAATTACGTGACCTTTCTGTTTTGAAGCTATTTGTTATGGTGGTAACAGCTGAATGTTTGCTCGGCCAATTTGGTGTAAACCAGTCTACACTCTACTTAAGAAGGTTATCTCAGTATACAAAGATCTTAATTACCTTCCACCGATTGTACATAATTTGACGGTCTGTATGCGCCCCTCTAAAAACTGTGACTTAATTTCTATTAGTGATGAGGCGCAGTTGTCTTTACAAGCCTGCTAAAGATAAGCAATGACGACTCTATGGCTCTTTTGTGATGAAAACTCCCTCATTTTCAAATATATCTTCTAATTATAATTCAAATGGCGCGTGTTCCAATTTAATTATTGATTCTTCTTCAAATTCTAATCTCAATGATAATTTTTCTACTCAATTTAATTCCAAATTTTTAAAAAATCTTGTTATTTCTTATGCAAATATCAATCGTATAAAGCCGCATTTTTCAGCTATTGAAAATCATATAACTTCTAACAAGACAGATCTTTTTGATGTGACTGAAACGTTCTTGACAGAGCTTAATGATAGCTCAGTTATCTTCTTAGATCACTGTAACTTCTTTAAGTTAGACAGAGTGAGCAAAAGTGGTGGTGGAGTTGGCTTCTATACTCATGATTTTCTTAAAGTCAAGATTTTGTTACAATCTGATCCTGTTTTTGATAATACTGTGGAGTATATCATAGCTGAGATCTTGCTTGATACTGAAAAACTGATTTTTGCAGTTGTTTATTTACGTCCCTTTATTAAGGTCCTTTTCCCGGATGAATATTTCAATATATTTTCTACATTTTTTACCATCATATTAGAACGTTATTATTACAGGTGATTTCAACATAAACTTATCATCTAGTAGTTATTCTGCTGACACTTTTCGCTCAGTTATTGACTCGTATGCTCTTTATGTGGTCCCATCTGATCCTATGCATCACAACCCTTACTTCGCACTATTCTTCGCACTTTTGGATTGACTTATTCATTATTAATGATGAGAGCTCTTTAATATCTTATAACAAGTCATCGGCACCTTTCATCGCAGATCATGACCTTATCTCAATCACGTTCAGAGCATATAAACCATCTAATACAACAAGAAAACTTTTTTATAGAAATTTTTCTAATTTAAGCCGTGTTAGCTTAAATGACTCAATTTTACGGAATCTCTTTCTTAAATCGCAAGTGAGCCATGCCTCTTCTGGTTCAAGTACTGAACTTATTCATGTTTTAGTAAATGGTTTGTTTTATATCCTTGTTTCGTCTTTTGATAAATGTTTATCACTCAAATCACGCAATCGTACAATTTAGAAAAAAACCCTGTGTTACTCCTGACATTCGTATAAAAATGAGAGAGCGCGATAGAGCCTATCGGACTGCCACTCGTTTAGGCTCTATCCTATCAATTGCTGGTTATAGGAGACTTGAAAGAGAAGTTTCAAACACCTTAGATATGGCTAAGAATAAATCCATATCGGACCCTCCACCTGCTTCGTCGAATTCAACTAATCGTTGGACAACTTTACACAAGCTCGGGCTCTCTAATAAAGCACCTTCTCCGCTACAGTATTTCTCATCTAGAGCTCTATTAAGAAGGGGCCGAACTATCTGTCTTTGTCTAATAGCGTTTTTCATCATTTATGTAAACACTATACGGTATAACAAGAAAAAAATAGCAGCCCCGCTAGATATTAGTATAATAAGTAAATTTTGTAATAACAACCCAATTTTTTCACTGCGTAGTTTTTGAATAATTCGAGACCTACCAAAAAAGATAGGTTACATACTAGATTGCTAGTAGGTCTCTGATTAGTCAAAAACTACGCAGTGAAAAAATTTGGTTGTTATTACAAAATTCACTTATTATACTAATATCTAGTTGGGGCTGCTATTTTTTTTTGTTATACCGGATAGTGTTTACATAAATGATGAAAAACGCTATTAGACAAAGACAGATAGTTCGGCCCCTTCTTAACTCATTATACCTAACCTGAAACATTTCACACAATCAGCATTAGTAGACCACATTGAAACCGGCCACCAAATCGACGCCTCCTAGCCATATAATTCCATTTGGAATATCATTTCCATAAAATTCTTATTAAAAATATTTCAATATACGGTTATTTCAATAAGAATTCAATATAATTCTTACTATTGTCGACGTATTATATAATTCTAATTGAAAATGCTGTGTAATATAATTTTAACTGTAGCAGTCGTGCATTATAATGCTAATACATATGGTAAAGTCTGATTTGAATAAAAAATAAAATCAATGTTATTTTAAAATGAAATATAAATTTTCATTCTAAAAGTTCCTGTATTTTTATTATGGATTATTTTATAAAAATCAATTAAAAATGTGTGCTTTTATTTAAAACGAAATTTTTATGAATAAATACTTTAAAATTATATTGATTAAACTTAATGCTCTCTGACTCTGTAACAAGCCTTGGTGTTGTGCTTGACTCTTAACTTTCCTGGAAGCCGCACATTAATATAGTTACAAAAAAATTTAACAGAGTGTTATATGCTTTTTCGCCGGTAAACCACGTAGGCTCTGCGTAAACAACTTGCAACTACCCTGCTGTTTCCACATCTCGATTACTGTTTGGTAGTTCTGCTTGATGCTACTCAGGAGTTGAGAAGAATGATACAAAAACTGTAAAATTCGTGTGTGAGATATGTATTGGGCGTAAGAATGGGAGCTCATGTTTCTCCTTATAGAACCGCGTTGGGTTGGCTGCGTACTGATTCGAGGAAATAGTATTTTTCGGCCGTAGTTATTAAAAATGTGTGCTTTTATTTAAAACGAAATTTTTATGAATAAATACTTTAAAATTATATTGATTAAACTTAATGCTCTCTGACTCTGTAACGAGCCTTAGTGTTGTGCTTGACTCTTAACTTTCCTGGGAGCCGCACATTAATATAGTTACAAAAAAATTTAACAGAGTGTTATATGCTTTTTCACAGGTAAACCACGTAGGCTCTGTGTAAACAACTTGCAACTACCCTGCTGTTTCCACATCTCGATTACTGTTTGGTAGTTCTGCTTGATGCTACTCAGGAGTTGAGAAGAATGATACAAAAACTGTAAAATTCGTGTGTGAGATATGTATTGGGCGTAAGAATGGGAGCTCATGTTTCTCCTTATAGAACCGCGTTGGGTTGGCTGCGTACTGATTCGAGGAAATAGTATTTTTCGGCCGTAGTTATGTACAAAATCGTATGCATGAATGCTCAAGAGCATCTAGTGGGTCTCTTCACTAGATGTGTACCTAGAGCGGCTACTACAGGAGAAATTAAGAAGCTAGCGGTGCCCTTTATGCGTACTGAAACTGGCAGGAATTCCTTCAAAGTTTAAGGTGCAAATTTTGGGAACTCCCTGCCTGCTGAGATTCAACATCTTCCATCTCTCAGCAGGTTCAAGTCAGCAGTGAGGGGGTACTTGCTCGACCTTGATTGAATTTAATATTTTTAATTTATATGTTAATTTATTTTTATAATGTCTCATATATAGGCTTAAGGTGTGAATGTATTTATTGAGTGACTGATGGCTGAATGATTTCATTTTATTGTATTGACTGCGTCGTATGCTTTTGCATATGCTTTTTATTGTTTTATTTTATTTGGATATTGTTATATACTTTTAAATTTAGATTTTAACATTTTGACTGATAGATAAGAAATGACTGTTTTTAATTTATTGTATTATTGCGTAATTTTTATCATTTTATCTTAGTTTGTATTATTCTGTGATATCGCTTTTTATAGTAACTTATTTTTTGAGTATTATTAGGATTAGCTATTAGACTGTGATATCTGTATTTAAGTGCAATATTTATAATTATACATTGTGTTACACGCCTTTTTGTATACTTATACAAAATTAATAAATGCTTATCTATCTCCTACAGTTGATACATATGTAGATTCAATATGTTAGATGATCAATAAATATCATAAAATTTTTTTAAATACTGCACTAGAATCATATTTTGTGTTAAGAAAGCCTAATAGATTAATTTATATAAATTATAACTCTAATCCTTAAGAGTAAACTTATAGAATTTATGGATGTAATATGAAAGATGCCACTTTATTTCAGAAACAACGTTTATTTAAAATCAATATAAATACTATGAATGTTTCATGTATTAAACAAGAAAAACCAAGATATGTACATAACACAACTATTTAACTATTTTACAAACAAATATTAAACAATATTTTCTACACATTATTATATAAATTTAATCTTCTTCTTTAATTATATCTGTAGAATTTTCTACTCTCACGTTGAATGAACGATAGTATTCGTGATAAGCTTCTTCGTTTTGGGTATGATCCACTTCCAAAAATGTATGAAAAATATTTACATTATATCTCGCTGAGACATAGGCAAACATAGAGAAGACGATTCTATTTCTGTTTTGACCACCACAATTATCTGACCATAGAAGAAATTCATTTATACCTTCTGTAACTTTTTTTTGTATGTAATGGAACAAACAGCTTGCGACTTCATTCGATACCTTTTTTGCATCATTTTCACTCTATATATAACAAACTGCTCCGTGACGTACAACATCATAAATCGTAAAATTATAAATGGACAATTGGCGTTTATAGTATAAACAACTTGCTTCGGTTCTTGGCGTAGATAATACCTTTTGAGAATCAAAGCAAACCATATTTGTATTGTCACTTTTTTTGGCTTGATTTTTATGTTTATCTTTAAGTTTCCTTGTCATTTCTTAATTTTCAATATGATGTTTGGTTTTCAATATGAATTTTGCTTCAAGCTCTTCTTTTTTATTGTTAGCAATATTTTTATATGCTTCACATAAGTCGCACAAATCTTTTTTTAGTTTAAAAAAACCAATATTCAATCGAGTATTGAAAATAACGAAATAATGATGTTTAGATGCTATTTTTTTTCATTTGTTTTTGCCCAATCAAGGTATAAAGAAAACATACGACTCAAAGATAAATTTTCCTCTAAATGTTGACGGTTTGAGTCTTTTTGCACATAGTGAGATTCGACTTTCTAAAACATATTAATAGGTTCGATAACACTTGCAGTTTTTTCTTCATCAATAGCCTTACAGCTCCTTTGTGCTTTACCTCGGTCGTCGGTAAAGTTTAGTTCTCCACTTCTAATCTTATTCAAAGCAGTGTTAACCATTTGTTTGCTGATATCTAGAGTATTTATAAACATTTTTTGGCACACAGAAATACTTTCATCTTCACAAATTATCTTGTATTTTCTAGAATAATTTCTCCGTGACATTTCATGTACAGTATCTTTATTATATTTTTTAAAAACATACCTCGTAATGAATTCGTATTTTCCAACGTGATTCGGTATGCTCCAAAAATGTGAAAAAAAATTTTCGTGCATCTTCAGAAACTTTTTGTTCACATCTAAATTTGCAGCCTGGTCCGCAAGTTTCTCTCATTGATCTAATATGGCTGGAATAACGGTGTTTGTAGAAGATAAAGTGTATTCAAGCTCTAAATTTACTAACTTCTTACGGATGTTTTTCTCCCATTTTTCTGGATTACATAATCTTTTACGAGATAGTTGATCTTTTACAATATATTTTCTTATTCTTTTGTTTTGGAACGATGTCCACTCATCATTAGAAAAGTCACTTTGAAATATAGTATCATTTCTTTTATCACCATTCAAAATATAAGTGCTATCATCTTCTGAAATAGAGAACACTTCATCACACTCTATGACTGTATCATCCAAAGATTCAATGCTATCAGAATTTAAATGAGAATCGGAACCCTACTAAAAATAATGACGTATTTTTATGACGTCATTAGATAACGTCGTATGACGTCTTTTAACGTGTCAGGAATTAGGACGGAAAATGACGTCATTTTTGCAATACTAGTAACTTTATTTCATTACTATTTTCTGCCCCATTCTTTCCATACAGAATGACGTCATTTCATAACGTCAATTATGTATTAAAAATGATGTCATTTTTTTTTACAGTAATAATTACGTCATTTGGCGTGTCAGGAATCGGGACGGAAAATGACGTCATTTTTGTATTACTAATGACGTCATTTTATTATGTTATTTCCCCTGTTGAAAATAATCACGTCTTTCAAAGACGTCTTTGAAAGACGTCTTCAAAGACGTCATTTTCTCCAAATTTAGGAAAAAATAAGGTCATTTTCCATGAATTATGACATTGAAAAATGTCCTTATTTGATATTTATTTCCCATTTAAAGGAAAAAACATAATCGATGTAAATCTCGTAGTTTCAACCTTTCGAAAAACGAAGAGCGTTTGCGATTAAACTGAAAACGTTCTGGCCTTATGTATCTGCGTCTTTGAAATTTGTATAAGGGATAGCAAAACTTGAAAATCGCCACCTGGTGATTTTAAATTAAATTGACGCAATCGACTATCAATTCGACTGTAAGTCACTAGGTAGCGCTTTTTAAGTTTTCTGATTCTTGATGCGAATTTCGAAGATGCAGATATACAAGGCCAGAATGATCTCAGCTTAAACGCTAATGCTCTCCGTTTTTCGAAGAGTAGAAACTACATTTTACCTCGTTTTCGTTTTTTCCTTGAAATGGGAAA
This sequence comes from Anastatus disparis, assembly GCA_017163975.1. Taxonomy (NCBI): domain Eukaryota; kingdom Metazoa; phylum Arthropoda; class Insecta; order Hymenoptera; family Eupelmidae; genus Anastatus; species Anastatus disparis. The sequence continues at coordinate 6,429,265 of JAFFSR010000249.1, forward strand.
TGATTATCATGTGAAGTAATTTTTCGATGACATAATTCGCGAAAAATGACGTTTTTTTCCTAAATTTGGAGAAAATGACGCCTTTGAAAGACGTCTTTGATCATGTCTTAGATTGGAACAAAAAAAGACGTCATTTTTTCAATGTTTAAAAAAGCTATTTAACAAATGACATCTTTTTATAATTACAAAAACGTATTTTTTTATAAAAATTCCTAGAAAAAGACGTCATTTTTATAAAAAAATACGTTTTTGAATTAATAAAAAGACGTCATTTGTTAAATAGCTTTTCTAAACATTGGAAAAATGACGTATTTTTTTGTTCCAATCTAAGACACGACCAAAGACGTCTTAGAAAGACGTCATTATTTTTAACAGGGCTAAACTAAAACAAAAAATGACGTCATTTTCAATATATAAATGACGTCATTCCGTATGGCAAGAGATGGGGAAAGAAAAAAACGTTTTTAAATTACGTCAATAGTATTACAAAAATGACGTCATTTTCCGTCCCAATTCCTGACACGCCAAATGACGTAATTATTACTGAATTAAAACAAAAAATGACGTCATTTTTAATACACAATCGACATTATGAAATGACGTCATTCTGTATGACAAGAATAGGGCAGAAAAAATTAATAAAATGACGTTATTAGTATTGCAAAAATAATGTCATTTTCCGTTCCAATTCCTGACACGCCAAAAGACGTCATACAATGACGTTATTTAATGACGTCATTATTTTTAATAGGGAATCATTATCAAAATGCCCTTGTTTACTAAAATTAATAAGAACATCATCAGAAAACTCTGGTACAGGATTCTTATTTAGTTCATTCGTAATATAATCATTCAAAGATTTAGTTTTTATTTATAGATTTTTTTTTTATTTTATAGATTTTTAATAGATTTTTGTATTTTGGTTATTTTGCGAATACGCGGACCTGTAAAGGTTTACCGATGAGCACTACGACCTGGCGGGAAGGAGCAGGAATTCAGGTCAGTGTGAGTGAGATCATTGCAGCATACATATATATGTATGGAAACATAAATAGAATAAATGAACACATGATCGTAGTCTATAAATAATAAAATATAAAAATGAAAATAAGGTGAAAGAATATATCTTCAATTTGTAGAGAAAAGAAACATATTAATAATAAAAAAAAATTTTGAATGATAAATTTTGCATATAAGTTTTACTCTTTAGAAGAAAACCACGTCGCACCTTAAAAAAAAAAGACATTGATTAAAATATTCCGGATAATTTTTATTGCGGAAAAAGAACATTTCAGAATTACTGACATTTCAAGAGAAATGATTGAATAATCTAGTTTATTTTTTACATGTCGTTAATTGGTAGACTATATTTTCTTTTATATTATACATTGTTTTTGAAAAAATTAAAATCTTTTCAGAAAGGAATATAATATTTTACTTATTAACAAAAATTTCGAGATATAATTTTTTGCAGGATTACTTCGTTTGAATTAAGTTTTGTAATATGAATTTGTATAATTTTTTATCATAAATAAGTTTAGTTATGAGTATTTGCGTCAGCTAGAAATATAGTTAAATATAGGTTTTAAAGTGAAGCGTTTTAATATTGTAAAAAGTTATTTTATAAAAGTAAAAAACAGTATTTTTATCTCGAAGTTTCTATGATTTGAACTTTTCTTTTATTATGTAATAAGCAAAAACTTTTTTCCATAAACACGTAATATAAAAAATAAAACCAAAAACCATTAAATTTTTAACAAGCAATTTTTTATTAAAAATTCAAAAATATGTAACAATAATGCGACTGCCAACGGATAATGAAATCGCGGACAGTTTAGAATATTAATGCCCGAAAAGTTCACGAGTATTTTTTATTAGTTGGTATTTTATGGTGTTGTTTTTTATTACTATTATTATTATAAACTCAAATATTGATTTGTTTAATTTTTTTTTTATTTCTTAATACTAAACGGGCATTTTCTGCCTAATAACATTTTAAGTATACATTTAAAAGACAATACAATTGACGTATTATTTAACGTGGTGTCAATCCAAAAAAATTGTTTATTTTAAAAAAAGTGTTTATTCTACGTTCAATGATAAACTAAACTTAAGCTCAAATTTTTATCGATGAAAAAAAAGTTTATAGATTTTTGTGAATAGAATTTTTTATAAGAACTGTCTCGACTTTATGATGAAATTTAAAATTTCAAATACTCATTTAACCTTTTAAGGACGGGACTGGTCGATATATCGACCACCAATTTTATCAGGCACTCCACGTGATATATTTTTTCATTTTATGCACAAATATTGTTTAAAAAAAAAGTCGAATTTCAACGTCAAAATCCCCGTCCTTAAAAGGTTAAATTTTCTATTGACAAACTTAGATAAATATTGCATTGTTTATAAATTTACTTGATCATAAAAAAAAGAAAATATTAAATGTTATACGGGTGATACAATAAATGAACTAAATAAATAATTGTTACTATACCAAAACTGCATGTGCAATGTGAATAACATAAATTTATACATATATATTGAAATTATATATATACACTTAACAATTAAATAGGATTTTAATATATAACATTATATATATATATATATATATATATATATATATATATATATATATATATATATATATATATAAAATCAATGCCTCAATATACTAAAATGTTTAATGTTACCTTTGAAAAAAACGTTCGCACAAAATCGGAAAAAAAATTTTTAAAAAAGTAACTTGATTTATCCTCACGATGAAGCGTCGGATCAATACAATTAGCTCATTTACACTTTGTTATCAAGAGAGAAAAATAAAAAAAAGTACATTTAAGTACAACCACCATGCTAATTTCTAAATCTCTATCTCTTTTAGTTTCAGAGATAAGACATGTGGCTGATAACTCTCTGCGTAGGTACATTTTCAAATATATACATTAATAAATTAAAATATATACATTATTAAAAAGAAATAAAATAGACTAAGATATTTCTTCGGTTAAAAACGTAACGAGTCTATGATATCATTGGAAGATAATAGGAATAACAAATTTCTTATATGTTCTGTAATATTTTGTTATAAAAGAAAAGTAAGAGAGGAGAGGCAAGAACCTTTTTCATTGAAAAAATGTTAACCAGTAACTGAATATATTTAAAAATATTAATGTAAACTAAAAAAAATTTATCGATGTCGATCGTACTAGTGTAATACTAAGAATCTCGTCAAAAATGGAATTTAAAATTACAGAAATATTTTTAATTTTAGGAAAAAAAGTTCAACTTGTAAAAACATCTAATATAAATATTATTTGCTTCTCTCTTTTTCTTTTTAGAAAAAAGAATTCATTTTAGATAGTGTAGTTTAAAAAAATTCTTCAATATTTAAAGTAGATAAACTATGAGGTTTCTGGCTCACTGCATTTATAACTCAGTGACTTTGAGAGTCAGGTGGGTTAGAAATGCAGGTGAGTCAGAAATATCGTGAGCCAGAAATGCAGGTGAGCCAGAACGTCGTGAGCTAGAAATGCCGTGAGCCTGGTACCTCATAGCCAGTCCCGAGAAGGCGAGCTGCCGGCAGCCGGCTGCGTTCTGTGATGAACCTGCTGCGAAAGTTTCATAATTTTTATTTTTTAATATTTTTTCAACTTTTATTTTTTAATACTTTTTTATATTTATTTGATTATTATAAATCGAATAAAAATTATTTAAGAAGGGGCCGAACCATCTGTCTTTGTCTAATAGCGTTTTTCATCATTTATGTAAACACTATCCGAAATAACAAGAAAAAAATAGCAGCCCCTGCTAGATATTAGTATAATTAGTAAATTTTGTAATAACAACCAAATTTTTTCACTGCGTAGTTTTTGAATAATTAGAGACCTACCAAAAAAAGATAGGTTATATTCTAGATTGCTAGTAGGTCTCTAATAAGTCAAAAATTATGCGGTAAAAAATTTGGTTATTATTACAAAATTTACTAACTATACTAATATCTAGCGGGGGCTGCTATTTTTTTCTTGTTATACCGGATAGTGTTTACATAAATGATGAAAAACGCTATTAGACAAAGACAGATAGTTCGGCCCCTTCTTAAGCATAAAAAAAATTTTTTGACTTTGGTCGGTATCGAACCCACGACCCTTTGAGCGCGAGGCAAGCACGTATACCACTACGCCACCGAGCCACCTTAATCGAGAAATTTTAAAACTTGTAGAATAGTAATGTATCATAATTTTCATAAATTATTTAGACATTAATAATTATTAATTTGTAAATATATATATATGTATATATACATGTATATACGTAGACACCTAGAACCCGGTTGGAAATAATCACATAGTTTTATTACATGATTTTATCATATGGTTTTATTATGTGGTTTTATCATATGGTTTTATTACATGTTTTTTGGTTTCAATTTATCATATGATGAAAGTATATGATAAAATCATATAATACAACCCTATGATGAAATCGTATAGTGAACCTATATGGTGAAGACAAAATAAAACCATATTCACGGAGAGAAGAAACAGTTAACAGCTACTCAAAAAATTTGGAATCATTACTAACTTTGTTCGGCAATAATTAAAGGTAAAGGAATAAATACAAATCTATAATTTAGTGCCACGCGATAAAAGTAAGGTTATGATTTTACAAATGATCTGAAAAAACTAAGGACTGATTACTAAAGAGTTAGATAGCTAGTCATAAAAAGTTAAATGAAGAGTCAAACTGAGAATTATAGTCTGCAGTCTGCCTATAGGCAAACTACAGACAATAATTCTCAGTTTGACTCTTCATTTAACTTTTTATGACTAGCTACCTAACTTTTTAGTAATCAGAGGGGCTATTCAAGTAGTAATACACATGTATGTATTACGCGAATTCTATGCGCGCGCAGACTTTTTATTCTCTTGCCGACAACTATCGTCGCGATACATACTTGAATATCCCCTCAGTCCTTAGTTTTCTCAGATCATTTGTAAAATCGTAACCTTACTTTTGTCGCGTGGCGCAAAAATATAGATTAGTATTTATTCCCATTCCTTTAATTATTGTCGAACAAAGTTAGTAATGATTCCAAATTTTTTGAGTAGCTGTTAACTGCTTTTTCTCTCCGTGTGTATAGTTTTATTTTGTCTTCACCATATAGTTTCACTATACGATTTCATCATAGGGTTATATTATATGATTTTATCATATACTTTCATCATATGATAAATTGAAACCAAAAAACATGCAATCAAATCATATGATAAAACCACATAATAAAACCAAATGATAAAATCATTTAATAAAACTATGTGTTTTTTTTCAACCGGGAAATTAAATATAATGATGATTACAACAAATATTAACTATAATTTATTAGCATTATCTAAGTGCATAGTATAGTTGAAAAAATAACTCGAGAAAAATAATAGTGATCTACTTGATTTTCACCATTCTAATGCATGCATATAAGTTCGCATGAAAGATTCACATGCAACAAGAAATTATGTCTACTTTTTTTTTAAATTTAAAATAGTTCAACTTGGTTGCTTTTAGTAATTTTATATTTAAATATATTCATAAGAACAGTAATAATATGTTTTGAAGTATAAAAAATTAGTTTTAATTTATTAATGAAAATATTTAAAAATAAAGCTATACGGAGAGGTATCAGCCATATGTATAATCTCTGAAACTAAAAGAGATAGAAATACAGAAATTAGAAAAATGGTTTGTTGTATTTAATCAATTGAAAAGAAAGTATTTCATTGATTATTTATCGTATATTTCTATTCTGCATATTGCATAATGACACTTTGAATTTTTAATGACTGTCTTGTAAAGACACACTTATACTTATATATTTCATAACTATTATAATCAATGGTTTATAAGATTGAGTAGTTGTAATGTGTTCTTAAAAATGAAAGAATAATTAAATGTTACTGCTCATTACTATTTCATAATCAAATTTATTGATAGAAACAATTAAAACATCATTTTGAGTATATTAATGTCTGTTTCAGAATTTTTAACTCAATCGATGAAAATCACTATTCTCCATTTTTTCATATCTCAGAAACCAAAAGAGATAGAGATCTGAAAATTGATATATATCTTTGTTATGTTTTATAAATAATATAGAAAGCTATCCCAAAACTCTGAGTTATTTGTTTCTTCATTTACTTAATGCAGAAGAATATCTTAGAATAGCCGAAAGACCCAATTTCTTATAAAAGTCATTACCAAACTAATTCATATTACATTAATATAAGCATAAAAAGTTGAATTCTAATACGTTCACCCTGGTAACATGGTCAACGCAATTTTGTTGCAATTTTGCTGCAATTTTCTTGAAAATCAAAAAATTGTAGCAGAACATGTGCTGTCTGTTTCCGCATTTCATAGGGTTTTTTATGAAAAGAAATTACAGCAGATAAGTGCAACAGAATTGCATGTTTCTGGCAGAGAGAAAGTGCAATCTACGGGACGGAAAGAATGCGCAGAATCTTGAAAATATTTTGCAGTAAACTTGCGGAAAAAACTTATTAAAGACACTAGCAACCAAATTAAGTAAATGATTTTCGACAAAGTTTTGCAGCACAATTACGTAAGAATTGCAAATTGTCAAGTGCTGTTCTGCGAATCATAATAAGTACACAAGCATATAACAGAATCGAAACAGTCTTGCATCAGAAACTTGCAGCAGTACTTTATCTCAGATTTACATAAGAATGACAAAAGTTAAGTGAAATTATATGACGAGAAGAAACATGCAAACTTGCAGCAGAATCGAAGCAGTCTTCCGTAAGAATCTTGCAGCAGCACTTTACCCCAGAATTACACGAGAATGACACAAGTTAAGTGCAATTATGTTACGAAAATAAACACATAAACTTGCAGCAGAATCGAAGCAGTCTTCCGAAAGAATCTTGCAGCCGCACTTTACCCCAGAATTACATAAATATGACAAAAGTTAATTGCAATTATATGACGAGAATAAACACGCAAATGTACAGCAGAATCAAAGCAGTTTTATGTGAGAATCTTGCAGCAGATTAGCGCTAAAATTACATCAGAAGGACAAAAGTTAAATGCAATCTTATCATAAGAATAATCACGTGAGCATGCAGCTTGAAGTTATCTCGCATAAGAATCTTGCGAGAACATGTTCATAAGACTTGTTGACAGATTTGAAGAAAGCAAATGTTGAATTTAAAAATTATAATTTATAATTTAATGAAAATATAATAATTTATAATTGCGATACATTTAATGCATTTCTTTAAACTTTACGTGTTCCTACTACCGATGCCTACACCTATAGGCACATATTGGCTAAAAGAAAAAAGAAGGAACGCAAAAAACAATCAACATATATACACAAAGGGGTGGGCACTGATGTTATAGTATAAAATTATATACATGTAAACATTGGGGAGAAGAGAGGAGACCATTGAAGCCAACTATAAAATATAATAAACGTAGATAAAAAATTTTTATAATATCTAAGAAAAGTTTTAAATAAATTTCTATCAGTAAAAGATGATAAATATTTTGGTTCTACATTCATACGTAATTCTGTAGTAAAGTTTTATCGCAAGATTCTTATGCGAGATAACTTCAAGTAAGCTGTATGCTCACATGATTATTCTTATGATAAGATTGCATTTAACTTTTGTCCTTCTGATGTAATTTTAGCGCAAATCTGCTGCAAGATTCTCACATAAAACTGCTTTGATTCTGCTGACATTTGCGTGTTTATTCTCGTCATATAATTGCAATTAACTTTTGTCATATTTATGTAATTCTGGGGTAAAGTGCTGCTGCAAGATTCTTACGGAAGACTGCTTCGATTCTGCTGCAAGTTTGCGTGTTTATTCTCGTCATATAATTGCGCTCAACTTATGTCATTCTTATGTAATTCTGGGGTAAAGTGCTGCTGCAAGATTCTTACGAAAGACTGCTTCGATTCTGCTGCAAGTTTGCGTGTTTATTCTCATCTTAGAATCGCACGTTTCGATTGGCAATCTGTTACAAATCTGACGCACGTTTCAGTCGCAATTAAATTTCAGCAGATATGCATTAAAATGTGGAAACAGACCACGCAAGTTCTGCGCAATCGAGCTTGCAACAGATTGTGTTACCAGGGCAATTATTCTATTTTTCAAATATATTCATAAGAATGATAAGATGTTATGTAGTGATGAAAAAAAAAATTCTACGCAGAGAGTTATCAGCCACATGTCTTATCTCTGAAACTAAAAGAGATAGAGATTTAGAAATTAGCATAATGGTTTGTTGTACTTAGTTGGTCAAAAAGAAAAGTATTTCAAACTCTAAGTACTTTACTTCTATTCTACAAACTTCATGCTCTTATAAAGATACATACACTTATACTTGTATATTTCATATTAATGGTTTATAAGATTAAGTAGTTGTAATATGTTCTTAAGAATGAAAGAATAATTAAATCTTACGGCTCAAAACTATTTTATATTCAAACATATTGATAGAAACAATCAAAACATCATTTTGAGTGTATTAAGAGCAGGCCGGATTCGTTGTCCTTGTCTAATTGAGATTTTTGTTATTTACTCAAGTATTAATCGTTATATCTGCAAATTAAAGGTTAAGCGCAATAGAGATTATTATTACAAATATTTATGCACAAGAAGTAAAAAATCTATCGCTTTGTTTTTTAGAAAAGTAAGTAACCCGAAAATATTATAAACATGAACTTTTACTTTTGCGTTGCTTACTTTTCTCAAAAACAAAGTGGTAGATTTTTTTTTCTTATGCATAGATGTTCATAATAATAATATCTATTGCGATTAACCTTTAATTTGAAGATACACCAATTCATACTTAAGTAAATAACAAACAACTCAATTGTTACTCGGTCGATATCAGGTTCTACTCCGACCTGCCGTGTTTGTTTCAGAATTTTTAACTCAATCGATAAAAATGACTGTTATTCATTTATCGTATCTCAAAAACTAAAAAGGATAGAGATCTGAAAATTGATATATAACTTTGTTATGTTTAATAATTAGTATAGAAAGTAAAAAATTTAATTAAAATGGTTTTTATAGTATATTTAATAATAAAAACTTGAATCCTATTGCATTTAACGGTTATATTTTAAAGTATATTTATTGAAATAATTGGAAATTATTGATTAGTCTCAATAAGGATTCTAAATTTTTTTAATTTATTTTGAAGAAAGAAACTGTCCTTGTCTTTTAGTTCCAAATAGAGTTCTAAAATTCTTCTTTCAAACTAGTAAAATATAAATATTGAAAGGAAAAAAATGGAAAGGTGATATTTGAACTATGTTTGTTAATATTAGGTTCAATCTATTTGAATAAAAAAAATATAAATTACTATAATTATTTCATTGTATATGATGATATCTTCAACAAACGCTCTGAAAGCCACAATCGGTCATTCACATGATTCTTTATCTTCTCAATATGTATTTTTAACAAATTTATTGATAGAAAATCAGTCATTGTATTAAAAATCTTTCCTAATGTTTGATTTAGCAAGAGCCAGCCTCTTAACTTCAGAACATTATTATATGCATACATATTTTTTAAAATAGCAAAATGATGTGAACATTGAACAAAATCTTCAGACGGTGGAAGGTTCTTGAAAGAAGAACATTCTAATTATTCTACATTATAGATTAACCTGCTAATAATTTAAGATTGACATACAAGTTTATCTCATTATATATTTATAAATACTCATCAAATAAGAATTTTTGTAAGCATTTTGTTTTTTTTCGACTTCTTTGATGTAAATGTTAGTATCAAAAAGAATAGAATGTAATGTTGCTAAGTTCTACATAAGAGATATTGCCTGAATCCCATAGTAATCCATGAAAATTTATCTCAAGCCAATGATTCTTGCTTTTGTTTTTTTCCCAAAAGATTTCTCCATGAATACGGTGGTTTGAAAAGATATACCGATAGCATAGCGTCTTCTTCAAGAGGAACGATTACAACTTCTTAAAAAACAAACTTGTTTAAAGAAACTTTAAAGCTTGAAAATTCACCACGTATTTCATCTTCGCGACAAACCTTGCTGACTGAAGTGAACCATAGAGAAATAAATTTCGTAATCGAGCACCCCTTCTTTTATACATGCGCAAGAGATTGAGTTGAAGGTGAAGGTAAAACCTCTGTGGCTTTCTCCCCTCTTCACGCGCGCATATCCTCACCATTTTACTCGATTCTTTGTCTATGTATATCTCTTCTACTACGACTACATGCTAGATAATATAGCAAACGGCAGAGACAGTTCTAAGCTACTGTATACTGATAGCTTTTGGTATACGAGGTCAGTAATATCCATATGTACAAGATCACAAAACGGGACATCCATGAATTCGACACCTCTGACTACCCGCAGCCGTTTAACATTTCTCCAGTTAACAAGAAAATTGTTGGCCTGATGAAGGATGAATGCAACGAAAACACCATATTGGAATTCATTAGAATGAGGAGTAAGGTGCACGACATTAGAGTCCTAAATGAAAAGGCAATAACGAAAGCAAAAGGAATAAAAAGTTCGGTGGTTTAGGCAACCATTACTTTTGATAATTGTCTGGAAACTAAAGAACCTTTAGTTCGCGAGCAGCGAAACATTAGGTCTCATAATCATCAACTGTGCACTGCCAAAGAGAATGAAATCGCTCTCAATGCGCATGATAATAAGAGGTATCTTCAGGAAGAAACGACAGCTTTTATGGGGTTACTACCTTGGAAGACCACTGAATCCTGAAGTTGTACAGTTGAAAATTGAAAAGTAGGAAGCTGCTATCGAGCCGCAAGATCCTGGAGTGGGGATAGACGAGCCGCTGAGACTTGTAGTGAGGTAGTCGCTACCAAACCACCGAGACCTGAGGTAGGTGAAGTCACTACTGCTGAGGTGGGGAGAGCAACTGCCTGAACGGCCGAGCATTATTCAGTTCGCCATCTCAAAAAAATAAATACTTAAGAGAGCTCATCAGTTAACCAACAAAGAAGCAAGCAGATGCAAAAGATTCAAGGCTTAAATATTTCTTAAATTAAGGTAAGTATAATTTTTTCAAATAATTAAGTTAAATGATTCATTTTTTTTCAAAGTGATTGAGTAGTATTTTAATAAAGTATTAACATCGTATCAATACAGTACCAATACAGCATCAATAGAGCATCAATACAGTATTAATATAGTATCAATACAGTACCAATATAGTATTAATACTGTTTCGATATAATATTAATAGAGTATCGATACGGTATCAATACAGTATCAATACTGTTTGAATATAGTATTAATACAGTATTAATACAGTATCAATACAGTATTAATATTATATCAATACAGCATCGATATAGTATCAAAACATAATCAATATAGTATCATTGTAGTATCAAAATAGTATTAATACAGTATCAATATGGTATTAATATAGTTTCAATACAGTATCAATACAGTATCAATAGTCTTGAATAGAAAGTTTTATTAGTTTTTACTAAGAATTTTTTCATCTTCGTTACATAATAAAAATGGACATCTCTAAACTGAATGCAATCGCTAGAAGAGGATTTCTCCCAATGAAAAAATTGACTGAACTCATTAAGGATAACGAGTATATGGTCACAAAGTTAAGACAGGTGAATACTCGATATACACCTAAGATTTTGACAGGATTGGGTTATGAAATGCAAATTTTCTTACCTAAGAAAATATCCGAAGTCTTTGAAAGAGACGAAAAATTTTTAGAAGAAATGTAGTGCTGCTAATAAATTTAAACTTTTTATAGTGTACAAAGGAGGTCATGCCCTCGAATTTTCTAATGCTTAGTGCGTATATGTGTGTAAATATATAATAAATGAATAGTGATTAATGTATAAATAAAAAAAATACAGTATTATAATGACTTTAATTTTTAACTTTAGAAAGTGTTTATTTTATTTCAAATTATTATTATACATTATTAAATACATTTCCCTTTAATTCAAATTAAAAAGAAAATTATGATACGTAAATTCGTATTCTTTGATTAATAATTTTTCTACAAATTACACATTTTTGAACAATGGATGCGCAATAACAGCAACTACAACAGTGTCCGCAAGGTATAAATGCAACTTCTACTTCATTATTAAGACAAATTTTACATCTATTGATATTTTCTTCAGCAGAATCATTCTGACAAGGTATATCTCGGATGAAGTGACAACGGCCATTCCACTTTTTGTGCTCTAATAATGGATTGTCATCGATATCCCATCTACATATTTCTGTAGAACATTTAAAGCAACGGACTCTATCTATTTCACTAGTGTAGTAAAATCCTGATGTAGCTAAATCTTCAGGTTTTAAAAAACTCAAAGGCCAATTTTTAAAACTTTCAAGGCGGTTTTGCTGTATCTATACATGATGTCTATTCAAGATTACGTTGAATTATTTGTAAGTTTTTTCATTCTTTATAAATTAATTATATGCCGAAAAAATATTTACTGTGCATCTGCTTTATCAATCCAACTATTGTGAGAATTGTCAAAATCAAGCCACTTTACAAATACTTTATTTCCACGTCTTCCGAGAATCATCTCTACAAGATAGTAATCTGGATATTTGATGCTTTGTAATTCTTGTTCATAAAAGCCACCAGCGATTGGGTGATCTTTGTTATCCTGCAAGAGGTAAGTAACTGGTTTTGTTCTTCGGACCTGACGCACGGTAAATACTTCAGTTGACCAGTTGGGTGTGTATCTTTTCTCGAATACTTGTTTCAACTTGCTTACTCGTACTTTGTCACCAACTTTAAACTTTGGCTTCTCTTCTGTTAAATTAACATTACGTTTGAGCCTTTGAAGAACTCCTGCTTCGTTTTCAGTTGTAACATTTTTTGGTTTCATACCAATAGTCCGATGCTTCTCATCATTGTACTTGACAATCAAATTGAAAAGAATATCGATCCACTCGTAGTTACCACGTAAACTAAACTGCTTCCAAATTTTGTTTTTAAGAGTGCGATTGAAGCGGTCACAAATAGACGCTTTAAGATTGCTATAAGTCGAGTAGAGATTGATTTTATATTGTTGCATGAGATTCTGGAATTTCGTATTATAAAACTCCTTGCTTTGGTCGGTGTGAAGATTCTCAGGCACTCTACCTTTTGTCAATACGGACTTCATAGCAGCAGAAACATCTATACCAGTTTTTTGTTTTACAGAAACAGCCCAGGCGTATTTTGAAAAAACATCTATAATTGTAAGCATGTATTTGTAGCCTTTGTTTTCTCGAGAATATGGTTGCATCTCTACTAAATCAGCTTGCCAAGTCTCATCCAAACCTCGCATATCAAACTTTCGACGAGGATAATTACGACGCGATGGCTTATGAAGCTCTTCTACAAGTCTATGACGTTGTTCCATCGATGGTTATCGATTGACTGTTTTGCACTAACAGTGATAATGCCTCCTTTTATAGTCTCAATTTCCAACTGACTTTGTATGAATTTCTTATCTAGCTCGTCTCTATGCACCTCTACAATTTTATCTAGGTTATTGAGATCACTTCTCAAACTAGATATTGAACCTTATAATTTTTGAACTTCCAAACGTACGATACGCTGTAAAGTATCTAAATTTACAGCTTCATTGAGTTGATTAGGTGATGCGAGATTACAAAGCCTCTTATTTTCTATATCGTATTGTCCATCTTTTGTGAGTTGTATAGCCAATACCCGGAGGTCCTCGACTACCCTCGCTTTGTTTGAGATTACGTCCGAATACATCGACGCTCATTTTGGTAATGCATGGTATAGGTGTCTACACCTCAATATATATAGCCTCCTTCACGTAACTCTTCTATAATTGAATGTATCTCATTTGTATGACTAGGGTTTTCAGCTTTTCTTTCAGCAATGAGTAATCGTAGTCTATCAACGAGTACGTTTGGATCATCCAAGTATATGTAATCCATTCTCGTATCTCTTCTTGCAATTTTATATTGAGGTAACGATCCTCCTCTTTTTTTTAATGAAAACAAAGGACTAATGATACTGTCAAATTTCTTACTTTTGTGCGTACGGATAGTCTCATCACTTCTGTAGCGTCGTTTGTGAGCACTAGTAGTTTCAAGAATCTTGTAATTTTGCATATCATTATTGTTCATGTGACCTCTATCGGGATTTTTCGTAATTAACAATTCTAACAATCCTTTAGTTTTTGGATATCTTTGATCTTTTATACGAATGTTTTTATCTTCGAAAAATAAAGGTGAGTCACCAATAAAAAAACTATCACTTTCCTTGCGCACTCCATAAACTTTATCCAACTGTTTTGATTGACTTTCATTGAGCATGTGAATGTACTTATTATCAAGCAATAAATCGTTGTCTTCTTCTTTTTCTAATTCCTGCTCACTTGCAGCTGATTCAAATTCTGTATCAACTTGTCGAATCGTATCGTTTAATGACGTATCATCATCATCATCAATGGATAAAGAGGAAGGAGAAGAAGGCTGCAAGAAGGAGGAATAAGTATCATTGTTTCTTATAACTTTTTTATTTGCTATGTCACGTATAAAATCATTATTTTTCTCAGTAGTAGCAACGAGTTTCTGAAGAGGATCAACGATAGGTTTGAATGTCCCACCAAATGCTCTTTTAATATTCTCTTTTCTAGACTTCAGCAAGTTATATTTTCGTTTAACTGCATTGCGTGCTTGCACAAGTTGATGTAGAACATCTTTCTTTCGTCGGATGTCAGTCATGTTGACACTTCAACATACAATGATGAATTGTTTCCTTAGGACTATGTGCGCGCTATATTTATAGCAAAACAATCGAAGCCTTTTCTATATCTACCAGAATTGATCGAACTATCTTTGTCGATCATCAAAAATCCGTATTTATCGTCAGTCCAACACTTGGAGCACAATTCTTTGAATCGGGCGTGAGTCATGTCAGAATTGACGTGATCGTCGTATAAGTGTCTCAAGTTGACGTTATCTTCACGAAAAATCACCAACAAATTGACATTGTCTCTGACTAGATGTTTTGGAATTCGAGCATAAGATTGACAGAGATAGAAACAATCAACATCTTTGTGTCTGCCCATACAAAAGTAAGCTCTGATATTATCTTGTTTTTCACAGGTTACATCATCGAAAATCATGACAGAATTTGGAAGCGCATTATCAGGGGCTACAACAGATTGGTGCTCACTAAAGGAAAAGTATTGTACACCTTCTAAAGGCTCTAGGAGATCCTTCAAAAACTCGTACTTTGGTTGATTCAAAGACTTAGAGTACACATAAATGTTTTCGAACCTGAGACCGTTGGGATGCGTTATTAGTGCTAAGAGACTATTGGTTTTACCACAATTTGATGGACCGCAAAATACAGCTTGAATACTGCTTGGAAGTAAGTCTCCATGCCTTTTTCATTTCTTTTCATGTTCCACGATAGTGTCGAAATTTTCTATCGGCAGCTTAACGGATTGTTCTTTGAAATTCATTATGACAGCACGTCTGACATACAAATGCTTGACCAGCTTACGTAAAGGAGTCCGAGCCAATGCTGAAAAAATCAGATTATATCAATCACATGCCACTGATAGTCATCGATTGTTCAAAACAAAATGATTCTCTGAAGAGTGCTCCAGTTGATGTTCGTCTTGAATTCGAGACCAAACAAAACTTTCCATTCGGAACTTCAGCTTACTGTCTAATCTTACATGATAGAATCATAGAATACAACGCCATAACCGGTGATGTTAAAAAATTAGTCTAAAGGAGTGGGGATAGTCTACAAAGGAGAGGGGATCGTCTGCAAAGGAGTGGGGATAGTCAGCAAAGGAGTGAGGATAGTCTGCAAAGGAGTGGGGATAGTAGGATATAAGAAAGCGAGAGCGAGCTGAGATCTCATTCTTTAACAAGATGGAATACGCAGTGAACTTACAAGGTTTTAAAAAGCCAGGTAAAGAGTTTGTTTTAAAATAGTTGGCTGTTGTTCCTCTTGTTGAGTCATCTGAACCAATGGTGCATATTTTCAAACCGCCTCTTCCTTGGAAAAGGGTGACTACAAAATACAAGCGTGAAAATCTCTGGCTCGAGCTTTGCTATCATGGACTAGCTTGAAATTCTGGAGATCATGACTATACTGAAATAGAAAAAATTCTTCGACAAACTCTGCAGAACGCTACACAAGTTTTTGTGATTGGTAAAGTGAAAAAAGAGTGGTTAGAGAAGCTTGATTTTAAAGTTGTGGATATGAGTGAACTGGGTATTCCCCATTTTGATCAACGGCTAACTAAAATAGTCTCTTGTTCACATCATAATTGCATGTATAAAAATACGTACGCTGTTAACAACGTTATATCAATACAGAAGTTGTATTTCATTGATTTCAGTGATTGGGTTATGGACTGGGAAGACACTCGTGTGAATAAAGATAGTGAATTAGTACTGTGAAAAAGTTATTAATCAGCATGGAGTACTTGGTGGATATGCAAGGTTTGAAACAGTCTGGTGATGACTATATTCTTAAAGAGTTGGCTATAATGCCGCTCAACGATGATACCGAGCCTCTGGTACTTTTTTACAACAAGCCATATTCCTGGCGTAGACTTTCAGATGAGTACAAAGAGAAAAATACGTGGTTGAAATATTATTACCATGGTTTGTCATGAAACTCTGGTACCATTCCATATACTGACGTAGGCAATATTCTTAGAGAAGCCTTACATGATGCGACCAAAATTTTTGTCGTGGGTAGTATAAGAAAAAAATGGCTGAAACGCTTCAAGTTTAAAGTATGCAACGTTACAGAAATAGGTTTTCCACCAACTGTTAAAATAAAGCTTGTAACTATTTGTCCAAATCACAATGATACGTACAAAGCTCGTTGCGCTCTGCACAATGTTAGACTTATAAAAAAATACTTCACTAAAAATAAATAAGTTGATTTATGCTACCATAGGAAGTAAAAAGGAGAGATAATGCTTAATGGATGTATCTCACAGGAGGAGGGCGATGGTTGGGCACGTCCATCGTGCCATTGGGAATATATTCCCCTTGAAGAAAGATCAGACTTATTATGTGAGTTAGTTTAGACCAGTTAAAAGTAAGGATAAGTTTAGATTGATAGCAGTTTTAGATCACGAATGGCGCATTTTTATTCCATCTCGCGCATGCAGAGCCTTACAGGAGAATAAGGAGTTTTACTTCAAGTTGAAAGAGGCCATTAAAAATTACAAGCTGTTTGTAAAGTATTTAGATGATGACAACGGAAAAGGTCTCGAGTTCTCCTTGGCATAAGCACTTGGAAGTTAACGGAGAGGTATACGAGTCACGGGTGCATTTCTCGGAGTAAAAGGTTCACAAGTGGCGATTCTTGGTTGTACCTGACAGATGGAGGCGAAGGTTGGGGCTTCCATCACTTCCTATAAAAAGCAAACACATCGTGATTCACATTCGTTTCATCATGTGACAGACACCAAGTTGCAACACTGAAAATTCTTCAGAGTACACTTCTTTTCCTCCTCCTCATAAAAAAATGAAGAATGAAAAAATGGTGAAGAAAGAGTTCTATGAAAAATATAAATCACAAATACCATCTAAAGATATAAAATATAAAAAGCTTTAGGTGCTTGAATGTGTAGTAGCATAAGATACTGCGTTCAAAGCATGCGATTGACTTTGGAATTTCTCCTAAAAACACTATACCGTTTGTAGCTCGCTTCAGCTCACTCTCACCTCCCCTACGTCAATCTGAAATGGGAGAAGTCGCTACTGTTGAGGTGGGCAGAGTCTTAAGAGCCACTTAAGAGAGCTCATCGGTCAACCAAAAAAGGAGCAAGCAGTTGTAAAAGATATCCATATAGTATCATTATAGTATTAATATAGTAACAATACAGTATCAATAGAGTATTAATATAATATCAATATAGTATTAATACAGTACCCATACAGTATCAATACATTATCAATTCAGTATCAGTACAGTATCATTATAGTGTCAATACAGTATCAATATTATATCAATACTATTTTAATATAGTATTAATAAAGTATCAATACAGTATTAATATAGTATCAATATAGTATTAATACAGTATCAATAAGGTATCAATACAGTATCAATATAGTATCGATACAGTATCAATATAGTATCAATACAGTACCAATATAGTATTAATACTGTTTCGATTCAGTACTAATACACTATTAATTCAGTATCAATATAGTATTTATACAGTATCTATAAAGTATTAATATTATATCAATACACTATCAATACAGAATCAATATAGTATCATTACAGCATCAAAATAGTATTAATACTGTTTCAATATAGTATTAATACAGTATCAATGCAGTATCAATACCGAATCAATATAATATCAATACAGTTTTAATATAGCATCAATAGAGTATTAATGTAGTATCAATACAGTATCAATATAGTATTAATACTATACTGAAAAAAAATTCGGTAGGATTGCTTTCTCAAAAAATAAATGTTTTCCAAGCTTTGTTTTAAGCATGGTGTTTACCTATTTTGGGCAATAATCTAGCCCAAACAGGCAAAGCCGCCCGCTCAAAGTCACTGTAGAGCAGCATGCCCTCTGAAAAAGTTTTAATATCGCCTGCTATAGTCAGTGATGGATTACGAGGATGCTTTATATATTTATGGATATCAATATACTATGATATCTATTAACCAACTTTAGAGTATACAATATAATCAGAGTAACAGCAGAATATATTATTCAATAGTATATACTCTAAAGTTGGCTGACTGATATCATAAAAGCATCTTCGAAATCCATCACTGGCTATAGTAAGTAACTTCCCCCAAAAGTGTCGAGCAGTTTGCCTCAACACCGAGTGGTGCGTCGGTACTGCTTTGGGTCAGTTGCTTTCCTAGAGTTTTTTCAATGTATTTTAATATAGTATCATACAGTATTAATAGAGTATCAATAGTGCTGGAATTGAAAGTTCTAAAAGCAGAAATTACTAAAAGCAACCAAGTTAAACTATTTCAAACTTTAAAAAAAAGTAGACATAGTTTCTTGTTGCGTGTGAATCTTTCATGCGAACTTATATGCATGCATTAGAATGGTGGAAATCAAGTAGATCACTATTATTTTTCTCGAGTTATTTTAACTTTTACAACTATACTATGCACTCAGATAAAGCTGATAAATTATAGTTAATATTTGTTGTAATCATCATTATATTTAATTTCTGAGTGTATACCTATATACATATATATTGTATATACATATATATATATATATATATATATATATATATATACATATTTACAAATTAATAATTATTAATGTCTTAATAATTTATGAAAATTATGATACATTCCTATTGTACAAGTTTTAAAATTTCTCGAGTAAGATGGCTCGGTGGCGTAGTGGTATACGTGCTTGCCTCACGTCCAAAGGGTCGTGGGTTCGATACCGACCAAAGTCAAAAATTTTTTTAATGCTTAGATAATTTTTATTCGATTTATAATAATCAAATAAATATAAAAAAGTATAAAAAGTATTGAAAAATAAAAGTTAAAAAAATATTAAAAAATAAAAATTATAAAACTTTTGCAGCAGCTTCATCACAGCACGCAGCCATGCGCCGGCAGCTCGCCTTCTCGCACTCGTTATGGGGTTCCTGGCTCATCACATTTCTGGCTCACCTGCATTTCTGGCTCACGATATTTCTGACTCACCTGCATTTCTAACCCACCTGACTCTCAAAGTCAACGAGTTAGAAATGTAGTGAGCTAGAAATGCAGTGAGCCAGAAATGCAGTGAGCCAGAAATCCCATAGTTTATCTACTATTTGATTTTTTTTAAATTATTCGATTTTGAATAAATCGTAGTAAAATAAAAGTTCTTTTGTAATCTCATGGACATTCATTGCAGAAAAAAAAATCATTTGTTGAAGAATTAATCTTGAAAAATTGGATATAGAAAAAGCTTTGTCATATTGATTTTAGTTTTTGTAACAATGAATCGTATATAGAAAAGATAAACAAGTACCTAAGTATTTAATAATATTCATTCGGACCAACGAAGACTTTTATAAAATCTTATAGCCAAAGATTACGATCTATTAAAAATCGGTATTGTATAAGACGATTTATTGGCGCAGAAACGATAATAATATTATGCGTAAGAAGAAGAAAAATCGTTAAATTGATAATCCTCAAGTAGTAAGATTTGTAACAAGAAAAGAGGTATTTTACTGCCTGTTAAGAGTCATATTTTAAAGGAAATATTTTTAAGTTGTTACATTTTAAATGCAAACTAAACAACTTTTACTAAATGTAATCACTTTATTTAGACTCTCTCGCGCTAATATTTTCAAAATTTTGATAAAATTATTAAGTAAATTGTCTGCTTAAAGAGAAAATTCGTAAAATAGTAAAAGACCTCACGGCGTTAATCATTGCTTTAAAAGAAAAAATTATACAAGAGAAAAATTACGGGTACTAAATAGAAATTTTAAATCAGATCCTATAAATCGCATAGAAAAGGCTTTAGTAAGATAGAAACATTCTTCCTTGGTAGCAGTATATCTAAGAGGGAGACTGTTTTCTGTGCAATTATAGTACATAGATCTTGCAAGAACATTTTACAATAAAATTATGAGAGTTTTCTAATGAAAATTTAAAGTTTTACTATAAAATTTACATCTCTGTCCTTTTTCTTATAATCTAAAAATTTTTTCGCGGATTTTTGTGTTGAATTCTAAACTTACAGTAAATTGAAAATTTCTCTTCTTGACAAAATTTAAAATCTTTTAATAACGATCCTGTTCAAAAATGTAAACAAATTGCCCAAGGTTGGGCTCAAACAATAGCGAAAATATATGTACAAAAAATAGCATATTGTTATATAATTGTTCTCTCTCTCTCTCTCTCTCTATATATATATATATATATATATATATATATATATATATATATATATATCTATATATATATATATATATATATATATACATATATACATATACACACACACATATATATATATATTTATATACATGTATGTGTATGTGTGTGTATATATATGTGTGTAAGTGTATGTGTGTATGTATGCATGAAAATATGCGTATGTGTATATGTGCATCGGTGTAGGTGCAAGTGTGTGAGTGTATATATATGTATATATATGCGACAATTGTGCAAACGATATTCTCGGGAGAAAAAAGGCTTAATTTTTCACATTAATATATTGGTAGTAATATAATAAAGTTATAATGGAGTCAAAGAGATGGAGATGGAGAGGTGGACAGGGAGAGATGGAGACGGAAAAACGAAGACGGAGCGATGGAGACGGACAGACGGAGATGGAGAGACAGAGATCGTGAGACGAAGACGGAGAGGCGAATATGGAAATGTGGAGACGGAGAGACGGACACGGAGAGATCGAGACAGTGAGATAGAGATGACAAGATGGAGACGGAGCAACAGAGACGAAGTGACGGAAACAGAGAGACGGGGAGGAAGAAACGGAGACAGAAGGACAGAGACGAAGAGGCAGAGACAGAATGGCAGAGGTAGAAAAAAAAATATTTTCTTCGACCCTCTGTTATTATAAAAAAAAATGTATATTTTTTCAAAGATAAAAAGCAATAATAATAAAAAATGTTATATTTGAATCTTATGAAAATATAAGCTATTCCTATCACATGGAAATATTGTTATTATTTGTTTATTTCGCTACAAAATTGCTTTGTTGATCATAGGATACATTTTTGTTAACGTGTAAACATCATTTCACTTATGAAAGCTAAGTTACCTTTTCTACGATAATTCCCCTGAATCTAAACATTTAACTGTCACAGATGATATGAGCGCATATTCAAATACGTAATAGACGTTTAAGAAAGTAGTGATTTACAACTAAAAAAGTTTGTATAGCAGTGAATGTTGGAGACCGTTTACTCGGTAAAAATTTCATTCAAATTATCAGGTAATTTCCTCTGGCATATAATTCCCCTGCCTTTTTTGAGATGCACTCACAAAATTCTAATTAAATAATAAAGTCAACAATTTTATTCATGAATTTCATACCCTGAAGTGTTAAATTGTTTGTACACTTGAAATTTAATACATATTATACTGCTTATAAATGTTATATATTCAAAATTGAATATATATATATATATATACATACATATATATATATATATATATATATATATATATATATATATATATATATATATATATATATATATATATATATATTTGTGGAGAATTTCCGAGTAAGCACATTCTCAAATCTTTTTGTAAACAATCACTGTAGTCATATTTACATACTACACTATATACTACGTATATACTACAAATAAATGAAGCGAAATCAAAGATTACATCGTAGTATTCAGAAAATAAAAATATCAGTTTGTCATTAGCCTTGATGAAGAATTTGTCGTTGATATCAAAGTAAGTATATAATTATTTGAATTTAAATGAAAGTCTTTGAAAAATCTGAATTAGAAAATCTATAAATTGATAATACATTATTTTAGATTGTATTGGTAATAAAATGGTTTCTACACGTGGATGTGGCGAACTTCCTACTAATCCTTTATCATCAAGTATACTTAACTCCACTCCCAAAGATAAAAATAATGTTATTATATATTTTGAAAAAGCAAACTTTCTCAAGTATGGATATATTTGTTCTTTAACTTTCTTCTAATAATGTTTAAAAATAAATATTTTTGCTGTAACTCGTCGTTCTTTATTTTTAAAAATTCATCCATACATGGTAATAGCTAATTCTAAAGTATTTCCGATAGTTTAGAATTTTTGTTCGACATAAATATTATTAGAAAATAGTATATCAAGTGATGGTAATAATAAAAGTAATTTCTCTGGAATAAAAGTAATTCCTCTGTATCAGTGTATTTTTTATTTATCAGTTTTTCTGGGAATAACCTATGGACAGCTTGGCTACTTTGGGATATTGTTCTATTAGATATAACCATAAAAAAACCTGAGTAAAATTTTTAAAATGAACACCTTTATTTTCTATTATTTCAAAATTTGAATTTGACTCGTTCGAATAGAATCACCCATATATAATTAACTCTAACGTAAATTATCTAGTTTTGCTTGTGTTCGGCAAAATTATATGAATTTTATTTATATTGGTTTACTATTCCCTTATAGTTGAGAAGTACGTTACGAGTGAAGAATTGGACCTGATGATAAGGACAGTCAGAGATGTAGACAGATTATATATGCCCTATTGTACAACAGGTGGCCACTCTATGACTGATAAGGAAAAGAGAAAAGACAGAATTAACGAGAGCAATGAGACTGAGGGGACTGAGAAGACGGAGGGGCTATATAACGAGACAGAACAGAAAGCAGAATAAAGTGACGGTTTTGAAGATTGCTCTGTGAAAACTGTAGTGAAAGTAACTGCAGGAGGTCAAATAACGACAGATAAAGAAAGATAAAAACAAATCAAAGGTTTGACAACAAAATTGAATGATGTATTGGAAAAATAAGAACAAAGACAGAGCTAAAGACAGAGAAGAGACATATGGGCATTATAATACAACTGAAACGGCATAAATAAAGACAGATATAGAAAACAGAATGAATGAAATAACGAAAGTGAAATTGGCAGACCTATCTGACAAATTGGACAAGGTAATGGATAAACTCAATACAGTTAAGGCAGAAATGGCAAAGAGCAAGAGAGGCGAAGAAAACAAAAGAAGAATAGAGCAGAAAAGAGATGACACTTTGATGGCTTTGATGATGAAGGAGGGTAGCGCCATACGGGTCTTTGGCGGCCAGGCTCCAGATGCAATTTGAGAGGAATTTGAACAGAGAAAGGAGGATGACTAGAGTTAACGAGGCAGAAAGGACAGATAAATTCAAAGACAGCAATACGACATATAAGGTAAACAATGATTTTGAAAAATATACACTTAACGCAGAAGGTTTCGGGAACTTGACAGTCTTGGACGAATACTTAGAACTGGTAAATAAATTGGAAATATCGTGTTTAATACAAATAAAGGTTGATAAAAGACTTAATAAAGAAAAGGACAGTATTTTAGACGTTTTTAAACAGTTGACAGAAATGATCAAAACCGGACTGACTGGAAAAGACGGACCAGTAGAACGCTATTATAAATTAACGACTCAAATCAAATTTGAAAAACTGGATTTATTGTATGTTGTAGATAGTACTTTCGTAGCAAATGAAGTTCGTGATATTTTAATAAATAGATTGTAGAATTTAGTGGAGTAGTGGCTAAGGCGCGTGACTTGTATTCCCGTTGGCGCGAAATCGATTCCCCGTCTGGTCGCTTTTTCGCTGTCTCTGCCGTGGGCTGACACCACGTTAAATAATACGTCAAATTGTGTTGTTTTAAAAATGAATTTCTATGTGTTAATAAGGGCAGTAATGCCCGTGAATATAATTAAAAAAAAAAAAAAAAAAAAGAATAGATAAAGACTATCATGCTAGAGTTATGAAAATTAAAGATTCAGTTGAATTGTTGAACAGAATTAAAGAAATTAAATGAAACGAGGTAAATATAATTCCATCTAGTATAAAAAGAAAATACAACATACAGTATAATCCAGCGAAAGAAAAGGTAGTTAATTTTATAGACAGATTTGAAGAAATAGTAAGAGGTTATAATAACATGCCAAAAGTTAAATTGCTAAAGAAGACGAAAGAGATTTCTTCTATAATGATATCATAAACAAAGTATATCAAGTAGAAGGAATAAATTTTATGACAGAAAGTGTTTCGATGAAAGCGTTATCTTATGATGAACTAAAGTTGCTTATTATGCAGGTCGGAAGCCATCAAACGACAGACAAATATTCAACGACAGTTATGACGGCCAAATCAGGGGCGATACAGAAAATGCGATGTTTTGAATGCAACAGTTATGGGGACTGTGCCAGTGGCTGCTCACGACAGGGAACTAGCATTAAGAAGTGTTTCTTTTGTCAGAGATTTACCCGTGACCATGTGATCTCAACATGTCCAAAGCGTCAAGGACACTAGAGACAGAAAGACAGAAAAAGGAATGAATCAAAATATTATAATAATAAAAGTAAAGAAAGTACAGGTCGAACAGCATTCAAACGTAAGATAGCTAATCTAATCAATGATGGCAGTCAAAAACGAGCAAAATCTGTCAATAAAAGGAGACAAGAAAATTACGTAAAATTCAACAGAGGAAAATATCAAAAAGGAATAATCTGCATGGAAAACTTAAATGAAAATTTTTCATCCCTACCAATATATAATCAGCCATATTGATTGATTGAACTTGAATCAACCGACAAAAAATAATTTAAAACAAAGAAAGGTTCTAGTATATGTAACGACAAGTAGAATAAATGAAGAACAGAATATTGAAGAAAATAATCAATTTAGTGAAAAGGAAGAAAATCAGACAGTCTGAGAAGAAAAATATTCAGTTTGCAGACAGAAATATTTATGAATCACATGAGATTGAAGTCAGTGAAGAATCTCAATGTGAGATTGAAAATACAAAAGCGAAAGAGAAAATAAATACAAACAACTACGCTATGTTGTGGTATGTTTGAATGGGCCATGCATCAGTTGATTATTTAAGAAAATTACAATTAAAATTTCCTAATATCAAAACTTCAAAACAGGCTGTATTTGATGATACATTGAAAGACTGTAAAGTGTGTATAATTGCAAAGTTTAACAAATTGCAATTGAAGACAGTCAAGCATAGAACAATTGAACCTTTGCAAATAATAAATTCAGACACAATGGGTTTTATGTAAACTATACGAAAGCAGAGATGTACGATTCAACAAAATATTAGTCTACAAGGACAGATATGCAACAACTGATATACAAGACTGGAAACAAATTGATGAAAAGATAAAGATACATGGTTTGTGAATTTCGTATTAGAAGATAAAGAAAATGAAACACGAATACAAAAACCAGAGGGAGAGAAAGTCAAAAGACCAATTGGACGGCCAAAAAACGAAAATAATAAGACTAATAAAAAGTAACAAGGATCGGATGGAGAGAAAATAAAAAAAAATTAGTAGGACGACCGAGAAAAGTTAAGAAAAATACTGAATATGAAATGCAAGAATCGGAGGGAGAGAAAACAAAATGACAGATTGAATTACCAATGGAAACACAAACAAGTACAGAAAATAAAATGGATGAAGAAACTCATGTTTTATTAGCAGAAATAAATAATGACCTGAGTACACACTTGGAAGCCATGAAATCAAAAGATGAACAAAAAAAGGGACCAAAACTATTAATGAAGAATTAGAATCTATGTATAAGAATAATGCATGAAAATTAGTTGACAGATCAATTGTAATGAATGACAGAAAAAAATCAAACATTATACATTTAAGACGGGTATGTAAAAGAAAGAAGACAGTAAAATAAGATATAAAGCTAGACTAGTAATTCGTAGTTTTAAAGACAGAAATGAGAATGATATGCAAGAAACATATGCACCGGTTTCACGATTAAATTTAATCAAATCCATACTGGCAATGGCAAACAAACTAGATTCAGAAATATGTCAGATGGACGTGAAGACAGCTTTGGCTAAATGGATATTGAACCAGTGAGATATATACAGAAATACCTGAAGGGATGACTGCTTATAAAAGGATCGAACAAAACAAGATGTGTATATTGGAAAATGCTTTATACAATTTGAAAGTCAGTCCAAAATTTTGAAATGAAAGATTTAAAGAGACAATAAGGGAATGTGGACTTAGATCATTCAACAATGAGCCTTGTCTATTTACACAGCAAGAAAAAGACAGATTTCTTATCTTGATATAGTATACAGATGACATTCTGCTAGTTTGCAACAATGTAAAGATGCTTGAAAGAATGAAGACAAATGTAAAAAAATAATTTGAAATGACAGCAACTGGCGAGACTAAAAGTTCCTTAGGCTCAGAAATAAAATAAGACAGAAAGAAAAGATACTGAGCATTAAGCAAGAACAATAAATAAACAAAATGCTAAAGAAGTTTAGTTTCAATCAATCATCTCTGCAACAAACACCTATGGTAATCAATCAGAAAGGACCAATAAGAAGAGAGGACAGCGTGAAGAAAAGGAGAAACCAATGCAAGCAGGCCGGAAATTGCATATGAGGTAAATACTCTAAGCAGACACTACAGCAACTTTACTGAAAATGACTGGTAGGAGGTTGAAAAAATATTTGAATACTTAAGAGGAACAAAAGACTTTGAACTTAGATACAAAGGACAGAACGACTGTTTACAAGGATTTTCAGATGCAAGTTTTGACGACTGCAAAGATTCTCTTACGACCAGTAGCTATGTGATCAAGTTTTTCGAAGACACAATATCCTGAAGAACTCACAGACAGAAAACTTTTGCTGTAAGCGAATGTGCTAAAGAATTGATATCCTTATATCAAATTTTAAAAGATTGTTAAAGCAAGAATTAGCACCAATTCTATTATGATGTGAGAACAAGGTAGCTGAGTCAAGTGTAAAAACTTATTCACAAAAACCGTTAACATTTAAACTGCATGAACGACTGTCAAAGCTAATCCAACTGATAAGACTGATAAATTTTAACAACATATATATTCGTTCATTGAAATTTTATTTTGAGATTCTTTACTTTGTATATATTACAGGTCCTAAATAAAACAACAAACGACAGAGCAAACAGCAATCATCTTTAAATCAAGATTGAAAATTTTAAAATTCCATTTTTTTAATATATGTTCCTTTATGTATTTTAGTAATAGTATATTTCGGTACTAGTGCAATAAAGTGATTTTTTACTCGTGTGGCGGTTTGCACCCGAGCGAAGCGAGGGTGAAAAGGTCACACGAGTAAGAAATCACTTTCTCGCACGAGTATCGAACACTATTTTTTGACACGACGTGTGAGAAGCTCCATTTTCGCACGTGTCACTTTGTACAGCGTGCGTGAAATCGAGCTTCTCGCACGGAGTGTCAAAAAAATCACTTATGTATAATTAGGTAATACTGAGCATGGGAGGAAGTGTTGAAAATATAGACACGCCCAATCATGTATATATGCGTAGTGTAGTGCCGCCGTAAGGCGGAGTATGTTTGATGAGCGCGATGCGCGCTTAGTTCATCCCTTGGACGACTGTTAGACAGATAAGTTGTATTGGGGTGCGGGTGTGTTTTATAATAAATAGTTTATTTTAAGGGGATGTAAAATGTACACTACACCTGTATTCATAAATATTCACTATCTTAATATTTTATTGCAAAATTTTTAATAAAAAAATGCATTAGCTTATAGTATGTACCATGAAGATTATTCGGTTGAATTTTTAAATAAATTCATTCATTAGTTATTGAGAATTTTGGGTTCCAAAATTATTTATTAACATTTTTTAATTTTGTACAGGAATCCAAATATCTTAAAAAATAATGAATGAATTTATTTGAAAATTTATCTCAATAATCATCATGGTACATACTACAGGCTAATGCATTTCTTTTCTGGAAATTCAGCAATAAAATGAAAAAAAAGCTAATATCTATAAGTACAGGTGTAGTGTCCGTTTCACATCTCCTTAATATAATTACTTTCGTTTTCTATTCAGGTCAATCCTTGATAATATTAACATTTTTTAATTCACAAATCATAATCATAACTGATGCTCTTTCAATTCACAATTAAATTTTTGTTAATCAAAATATATTTAATAAAGAGTAGGTCGAACGTATCTGTTCTTTCTAATCCAATAATTGAGTTTTTTTATCAATAACTAATAACTTTATATATATATTCTTGACTAAAAATGAAACATTATTTCTTTAATATAAAATTTTCTATCTTTCTTAGTTTATGAGATAATCATGATTGAAAAATAGGTCTTTTTTTCGAATAATCATCATAACTGTCGTTTATAAAGTCATAGAAACATTTTACTTATCTCATTTTAAAGAGGACTATTAGAGTTTTAAAACCCATTTGGTTTTTTTCAATATCATAATTTCCATAAAAATGGCATTCACTTTTATGTGGGCAAAAAAAATTGGTGCAAACATTTTTTTTTACATTGATATAAGCAATTAGAAAATGTTTTTTTTCATACCGGACTTACTTTATTTCAAAGATTTTATATATATGGGGAAATCCACGGTAACGTTAAATTTTATGTGACTTTTTCAATACAATTTTCAAACAGTTACCATTTTGTTACATAAAAGCGCACACACCTCTATAAGGTCTCAAATTTTTCGTTTTTGATCTAAAAAACAAATCTCAATTTTTTATGGAGCTATTTTAGACGCTGACTCCAAAATTTCTATTAAAGTATTAAATTTTCACATTAAACAACGATTTTCGTGAATATTTCATAAAAAAGTGCAAAATTTTTTAAGTCTTCAGGAAATATTGATTGTAGCATTCAAATAATCTCAAAAAAAACTAATAGACTATTATCTTGGCCTAAAAACTAATAATTTCAGCCTAATTAGAGTTATGTGCGACTTTAAATAGCTTTGCTATTAGCAATTATGTGTAAAAACAAAATATAAACTTCCAATAGTTATTACTCATTCGTTTGAAGTTGCACATGACTCTAATTGGGCTCAAATTCTTTGTTTTTAGGTTAAAAAAATAATCTAATAGTTTTTTTGGAGATTACTTGAACGCTACAATTAATATTTCCCGAAGACTTAAAAAATTTTGCACTTTTTTATGGAATATTCATGAAAATCGTGATTTTATGTGAAAATTTAATACTTTAATAGAAATTTGGGAGACAGCATCTAAAATAACTCCATAAAAAACTGAGATTAGTTTTTTAGATCGAAAACGAAAAATTTGAGACCTTATAGAGGTGTGTGCGCTTTTATGTAACATAATGGTAGCTGTTTGAAAATTGTATTGAAAAAGTCACATAAAATTTAACGTTACCGTGGATTTCCCCATATATATATATTTGGTGACCAATAAGTTTGGGGAAAAAAAATTTTTTTTACTTGTTTAATTAAAACTTTTTACTAATTTTTCATAAATTTTCCCTAAAAAAAAAAGTAAATCCTGAAATTTCCACCCTCAGAATCCTTGCTGCACCTATGCCTAAATAATTAATGATCAAGTCGACCCTTCCCTACCGTTTAATAATAGTGGCATAAGTGAGAAAATCGTTGCGAAATGCAAATATTTCCCGCAAAAGAAAAATGTATTTTCACAATGATGGCACAACGAGGACAATTCAATTTTCCACTTAGAGTTTTCTTTTTCGATGCTACTTTGACTACTCAGAGAGGCATAATTTAGAAAATTGTCAACGAACTTCTATTGCTATCTGTCGGTCTATATCAGTTAATTAGAAAAAATAATGTAAATTTTAATATATATTTATTTTTAAAAATACCCGCATTTACCGAGCGCGAGGAAGTCTCGGCGAATCTCCTCTGTGATTACATTTTTTTATAGATAGATCACAGTATATATAGATCACAGCACTGTAACGTCAGTGTTTATCTTATCTATGAAGACAAGCCGATATCGTATAAGATCAGAATTAGTGTTGTGTATTAATATAAGATATATAAAACAAAACGAATTTGGATAAAGATAAAATAAAGAAAGTAATGTTATAGTCGTCAATTTCAAATATTAAATAATGATTTCTAATTATTTTCTGCACCAACAACTAAAATAAATTATAAAATTTTTTTTGAATTTGAGAAATTGACATTGATATTATTATGTTTGTAAATAATTATCTATTGTTTTGACTATTCTGATCTGATACTTATTTTGTCGTAATGAGCTGTTTGTTTATCATGGCGTTTATGAAACTAAAGATTTGTTACATAAAATTATACATGAACATATTTTGAAATATTTTTGTAAATTAAATTTGTAAATAAATTTTATCGTTACAAATTGTTATTTTCGGTCACGTGGATAAATATATATGTTTCTTTCACTAGATAAAGATTAAAATTGGTTTGCATTATTTTTGTGGCCTTATGCTCTTTTTATAAAATCAAGATTTGTCAAATAGACTTTCGTTCTTTTTCAATTCAGTTGATCCCTTCGATGAAACATCATTTTCTTATTATATGCGGTTTTAAAAGAAGCTTTAGGTGTGTATGAATCCAAAAATTAACTAAACTCAATTTTTCAAAGAAACGAACTTGTGTCCTCTTTTCATACCACCACAGATGTAAGGTAAGGCTTCAAGAATATAGCTCGTGAGTTTTTACATATCATGAAGATTTCTAAGTCAGTATGTTGATGAAATCGTAAGGTATATTATTTGTTTAGTTAATAAAAATAATAATAATTGAAAACAAATATCGGAGTATAAATATATTCTTTCTTATAAGAGATTGTTGATGGTACACTAAAATTCCTAGCAAGTGTTTTTGGTATCGTTATCGATAGCGTCAA
This sequence comes from Anastatus disparis, assembly GCA_017163975.1. Taxonomy (NCBI): domain Eukaryota; kingdom Metazoa; phylum Arthropoda; class Insecta; order Hymenoptera; family Eupelmidae; genus Anastatus; species Anastatus disparis. The sequence continues at coordinate 6,460,753 of JAFFSR010000249.1, forward strand.
ATGGAAAGATTGTATTTCCAATTTTAACTTTTAGAGTGCCGGGATTTGAAAAATTTCAAAAGCCCCGTTTTTCTATGAAAAAATGAGTTTGGGCCATGCACAAAAGATTAAACTAAGGCCAAGTCCCATCCCAGCTAAAGGTTAATTCCTAATCAGATATTTGAATGAGATGTTCCAATTGGTATTTCCAATAGGAGATCTGATTCAATTTTTTTTAATGTAATAAGCAAATTGAAAGGTTTCCGAATCAATTATGCATATTGCATATCTAAATTCTATAAATAATTGATCCTAATTTATTGAAATTATATGAATTATATTATAAATATATAAAGTTTACCTGTAAGTTAGAGTCATCAGACGGTGACGGCAAGGCAGGCAAGCGTCTTAATAACCTAATATCATCTTCTTTGTTCTCAATTGCAGGTTTCTCAATAATAGGTCCCCTCATTATTGTTAGTAATAATTTCATAAAATAACTAATAACGCAACTAACTCCCAATCCTGAATAATAGAAAACATAAAAAATCATCTTAATAAAACCAATGACCAATTCTGGTACAGACATTTGTTGAACTTCAGTAATCTTATTCTTGATATTGGTTATTGAGAACATTGAAAAAAAGTAATAGATGCCATCTTTCAAGGTTTGAATTTTTCTTCTGATCGGATCTTGACGTTCTTCATCTTCGTCTGTCATATAGGTGTAAGCAGATTCTTTCGCTTTTCCACTACCACCGCTCTCTTCCACAGCCATTAAGCCACTCGCATGTTGCATCTCAAAAATAGCATCTTCACAAAAATTAATGAAAGTTTCAAGTTTTTCTTTCTCATCCGAATCAACCACCGTGTTATAGAAATAAGTTCGCTTAGATTCTTTAATCTGAAAACATAAGATAAAATAGACTTCTTATTATAATTAAAGCTCTATGTTACTAAAACGGTTAAATTACGGACAAACATTTCATATGAATATTTTTGAGGATTTTTTTTTTTTTTTAAATAAAAGTTATAATATTAAGGGGTGTTCTCATACCGGCACAGAGATCTACCTTATCTACATTTAAATTATTCATTTTAATAAAAATTTAACTATTTTTGACTAAAATTCATAGAAGAGACACATTTTTAACATTCTAAAGAATGTATTGCAACGTTAAAAGACAGAATAAAAGTGAAAATGAAGACAAAAACTGCATAATACGATTATTCATAACCACATTGAAAAGTTAATCGTATTAAGCAGTTTTCGCCTTTATTTTTACCCTTATATTGTCTTTTAACGTTGCAATAAATTCTTTGGCATGTTAAGAATGTGCCTCTCCTACGGATTTCAGTCATGAATAGTTAAATTATTATTAAAATTTATAATTTCAATACAGATAAGGTAGAACTCTATGTCGGTATGAGGATTCCCCTTAAGCATATCTTTTAACGATTTTGAAGATACTTTTAGTTAAATTTTCCAAATGTTTTAGTACTTCGTAATTCATCAAATCAATAAATTTAATATTTCTGGAATCTTGTTTTGTTTTTGTTTAGAATTGAAACTTATGAGAATAAGAACTATTTTTCATTTTAACTCTGACTTATAAGAAGAGTATTTCACTTTTGCGTCACCGATTTTGTTTAAATTTTAGGGGTGTTTTCTGGATGCAGTAATATAAAGGAAGCCAAAATTTTAGAGACCAACGCTTAATATTTTCCTAGTTACAGGCAATTAAAGAAAATTATTTTAAAAAATTATCAAATGCTTAAAGTTCCTCAGCATTGTTAACTAGAAGCTAAAACCTTTTTTAAATGAAAGCTAAGCTAAAATCCTTTCGAAATAGTAACTATAGCATATCGAAATATTATTTTTTCCCAAAGTTATAGCGTAATGAAGATTGAACTCAATTTCAGCTTTAATTATTTATTAACATTTTATACGGAAAATTTAGGTTCAATCTTTATTACGTTTTAACTTTGGGAAAAAATAATATTTTGAGATGCTATAGGTGCTATTTCAAAAGGACTTGAGCTCAGTTTTCATTTAAAAAATAATTTAAGCTTCTAGTTAACGATGCTAAGAAACTATAAGCGTTTAAAAATCTAGTAACCTTTTTAATGATTTTCTTTAGTTGCCTGTAATATGAGAAATATTGAGCGTTGGCTCCTAAAATATTTGCTATCTTCATGATTCTGCATCTAGAAAACATACCCGAAATTTAAGCAAAATCAGTGACCCAAAAGTGAAAGACTATCCTTGTTAGTTAATTCTTCTCATAAATAAAAATTGTATTACTTTTCATTGAGCGTTTATCGTTTCATCAATATGGAAGAGCAATACCTATTTATGTATGTGTGTGTATGTATATATGTGTGTATATGTGTATGTATGTATGAGTGTATGTATTTATGTGTGTATGTGTATTTATGTGTATGTGTGTATGAGTGTACGTGTGTTTGTGTGTATGTGTGTATGTGTGAAAAAGTGTATGTGTGTATGTGTATAAGTGTGTATGTGTGCATGTGTGCATGTGTGTATTTGTGTAGATGTATATGTGTGCATGTGTGTATGTGTGTATGTATGTATATGTGTATGTGTGTATTTATGTATGTACGTATGGATGTATGTATGACTGAACTAAGTCGGTCATGCGTACATACATACATACTCGGTCTTAACATATAGCATCTCTTGTGGGGAACCAGTAATTTTATCACTCAAAATTGAGAATTTTTTAAACATTCAAATTCAAAACTTTCAAAATTCCTGTACATATACGATAATTATACGAAAAATAATAATTGTTTACATTAAATTTACTAAAATAGTATAAATCGAAATTCATTCTATATTATAAAATAAATATTTAATTCATATGAAAATATAATTATTTTGAATATAAATTTTGTACTAATGTAGGGCGTCCTAATTGAAAAGAAATACTCAAATATCTCATCAGGAACGTGGGATGTCGAAAAATGATCGGAAAATATAATAATGCCTGATTACACAAAAAATGAGATTGTTGACATTTTATTAGTTCTTGGAAGATGTCATAATAATTGTAATGCAGCAGCACGATTATATTGTAGATGTTTTCCTAATAGACTCAAACATCCTAATAGCCGTGTGATTTTCAAAATCAAAATACGTGAGAGACAAAGACCCCGCACAAAGGGTCATCGATAACAGGTTATGACAATTGACCGAAACGATCCCAGAGTTCTCGTTGTATTGGCGTTAATTGATTTAGGTATATATATTTTATTACAACAAATACAAGCACAAACTGGAATCACAAAATCAATAGCTCCAAGAATCTTAAAACTCAATTTATTGCGTCCTTGCCACATATACTTGACTCCAGAATTAATTTTTCATGATTTTCAACGGAGAGTAGGATTTTGTACATGGGCTCAAGCAATGTTACTTCGAAAAATCCAGAATTCTTTAAATATTATATGTTTTTAGACTAAGCAGCTTTTCATAATACAGGACAATTAAATCGACACAATAGTCATTATTGGTCCGTTGAAAATCCACATTAGTATCGTACGGTAAATGACAAACAGCGTTGGAGTTTGGTTGTTTGATGTTTGTTAACGGTTATTTCATAGGGTCTTATTTTTTTGATAGAACTGTCAACTCAGATATCTCCATTTTCTGATGAATGATTTACTAAATTTATTGGACGATATTGATCTACGAACTAGAAAAAATATGTGGTTCCAGCAAGATAGCGCGCCCGTAAATAGGAGTAGAATCGTTCAACAATTTTTAAATGAACAATTTCCACAAAGATAGATAGGGATAGGTAGCGACGTAGAGTAGTGTCCAAGATCACCAGATCTAACAAGTCCCGACTTTATCCTGCGGGGCTTTTTGAAAAAATGTTTGTCATACCGATCCACCAACAACTAGAGAAAATATGATGCAATGAGCCACTGAGGCTCGCCGAGATCTCACAAGAGATGTCCTTTTGTCAACGGTTCAAAACTTTGAACAAAGAATACAGTTATGTATTAATAACAATGGATTTCGAAAAACAGATGCGTTGAATCTTCTTCATTTATTTACTTTACCTTCATAAAAACTAACCCTTATTTTTCTAAATTCTTAAAATCTTGCCTTTATTAACCGGACTGAATCTCTTGCCTTCAACAGCCGCTTTTTCAACAGTCTTGCCTTCTTTGGCTGGACTCGATCTCTTGCCTTCATCGGCTGGACTTTCAGTGGTCTTGCCTTTATTGGCTGGACTTAACTTCTTGCCTTCATCGGCCGGATACCAATGGAATCCAAAACTGCTACGTCCTCGTCGTGGGTTCTGGACATCGAGTAGAATATTGACGACTAAATGTAGGCAATGGTCAACCCGCGGATGATCATTACCACGAGTAATCACTCGTAGAACAAATTTGATGAGCCCCGAGCCTCTACATGTATCCATGTCGATCATAAACACTTGATTTTTAAGTTACTTTGGGGTGTTGCTTTGACCTTAGGATTGAATTTTATTCAACCACTAAATTCTACGTTCATCAAGTATTTCAGGTCGAAAATGGAGTTTTTCATTAAAAAAATAGGATTTGACTTCCAGATGGCTTTACTGGTCAAGGAATGATTCTCTTATCTGATTTGACCTCACTATGATCATCAGAGATTAACTTGACCCAAGACCACATTGTCGTACAATTAAAGCATTTTTCGCATTCAGAGGTTAAAAATGTCTTTTTATTTTTTTCTCAAAAAAAGCCAAGTTGATGTTGATTCGACCTTCAGGATGATCTTGGAGATCATCGAGGTTGAGGTCATCAATAAGTCGGTTTTCAATAATCAAACATTTTTTGCATAAGTCATTTTTCTCTAAGATCCTTAGTTTTCCAGAGAGCAATAAAGCTCAATTTGACCTCAAAATGACCTTCAATGATCGTAAATGACCCGTAACGTAAATTTAACCTCTACAAATCTGGTGTGAAATTTCACGCTCTTTCTGAATCCACCGCAAAAACTTCGGGTTTACATCTAACAAATTAAGAGCATGACGAAGCTGTCCGCCTTCTAATAATATTTCCAATCTTAACTTATGAATAAACGATGCGTTTAATCGAGTTTCTTTGTTACAAAGAAAAAATTTGTAAGATTAAACTCTAGTGCGGACAACTCAAGAAATCCACCAAAATATTATGCATACAAAGTTATAATACAAACTTTCAATATGTCGTATTTTAAGGTTAGGTTTGTCGAGTTTGATATCTAATTTCCAATCCAAGCTCATAAAATAATAACAAGTCCAAATGATTTTTTATTTTAACAAAAATTATTGTATAAATATAGCTTTAGTGCGGACAAGTCATTATATTTGTTTGATTTAAGAATTTAAAAAGATATTGATAAAATAAAAAAAGCAAAACTCGATTGCTGCAGCTCCGGCATGCCGTTAATGTCAACCTCGATATGACCTTCAACGTTACCTCCAAAGTCAAATTGAAGGTCACGAAATGGATTCGCTCCTAATAAATGGTATGGCTATTACATTCAAGCCTTAGTTAATGCATGCATGAGCCAAAATCAAAATGTTCGTGAGTATCACAGATGCCTAACTTATTTGGTAAATTTGGCCCAAGCCGCTGTAAGAAAAAATTAAGTTAAAGAATAACAAAAAATAAATCAAAATCCGCAATTAAAAATTGCAGCCCTTGAAGCTTTTTTGAGAGAATTAACAGATGAATCGAAAACGGCGGTTATTATAGCAAATATAAAAACACTGGACAAAGCTCTCGAGGCTGCTAAGAATTCAGAAAAATATTTAAGTACATCTTATAATGGCCGTCCTCAGATAAGAATAATACAATAGATAGACAAAGTGAGGAGAACGTCCAGATTTACAACCAAGAATGACTCAGAGATATTTAATCGTAATATTCCTGATTATTACGATCATAACGATATTGTTTTTCCACATACTACAATCGAAGGATATCGTATCATTGACCCTCAACAACTAAGCTATGGATAAGAGGTACAACAAGCAAAGACAGAAATTAATACCCCCATAAGTATTTTGAAGAACCCTTGATCACAACCATCTACAAGCAATACTACTTCTAAACCATTAGAACCATAAATTCCTTTTTACCAACACCATCAATTTCCTATATATTCTCCTACTTTCATCTACGTACTCTAATTTTTATAACCCTTATGCTCACTACTTAATGAATCCTGATTTTCCATTAACACATATACCAAATGATAAATAATTTGAACCTCAGAATTCTCAAAACTTACGCCTACCCAATCAACAACGATCCTTTTACCAACAACGTCACAATCACTTCAACAAAACTAATTATAATCCTAGACCAACGTCTCCATTTAGACCGCACGTAAATATGAATAACGCTTCTTTGATCTACGAGAATGTTAGCTGAGCGGATGCGCCGGCGAACAATACCCAACCACTGTGTTCAGCTCCGATTCATCTTGCCAGAGCGGAAAAATCCGTTAAGCCGAGGAACTTGACCCACAATACGATTAAACATTTCCACTTTCAAGAACGAAGAAGGCATTTTTAGTCTAGATACAGCAGCTGATATTAATGCAGTAAAACATAACGCCTTTAAAGGCGATGCACTAATTAATACTAATGAAACAATCACTGTTACCTAAATCTCTACCTTATCCATAGATACAGTAGGCACTGCGGAAATGGAAATCATCGGTTCTACACACACATCCCACGTGCTACCATCACCATTACCTCTTACACACAGAGCTATATTAGGCTCACCTAATTTTGAAGATAAGTTGGCTAGAGTCTGTTACAAACTTCGAGCCCTTAACATATCTAAGTAAGAAAAACTCCAACCTTTGACGAAGAACGTGGATTAATTTTTTATGAAGGAATGGCCACAAAAATAGAAAGTGACAGAAGCCAAACACCTAGGGCTGGAAATTCAAAAAAACTAAAAACTAAGAGTGAAAAAGAAAATTTTAGTGCCTTACAACACCTACCTTACCTGTCTTCTGGGAACGAAACACCTAATAAAATTATTAAGAAAACGAATTCTGATGATAAGAAAATTGGTTGTAATATTATACATCGTTTACCACCGCACAGTAAAGTAGCTTCAAAGATATTTACTACCAATCAATCAGTCAATCGAGAAGCTTATTCACCCAGAGTAAATGTGGGATGTCTTTAACAACAAAAAAAAAATGAAAATTTAAACCTTCATGAAGAGTTTAAGCCCTTACGCAACTCAATATGTTCGGCGAAAAAAAATTATAGCAATAAATATTCTGTGTTGGGATAAATAATAGGGAATATCTCAGCAACAAATCAACTAATTTGCTGTTACAACCTCTCTTCCTGTTCGTATTTATGAAGGCTTCCTTTTGAAAGTTTGAAAATATTTAAAAAATTATTTTTGCAATAAATAATTGATATCCGAGAAATGGCCATTTTTTATGGTTTTTTGGCTTTTTTGCAATAACCAATTGACGAAAATAATCGCAGCGGTACTCGAATTGTAGGTTTTTTTATTCTCTAATACTTTTATCAATTACTTTTTTTGCTAAAATAGATAGGTTGCTTGAGAGAATTAAAAAAGCTGTTTTAGCAATTTTACAGCGTCCTGGAGCATTTTCTACCGTTTTTTTTATTTTGGTTACATTTTATATAGGGTATGTTTTTTCATCGCCTTTGACAACTCTAAATAGGTTTCATTAAGCCCCAAATGGATGTCCTCAAAATGTCTCTATTGATTGGACTATAATAAAATAAAAACATTATTGAAAATTAAAAAGTTCAATTTTTTATGATAGAATGTGTATGTGTGTAGGCGTGTATGTGTGTGTATTTGTATACATGTGCATGTGTATATCGACGGTGGCTACGAAAACAATCAGAGCTGTGTAATTGACTACGAGAAAAACACATCTCTAAAAGTGTGGCGAAAAAACACATCTCCAAAAGTGCGGCGGAGAAAAACACCCCTTGAAAGCACGGTGAAAATTTTAAAGGGCTGTTTTTTTCGCCGCACTCTCGAAGATGTGTTTTTTTTGCCGTAAATTTGGAGATGTTTTTTTTTTGCCGCACTTTTGGAAATGTTTTTTTCGTTGCACTTTTAAAGATGTGTTTTTTTGCCGCACTTTTGGAAATGTGTTTTTTTTTTCGAAGTCGATTACACAGCTGTGATTGTTTTCGTAGCCACCATCGATATATACATGCACATGTATACAGATACACACACATACACGCCTACACACATACACTTCCTATCATAAAAAATTAAACTTCCTAATTTTTCATAATGTTTGTATTTTATTAACACTCCTTTAATAATTTAGATGAAGAATTTTCAATTCATTTCAAAGATTTTTTCCAAGTTAATTCTTCAAACGTAGACAATTAAATCATGCTCTGAATATTTTTGATTCTGTATTTTAACATCTTTTACATTATGTAAAATTAAATTAAAAATAAAATATTTATAATTTATTTAATATTATATTTTTGGAAAAATTGCGCAATTAGTTGCGCAAAAAGTTGCGTTACTTTTGGCTCGATAAAGCGACATGAAAAGTGATATAAAAAGTGACGCAAAATATTGCATCATAAGTTCCGCGATTATTTTCAGGTGGGTATTACTTCATAAAAATCAAAATAAATGAGCTTTGGCTACAATTATAAAAGAAAATCTGTCAGACTAATCAATTCCACAAATTATTTATATGAAATGGATCTATAAAATAAAGAAGAATTAAAAAAGAGAAGATAAAATAAATATCAAATAAAAATTTTCATTACATTCAAAGAAAATAATCTATATTTAAAAAAAAAAACGTTTTTAAAATTATTATTGCTAATATTTTTTATTTTAAATTTTTTTGTATTCAAATTTAGCATTTAACAGCGTTTGGGGATGCAAAGAACAGTAAGTCTGAATTAAAAATTTTATGTTTTAAAAAGCGTTAATTAGCACATGCTTAGAAAATGCTAGCAGTTAACAGTTATTTTATTTTAAACGGCTATATTGTAGGTCAACATTTTTTGTCAAAAATGTTTCTTATTGTATTGTAACAAATTTGATTTGTAAGCATATTATTAATTTTTTTTAATACAAAAAGGCATAAGATTTTAACTTGAAAAAATTTTTAATTGTTGCAACGTACCCTAAAACTTAGCCAACACAGCTATTGTACGTTTTTCATTTAAACCAAATAACATATTTTTATCGCTTTCTTGCCCCAAACTTAATTTTTTCAATCATCTAAACAGTTTTCATTATTAAATAACAAAATTAGTAAAATGAGCATTTTAAGGACAAACACGTTGCATGCTGCACATCGTTTTTATGATTAAATTTTTTTTATTTGAATAATTAATTTCTTCATTTTTTTGGAATATTGTATTTAAATACATTTTTTATGATGTAATAAAGTATTCATGCATTTTATTACATTCATTTTTAATAACAGTAAAAAATATACTTTAAAAAGATAAAATAAACGTCAAAACATAAAAAATATATATTTAATAAATAAACTGCTATTTTTAAACATTAAAAACATAGATAAAATTTTTTCCTAATTAATTATAAAACTGAAAAAAACTTTAAATGCTTTTCATGTTATGGTTCAAAGTTTGGAATCATTGTAATAATTACAAAATGAGGTTTATCAACATTTCATGTTGAATTTTCATTAAATAAATTGAAAATAATGTTATGAAGCTCCTATATAAGTTTAAAAAATGCCAGTTTTCAAGAGACAAAAGAATTGAGCTATTTAAAATGTAATACAAATTTTATTTAGTCTATCTTGTGAGAATTTAAATTATTATATTTGTTAAAACAATTTTTTTGTTTTGGAAATAAAAATTAATGATATTATAAAAATATGATATTTAATAAAAGAAAGAAGAAAAAGTCCAATTTTTAAAATATTAATGATACTCGATGTAATTTTTATTTAAAATGCGCTTTAATAAAGTTCACATTCGTAAAATTATTTATTTTTTCAGATTCATTTATTATTTTACTTTTCTTAAATGAAATTAGATTTATTCATATTTATTTTCTATTTTTATTAAATGAGTTAAAAATGTCATACATTTAAATAAATTTAAATAAGATCCTTTTTACTTTTCTAAATTGAAATTAGATTTATTCATATTTATTTTCTATTTTTATTAAATAAAATAAAAGTGTCATACATTTATATGAATTAAGAAAAGGACCTTTATTTAGAGAACAAAAAAGGTTTTATTATTCGCAATTGAGTGAGAATAAAAAACAACTATATTTTATAATAATTTTTTTCAATCTTTAACATTTTTTATTTAGCAGGAAAAAATTACAGAACTAGCTACGTTTTTATTTCATATTGATATAAGTTATATATTCATGTAATATTGACATTAAAACTTTTTTCCATCCCTATCTGTAAATATATTTTTTTATATTTTTGAAATAAAATAGAATATAAGGTGTTAAATGAATTCTAAATTCCATTTTTCCGCTATAAAAATTGATTATAAAGATATATAATATTTAAAAATAAAACATTAATAAAAAAAAAATAGGTGCAATATCGGGTTTGAACTTGGCAAAATTAGAATAACGGCGAGATGCGTAAAAACTCAGTGACCGCAGCCACCGCAGTAGATAGGCTATAGGCATACTGGCACACCCGGATTGTAGCACACCCCCTCTCCTCCCCCAAGTGTGTTAGAATCCGTGTCATTTAAAATACATGTGAATTCCTCCCTCCTGTTTAAAAAATGAAAAAGGATAAAACACTTGTCTCCCTCCACTAAGTGTGTTACAATCCGGTCTATTTAAAATACGTATGTCTTCCCTTCCTTAAAAAAATGTATTTTCTTTTAGGAAAGGGCTAGCCCTTCTCTCTTCTTATTTTTAAGGAAAGGATAGAGCGCCGCCCACTGTATGTTCTATTTTGGGGACGCAGAAAAATTGACCTACTCTTAGAAGAGAGGGAAAGGGCAGACCTTTTAGGCAGTGCTGGTCTACTATGCGTTTTCTTTGACATTGCATGAAAATTTACCTGCTTTTAGAAGAGAGGGAAAGGGGCGACCTGTCTCTAAATGCAGTACACTGTGTGTGTTCTTTTTTAAGTCACAGGTGCATGAAAATAATGAATTGCGCAAAATGCCATAAGATTAAAAAATACATTTAAAAAAACAATTTTTAATATCTTCTAGCCTAGTGAGACGATAAAATAAATTCTAAACAGAATTCTAAGCAAATCCATTGATTAGTTTCCATGATCTAATCATCTTAATAAACACATATGCACACACACACACACAGGCACACACACACGCATACGCACACACACATGCACACGCACACGCACACACTACCGACCTAAGCCACTTGTTGCGCAAATGATTTTATGCTCTTGTAGACAGGAACTATTAAATTATCACATTCATTCGATGTGTATTTTCTGAATTTATGTAATGGAACATAAGTAATTTCGTAAAATTTAAAGAGAGGTAGAGCTCCATTGTATGGATCCAAGTTGTTTGCGTAAGCGACACATACTGTTGTGTATTGCTTCGAGAAAGAAATCACGCGATTCGTACTGCACTGGAATATATACATTTTTAATTCATAATTATTTCAATTTTCTTATTAAATTCAATTAACGTGATACATCTGTAAACTAGCTGAAAAATTTGAAATAATTTTTTTCTTTTACAACTTTACACGTTCTATGTTTATTTTATTGCTTTCTCATAGAGAAAGCATTGTATCGATAAAAAAAATTTTTTTCTATTTTTTCATTAATTTGTACATATTTGAACTCGGTGAGTCGAAAAAAGTGGTTTCCAGAAAATGTCTGTATGTATGTGTGTGTGTGTGTGTGGATGTATGAATTCAGTTAGTAAACTGTATCTCGAGAACTACTCGATGGATTTGCTTCTAATTTTGCATAGAATTTAGTTTTGTGACTAACTTGCTGGGAAGCTATTGATAATTGGTTCTTCTAGCGTAGTTTTCATTTTAAAGTTTTTAAAAAAAAAAAAAAAAAAAATTCGATTTTTCGGTTTTTGGTTTTTTCTTGTTTACTACTCGATGAATTTGCTTCAAAATTGGCATGGAATTTATTTGTGATTGCCCGGATAAAATAAATTTTTAAAAACTGATTTTCTTAGCTTAGTTTTAATTTTAGAGCATTTTGAAATTAAAAAAAAAAAGTTTCTATTTACTAAGTCAATAAAATCTTAAAAACTATTCGATGGATTTACTTCAAATTTTCCATACAATTAAATTTTTCGATCAACTGGTGCGGAAGCTATTGAGAATTGGTTTTCTTAGCGTAGCTTTTTTTTTAGAATCATTTTAAGAATTTTTAAAAAATTTCGATTTTTCATTTTTTTTTTGTATTTTACGTAAACTACTCAAAGAATTTGTTCGAAAATTTGAATGGAACTTAATTTCGACTGCCAAAAGTATAAAAAATTTTGTAAACTAATTTTCTTAGCGCACTTTTAATTTTAGAGCATTTTTAAAATTTTTTTTAAAAAAATTTTTATTTTTTTCTATTTTACGAAAACCATTTGATAGATTTGCTCCAAAATTTGTATGCAATTTATTCGTTACTGTCTGAGGAAAACTAATTTTCTCAGCGCAGTTTTAATTTTAGAGCACTTTGCAAATTTTCAAAAAAATTTTTATTTTTCATTTATTTTTTATTTTGCGTAAACCATACTATAAATTTACTCCAAAATTTTTATACAATTAATTTGCTATTGTCTGAAAAAAAAATAAGCTTTTGAAAACTAATTTTCTTAGCGTGGTTACAATTTTAGAGAATTTTAAAGATTTAAAAAAAAATTTCGATTCTTCTTTTCTTATTTTTTTTATTCTACGTAAAGTACTCGATAGATTTGTTCTAAAAATTGCAGAGAAATCATTTGCGACTGCCAAAAGAAGGGAAATTTTCAAAAATTGATTTTCATAGCGTAGTTTTAATTTTAGAGCATTTTTAAAATTTTGAAAAGAAAATGTTATTTATTTAACCAGTTAGATCTCGAAAATTACTCGATGGATTTGCTTCAAATTTTGTATACCATCTATGTTTTTGTATAACTAGACGGGAAGCTATTGAAAATTGGTATTCATAGAGTAGTTTTTTTATAGAGCCATAAATATGAACTGTATTTATATATAAATATGATTGCATTTTATAAAGATTAGAAATTTTGTTGTCATCATTCTTTTTATTACTACATTATATCATTTTTCAATAGAACAAATTTTTTTGTATTACTTGATGATTTAAAATAAAATTATAAATGATGAAAAAGCAAACAGCTGGCATATATGTTCGAAATTTATAAAGTACAATATGAGTAAATATTAATGTTAGACAATTTTTTAATATTAAAATCACATTTAAATAAATATAAAAAAAATTAATGAAACTCAAAGAGCTCTATGAGAAAGCATTCCGCCAAAGCACTTGGCAGCGTTTTGTTATTAATACTATGAAAAATTTAATTTTTTAAATCCATATTCGAAATATATTTTTAAAAATTAAACATGGTGAAGACATGGACGCCACCGCATGTTTAATTAGAGAAGGACTACTTCTCCTTGAAAAATGGGCTCGAAGTAAGCTTGTAAGTATTAATATTTTCATTTTATTTTATTTTATTTTTTTTTTTCAAACACATCAAATATCTGAATTGTTTTTTTTTTGTTTTAGTTATTGGAACTTGCGAATACTATGTTTTCAAGTATTGGACACGTGACCTTTATAGCGCTTCCCTTAAGGATCTCAAAGAAAGAATGGCAAGATAGTGCTGAAGTTTGGCGATTTTACTTAAAATTGCATAAATATTTAGAATATCACAAGAAAAATTTAAATGTTTTCTTGTTTAGACGAGGAAATCGTTCGCGAACATACTATTCACGTTCTCGATATTGTCAAAATTTTCATTAACTGTAATTTAATGTTTTATAATTGTAGTAAAATGAAAAAGTATGGAAAAGTATGGAAAAAGTATGGAAAAAGTATAGAAAAGTATGGAAAAAGTATGGGAAAAGTATGGAAAAGTATGAAAAAGTATAGAAAAAGTATGGAAAAGTATGAAAAAGTATAGAAAAAGTATGAAAAAATATAGAAAAAGTATGAAAAAGTATGGGAAAGTATAGAAAAGTATGGAAAAGTATGAAAAAATAAAATATACACATCAAATTATTTTTAAAACTATTTATTATAACTTGTACATAATAATACATAAATAAATAAAAATATATTAACATTATACATTTGTTTTTTTATTTATCATCACCACCTATAGTTATAATTATATTACAATATTCTATTTAAATATATCTAAATAATATAACAAAATACAATTAAATTTTTCTTAGTTATTACATTATTATATTGAAAAATAGAATTTAATTTTTTCAAACAATCTCATTTTTATCTATCCAACTATTATGCTTGTTACTTAGACCTAACCACTTAACATATACACGTTTACCACTTTTCTTTAAAACTTTTTCTACTAAATAAATTTCTGGATACATAGTCTTTTGAATTTCCGTTTCATAAAAGCCGCCGGAGACTGGTTCATCATAATAATCTTTGACGTGGTAAGTTACAGGATTGGTTTTTACAACTCTTGTTATTGTGAAAATTTCAGTAGACCAATTTGGTGTATAGCCTTTTTCAAAAACTTGTTTTATCTTACTTATTCGCACTTTATCTCCTACTTTGAATTTTGGTTTTTTTACGGGTCTTTTTTTAGTTGGGTAATTTTTCTTGATTTCTTTTTCATTTATCTTCGTAACGTTTTCAGGCTCGATTCCTATTGTCCGATGTTTTCTTGAATTGTATGCTTTCACTAACTCAGGCAGAATATCCAACCATTTATAACTTCCTTGTTTGCTGAATTCTAACCACATTGCATTTTTTAAAGTTCTATTAAAGCGCTCACATATGCTTGCATGAAGATTACTATGTGAAGAGTAGTGATTTATCTTGTACTCTTTCATAAGATTCTGAAAGTTTGAATTGTAGAATTCTTTTCCTTGGCCAGTTTGTAAATTCGATGGCACCCGTCCTTGTTTTAATATTGACTTCATAGCTAGAGTAACATCATTGCCACTCTTCGATTTGACTGGTACAGCCCATGCATACTTTGAAAATATATCTATGACAGTTAGTAAGTAGCGAAAACCTTTGTTTTCCTTAAAATAAGGTATCATTTCTACAAGGTCAGCTTGCCAAGTCTCATCTAATCCACGTATGTCATATTTTCTTCGCTTGTACCTTCGACGTGCTGGCTTGTGTAGCTCTTCAACTACTCTTTGACGTTCCATCTTAAACTTCAACTTTAGCAATATCCGATCGTCTATTCATTTCTTTAATTATATATTCAATACTTGCAAAATTTCGTTGAGTCATATCATAGACATAAGTTAATTTTTCGTCTATTTCTGCTTTATATATTTCAACTTTGTTCTCATATTCTTGTATAGCTTTAGCAACTTCTATAATTTTAGAAGATAAGTAATCAACTTCTTTCTGTAGGATATTATTTAGTGAATTCAAACTAATGGCATCATTTGAATCATTAGCCTCTCCAATATTGCAAAGCCGCTTATTTTCTAAATCAAAATGACCATCTGATGTAACATTGAATCCAATACCTCGAGGACCACGACTCACTTGCGAGCCCTCAAGTTTTCTTCCAAACACATCAAGACTCATGTTACTACTGTTGATTTGAAAATTGTGTACGTCAATATATATGCCCAGCTTCACGTAGTTCCTCTATGATTGATTGGATTTCATTGTTGTGATTATTATTTCCAGCAGATCGTTCGGCTATTAATAATCGCAGTCTTTCGACAAGCTCATTCGGATCATCCCAGTAGACTAGATCTATGGAAGTATTCTTTTTGCTATTTTATATTTAGGTATGAGACCCCCTCCGCTGGTAGATATTCTACTGCGATCACTGCGGAACATTGGTGCTATGATTTTTGAATATTTTCTACTCTTCGAAGAGCGTATATTCTCACTTTTGCTATGTCTTTTCTATGGGCATTTGTTGCTTCCAGGATAATGCGATAGTTCTTGCGATCTGTTGTACTTAAAAGATTATCATCTGGTTCTTTTTTGAAAAGCAATTCCATTAGACCACTGCTTTTAGGAAAACTTAAATCTTTCACTTTTATTAGTTTATCATCAAATTGAATTTGTGAATCACCCATCATGTATACCCCACTGACTTTTCTCACTCCGTATATGTTATCGATTTTGCTGCGGCTTCCATTTAGCATTGATAAAAAGTCTGTCGGTTCAGTTTCTTTATGCGCAGGTACAAATGGTGAATATATAGATTTGAATGATGAATTTGCAGAATTGAATGATGAATTCATCATTGTGCTATTTATCGGAGAAAAATCATCGCCATTAGAAGCATTATTATCAAACGCAGAACCCGAGTCATTAATATCGTTTAAAATATAACTTGATTCGTCGAATCTCAATCTTTTTTTGCCGATTTTCTGTTACTGTCTATAGCTGAAATGTGATTAGAACGTGACACACTTTCAGTTGTCGAATCGACAAGCTTTTCAAGTGGTGTAATAACTGGTTTTAAAGTATCACCAATAACCTTTTCAAAATCATCTCTCTCCTTTTTTAATAAAGAGTATTTTTTTTAATAGCCTCACATGCTCGTAAGAGCTCGCTAAGAACATTTTTTCTTTCTTAAAGTCAGGCATGCTGACAAGATGCTGTCTACAATCGAACTGCAAAGATTAAGATTTATACTTCCTTTTTAATGGCAAAACAGTCAAATCCTTTTCTATATCTACCATCATTCATTGCTCTATCTTTGTCAATAACAACAAATCCATACTTGTCATTCTTCCAGCATTCAGTACAAAGATTTCGAAATTCATTTAAAGTTAAGTCAGTATTCACATGGTCTTCATAGATATGTTTAAGATTAACATCATCTTGACGATAAATTACCATCAAATTAATATTGTCCCTGATGAGATGTTTCGGTATATGAGCATATGACTGACATAGATAAAAGCTATCTACACTTTTGTGTCTCCCCATACAGAAAAAAGCTCTGACGTTATCCTGCTTCTCACAAGCCACATCGTCAAAAATCATAATTGAATTTGGTAGGGCTTCATCTGGAGACACTACAGATGCATGTTCACTGAACGGTAGATATGATATACCTTCAATTGGCTCTAAAACTTTTTGAAGAAATTGATATTTCGGTTGATTTAAGGATTTAGAGTATACATACAAATTTTCAAATCTAAGACCATTAGGGTGTGTAATTAGAGCCAATAAACTATTAGTTTTTCCACAGTTTGATGGGCCACAGAATACTGCTCGTATATTATCTGGAAGTAACTCCCCATGTCGCTTTTTTCTTCTCGTTTTCTCAAAATCAAGATTGGCGACGGGAAGTTTGACGTTCTGCTCAGTAAAATCCATGTTTACGTAACAAAGTCAAATCTAAGATTGACCTTTTCAAAATATAAACGCTTGTTTTATATTTTGATCATCAGTTGTAAATCAGCACTCGAAGAGAGATGCTCGTACACAAATCACAGAAGCACCCTAAGGGTAAAGGGTTACTTGATAAAGTAATCAATAACTTACCCATTGAAATGCATATTCCTGGATATCAATATTGTGGTCCCGGAACAAAACTGAAAAAGCGTCTAAAAAGAGGTGATGCAGGTATCAATCCACTTGATCAAGCATGCAAAGAACATGACATATCTTATTCTGATAAAAATGCTAATCGAAAAGTAGCTGACATGAAGCTCGCTGATAAAGCTTGGCAGCGTGTTAGAGCCAAAAATGCAAGTCTTAGCGAAAAAGCAACTGCTTTTGTTGTTGCAAATGCTATGAAATTAAAAGGAAAGACAGGAATGGGTGTAAAATTGAGTAAATTAGTAACTGCAAGTAAAAAATCATTAAAACCAAGTAAACATTCTCGCAAAGTTATACAGTCTGCTTTAAAAGGTGCACGTGAAGCTCTCAAGATTGTTGGCGGTAAGAAAAAAAATTATCATTCCACGTATTCTACCTGTTCCATCAAAAATAGGTGGCGCTCTGCCTTTTCTCATACCATTGTTCGCAGCACTAAGTGCAACTGGTGCTCTGGCTGGAGGAGCTGCTGGAATAGCTAAAGCAGTAAATGAGGCTAAAGCTGCACAGAAAAATTATGAAGAAAGTAAGAGACATAATAAAACTATGGAAGCTATTGCTCTAGGAAAAGGTCTCTATCTTAAACCATATAAAACTAGAATGGGATTATTTATGAAACCTCATATCGGTAATGGTCAAGTTAAAAAAAAAAAACTTCGATTTAACTTTGCCAAATCGTGCACTGACTGACTATGATCTTATAAAGTATGCTCGTATGATGAAAATCCCATATTTTCGAGGTGTTTTCATGAGAAATAATCTACCTTCTGATGGCCCATGGCATAACGAATCTGCTATAGTTAACTTAGATGATTTTCAAAACAAAGGCACTCACTGGGTATGTTATCGAAAACGAGGTTCTGAAGTGATTTATTTTGATAGTTTTGGTGATCTTAAACCCCTATAGATCTCATGTTATATTTTAACGTGGAAGAAGTGAAATACAACTATAAAAGATATCAAAATTTTGACTCATTTATTTGTGGACATCTTTGTCTTCAATTCTTGTGTGAAAGACTATAAAAGAAGAGTTTTCAGACAAGCAGGATCATTCTTTTTCAAACAGTCATGGAAGATAGTTTCACTTTGAGTCTTTCAGGCAAATCTTCTATCTTAGAAGCGCAATATTTTCCTTCAATAGAACTACCACAGCATAAGAATTTTGTTTTGGGTTTAGTTGAACTTTTAACATTCAACTCGATTCCCAATGTTGACGATTCGAATAATAAACTTCATATAAACGGAGAGAAGATTATTATTATTCCTACTGGCAGTTATGAAATTGATGCTATTAATCAATTTTTGCAAAAAGATTTGAAATCTAAAGGAATCGAATTTTCCTTAAAAGCTAACAACAATACTCTCAGAAGTGAAATTTATTGCAGCCATGAGATAAATCTTAGACCTCGGGATTCAATAGGCAGTCTTCTCGGTTTCACTCGTCGCGTTCTTCATGAAGACACTCATCACAGCTCTGATTTACCTGTGAAGATATTGAAAATAAACGCACTCAGAGTAGAGTGTAATATTACTACAGGTGCTTACATCAACGACAAAAAAGTTCACACGATCCATGAGTTTTTCCCAAAAGTTCCTCCAGGATATAAAATCATAGAAGTTCCATCGCATGTCATATATTTACCACTCAATGTTAAAAGTATAGATCATCTTCAAATCCGAATTGTTGATCAAGACGGAAATTTAGTGAATTTCCGAGGAGAGGAAATTACTGTTAGACTTCACATAAAATCTGTATAATGGGAATCGTTTATAATTCAAGTGTGCATATAAGTCAGCCATCATGTCAACCCACCATCAGTCGTCCAAAGGTACTCAAACCGTTAACACGGAAGAGCATCCAGTTTCTCAAAAGCATAGGTCTCAAAGTACGTGGAAAAAGATAAATTGTATCATTCTCTGCTGCTTTCAGAAAAATGGACGAAATTCTAAGCATTCAATCAGGTGTCGCATTCGATGAGTCTATTGCTCATTATGAGGTTCACGCACATCAACCATACTCCACATTAAGTTTCAATAACAGTGATGAAATCCGTATTTCTATTCAGCATCAAGATTTATGCCTCTTACCATCATGTAGTTACATCCATGTATGTGGAAAATTACAAAAACCAGATGGACAAGCACTAACTAAAACTAATTTCGTTAACTATGGCATTTGTCATCTGTTTGATGAAATTCGATATGAATTTAATGCTGTAGAGATAGATAAAAGTAAAAATGTTGGTCTGAGTAGTCTCATGAAGGGATGCACTTCATTTAATCCAAATCAGACTCTAACATTAGAAAATGCAGGCTGGCTTGGTGTTGAAGAAGGAAACAAAACAATTGTAGATGATCATGGAAATTTTGACGTTTCTATCCCACTAAGTATGATTTTAGGCTTCGCAGAAGATTACAAGAAAATTGTTGTTAATATGAAGCATGAACTCATTCTCACAAGATCAAGAAATGACCTGAATGCTATAGTACAGGAAGGTACTGTAGCCAACAATGCAACCACATATGAACCTTATCAAATAAAAATATCAAAGATAGAGTGGTTAATGCCATATGTTATTGCATCAGATAAACAAAAAATCCAGCTGTTAAATTTCATTGGCAAAGATAATCCTATTTCTATGAGTTTTCGTTCATGGGAGTTATTTGAATATCCTCTTCTTCCAACAACAAATAAACACGTCTGGACGGTAAAAACTTCAAATCAATTGGAGAAACCACGTTTCGTGATTCTTGGATTACAATCGGGAAAAAAAGGTTCAAGACCTAAAAATGCCAGTCGCTTTGACCACTGTAATATTAATAATGTGAGACTTTTCTTGAATTCGCAATATTATCCGTACAACAATCTCAATCTTGACATATCTAAGAATCAATTTGCTATTCTATATGATATGTATGCTAATTTTCAGAAAAGCTATTACGGAAGAGATTCACAACCATTGTTGACAAAGTCTCAGTTTATCAACTTTGAACCACTCATAGTTATTGACTGTTCACGACAAAACGAATCTCTAAAGAGCGCTCCTGTCGATGTACGTCTAGAATTTGAGTCTCAAACTGACTTTCCAGCTAATACTTCAGCTTATTGCATGATCTTACACGATCGCATCGTTCAGTACAATCCTATTAGTGGAGATGTTCGGAAGCTTGTCTGAATTATCTTCACTTTTACGTAAAAAAATTAATATTTCGAAATGGAATATGCGGTAGACATGATTGGTTTTAAGCAAATGGGTGGTGAATATGTTCTAAAGGAAATAGCAATCATTCCTCTCAACGACAGTGGTGATCCCATCGTTCATCTATTCAAAAAACCTTTTTCATGGAAAAGGCTCTCTGACAAATTGCAAGAAGAAAACATTCGACTCAAACATAATCATGGAATAGCTTGGAACACTGATGGACTAGATTACTCTCAAATTGCAAACTTACTCCGTGAACATTTACATGATGCTACAAAAATTTTTGTTATTAATGAATTCAAACGAAAATGGTTGCTAAGATTCAAATTTCCCGTTTATAACATCAATGAATACGGATACCCATTAAACCCATCTTTCAAATGCGTTACTGTGTGTACAAACCATAATCCAATTCATAAGACTGTCTGTGCACTACACAATGTCAAACTCATGAAATTATTCTATCTCTCACAAAACCATTTATAAGAAGAAAAAAAAAAAAAGTAGAAAAAGTAGAAAACGCTATAGGCATACTAGTTCACATTCGGATTCTAAAACACTTGGGCTGTGCTAGAATCCGTACGGGTTCTAGCACACCATGGGCTGTGCTAGAATCCGGGTGTGCCAGTATGCCTATAGCCAATCTACTCACCGCATACATCAGTTAAACTGGGTACAAAGTTACATATGTTTATCGCCCCCCAAAAGATTTTATTTATTATAATTTGTTTAATTATATCTTAAGGATTTTTAGTATTAAAAAATATATTTATGTTTCAAATAAAATATGTGATGAATCAATGAATTTTCGGGACGGTTAATCACATTTAAATAAAACTATACCGTACCACGGCGAAAACGAGCTAAAGCGAGTTTGCCGTAAGTTTACCTACGCCACTGGAAGTCGTGTGTTTCATGTGTTTGTCTCCTCCCCTCTCGCTTGCTTCTCTACGCGCGTGTAGACGTGGAGGGGCTTTGCGCGTATAGTTCGGGTATTTGTCCATGTGGCGGCAGTAGTTTACATTGAATTTTAAGGGGCTCGCTCTCGTCTATGCTCATCGGCGATCTCTACTAATCTCTGGTCTACGCTACCATCATAAATAGGCGGAACACCTGTTCCAAACGTTTCATATTCGTAAACTTTTATGCATACATTTTGACGAGAAAAGTAACGTTGGAAACGCGTAGTTTCTCGTATTCCACATCCTTCATTTCCGCTTAAATTCATATAAAAAATTTTTAGTAACTGCAATGCTTTTGGTGCTGCGCTGTCGTTTTTATATTTTTCCACGATTTTCTCCATTCTTCGCTACTATTTTGTTTTATAAAAATTTCCCCACATGCTAACGCGCGTGGCAAACATAAATTATCTGTTTTAGAAATGTTGAAAATCCCATTTCTAACATTACTTAGAAAATTATTCGTTTCCGAATCGCCTTTACCAATCGGTATCTCAACATACGTGATATCCATTAATAAAGTTTCGTTCAACTTAAAATCACTATTGCTTTGAATTACGCTACTAAATAAATTCCGGAGGCTATCGAAATGTAAATCTGTAGTGTGTCGAAACCTAAAATACACATCCCCCTTATTAAATTCTTTCGACCTAATTATAATGCCTTCTTCATAGTTTTTACCGCAGTTTGATTTAACATTAACTACAATTTCGCGCATGGCACTCTCTAACCACTGAATTATATTTTCACCGTGTAAGGATTTATTTATTTTTAATTCTAAAACGCGAGAGGCCATTCTAAAATTACGATTGTATCGCGTAGATTCATTATTTAGAAAAATTTTTGCTACATTACCATGAGCAATTCTGTTCTATTTTTCCTGTTCTTCTTCTTCGTTATTTCTTTCTGCACCTACTTGCACATTACTTTGCACAACACACTGTACATGATCGATATTATTATCATTTCTTTTCATAGAACCACTATTTTCACACGCTGTTACACTTTCTTCTTCATTGCACGAGTTTTCTATTTGTTGTTGCTGCTGTTGTTGCTGGACTTGCTGCTGCTGCTGTTATGACCACTGTTGTTGCGTCTGCTATTGCTGTTGAATATATTCTTAAAACAAAAAATAATTAAAATTTAATTTGTATGTAAATTTTTTATATATTATAAAAATTATTAAATTATAAAATCTAACTTCGAGCTTCTGACTCTCCCCGAAAACAATCTAATAATCTTTCTATTTCGTCAGATGTGGGAGGATAAAATCTAGGTTTACTATAATATTGTATAATCACCCAGTCGGCTACATCACGGCTTGTACGTGCTAAACTATTTCCCGATAGTAATCGAGGGCTATCCCAAAAAACTAGAAGCATGAAGTCAAATATTATATTTATAATATTTATTTTTAATTACTATAATTACCTTTTTGTACAGTAAAGGCCATCTTTTTTTCATTACTAATCGTTCTTTTGCACCCCGAAATAGACGGCTCACAGTCATATTCCGTTGGGAAATATGCTAGTTTCCTTTTTCTTTTTAATTTAATAAGTTGTTTTTTTGTCTGCTAGTCTGCCTTATGCGGTGAAGTGAATCCATTTTCAGATTCTACAGCATTCAACAGACGTACCATGCGTGACAAGTGCACTACTTCTTCCTTACCACCCGTTAAGTGTAAATCTTTAGCGTGATCTAATATATCCCTCAGATCATTTTTGAAAAATCTATTCACTAAAAAATAAAAGAAAGATTAGTATATGTATATATATACATATATATATACTAATCTTTCTTTTATTTTTTAGTGAATAGATTTTTCAAAAATGATCTGAGGGATATACCAGATATATATATACACTCGACGGACATTGATTCGTGTGGAACATTTTAAAATTGTACAGTGCTATTGGATAATACTGTTGTATCGGTTATTCTCATTGGAGGATTTCAAAAACGTTCCACACGAATTAATGTCCGTCGAGTATATATAATATTTTCATAAATACAATAAAAATTACTTACTTATTTGCCGGTATCTTTTAAGCAGTCAATTTGAAAAAAAATAGGTGTTTTACTGATCCTGCTTGGTAAGCTAATATGTCGCCGACTACAACAACTCCTGTTTTACTATGACGCAATGCTAGGTCATACAGCATTGCTATCTCGAGCAGATTTGTCCGCTGATCGAAAATTTAAGCTGATTCACCGTTAAATGTTGTAAAATTTATTAACATTAGCGTATCCAACCACTCGGCGTTGTACACACGCCGAAAATGTTCTCGGCGTATACACAAAAAGGCAACGCACCGCTCAACGATACTTCGCAAAATCTTTGTTTTTTTCATCGTCATTCATCAAGATAATATCATCGGCAGAGTAGTCGTTAGATGCCATTTTTATTTTTAAATTTTTAAAAATTTCCAATTTTTTGAAAAAAACTTTGAAAAACGCTTCTTAATGTAACGAAGTTTAGAGTTGTACTGATATCTTTTTTATGGCACTTTTATTTCTTATAACCTCTGACCTTCTTTTTTTCCGAGTTTTTGAATATATTTTCAAAAGATATGCAACCATAGCTTAAAAGTTATAGTCGCAAAGTATTGAATTTTGCTTTAATTTTAAAATACAGATAAATATTTCACTTACGCAATAAGACAGTGCATAATATTTACGATCAATAAAATTTTAATTTCCGATACAGCATTTTTTTATCATTACTCGTTTGCAAGATTAAAATATACATAAACTAGATAAGAGATTATCGAGAACATTTTAGCGCTTTCGCAGTACATATCGATACATGCATATACCCTATACGGTCCAGTCACACAGTTTTCTGATGCCTCAACAGTCTTGTAACTTGACTACTCTAAGAAACATGTTAGCGTTACTCGACACTTGAGTCGACCGTAGAATAATAAAATACTAAATTTTACGACTTTTTCGGGTTTGTGCTCTGACAGACAAGTGTGTGAAGAATTTTTAAGTAAAATATAGTGGTTGTTTCGGTTGAAATGGCTCAAGCTATGATGAAAAGAAGAATAAATCTTGAGACTTCCCAGGAAGCAGAAAACATAAACAAGTACCAAAAATTATAGCAACCGAATCTTATACTGATAAGTCAAAAACATGTTCAAACGTTACATTACTTACAACCGCTTATCCACTCAATAACTCAGCCACTAAAAGAGCAACAGTCGGATTACATTACAATCAAGAAAATAAATCCTTTGTACCATATATAAAATTAACAAATAACCAATATTTACATGGTTTGATTTTGGATTCGGCCAAATGGTACCAATTTCAAATTTGTTTTCAAGAAATTTGTATGTATTTTAAGCCTGAAGGTCATAACTCTCCAACCAAAATTCAAATTGAATCTTACGGAACAAAATCAATTATTTTTGATAAAAAAAGTAACGACGAGGATGATGCAGAAAATAAGTCCAAGAAAAGAAAAAATTATTCAGCAGCCATAATCATGCAGAAACGCACATTTTACGGATTGAAAGACGCTACTGTGTGCATCGATGAACGATTTAATCGTATGCAACGTATTGTGCAACAAGTTAATAACTGTAAGGATCATATACTTCAAGAATTATTAGTTTTAGTTAATGATTCAGATTTATGAAAAAAAAATGGTGATCTCATTGTGAAAAATATATTATACTACAATATGTATCAAATTGAAAATAACGTAAAAAACAAATTCGGCGCTTCGATACACAATGTTTTTCTCGAATTTTATTTTGATATTGTTTATATTGAATTAGCTGTATTTCACTCCAAATTATTTTACGATGAACTTACTGAAATAAATTCTAATGAATTTTTAATTGAATCTCAAATACTGTAAAATACATTTTGTCTAATTTTAAATAAAAAAATCACTTACCAGACACTTTTATTTTTATCACCTTATCAGGTTCCTTAAAAATATGTGAAAAAACTTTTTCTCAACTTTCTTTTAATTTTAATCTTCTCATTTCTTATCTCACTTTTTAAATCACATATTTAACGCCGTTGTAATAATTTTATAAAAATAAACGTATTAATCCAATATATCTCTATTTATTTCTATACCCTTCCATCATTTTTTTTCTAAAGTTAATATTTCATTCTTGTGATAAAGAATTTTTTCTCCAATTTTTACTAGTTTTTAAATATAATTTTATAATAATTTATTATCATTGATAGATATTTATTATTAACATTTATTATTTATTATTAACTTTTATTATTTTTTATTAACATTTATTATTTTTTATTAACATTTATTATTTTTTATTAACATTTATTATTTTTTATTAACATTTATTATTTTTTATTAACATTTATTATTTTTTATTAACATTTATTATTTTAATTAAGAGCAGGTCGTATATCTCTGTCCTTTTCTAATCAAAGAATTAATTTTTTCACAAAAACTAATAATTGTAGCAAAAAATAAGGAGTTAGCCCCATCTCGTATAATAAAAAGCAAGATTTTCTTTGATGAGGAAAAATTATTTTTATCGATTCATTTTGAAGAAAACCTTGAAAAACTGAATTGTCCATCCTAACCTCTATTTTTTAAGTTTTTCAAGGTTTTCTTTAAAACGAAGCAATAAAAATAATTTTTCCTCATAGAAGAGAATCTTGCTTTTTATTATACAAGATGGGGCTTTCTTCTTATTTTTTGCTACAATTATTAATTTTTGTGAAAAAATCAATTCTTTGATTAGAAAAGGACAGATATACTCGACCTCCTCTTAATTGATATATTTTTATATTCTATTTTACAAATTATTTTTACCAAATTCTATTTTGTTACATTTCGATTATCGAGAAGCTAGAGAAGACCAGAGCGATAAGGGGACGCCGCGTTATATAGGGCCTCAGATGACCGATCCGGCAGTTAATGATTCAGATTTACGAAAAAAACGATGATCTCATTGTGAAAAATATATTATACTACAATATGTATCAAATTATAAATAATGTAAAAAACAAATTCGACGCTTTGATACTCAATGATTCTCTCGAATTTTATTTTGATATTGTTTATTTTGAATTAGCTGTATTCTACTCTGAATGATTTTACGATGAACTTACTAAAATAAATTCTAATGAATTTTTAATCGAATCTTAAATAATTCGAAATACATTTTTTTTTATTTTGAATAAAAAAATCACTTACCAGATACTTTTAATTATATCACCTCATCAGGTCCCTAAATAATATATGAAAGAACTTTTTCTCAACTTTCTTTTAATTTTAATCTTCTCATTTTTTATCTCACTTTTTAAATTACATCTATAAAAAGAAACCAAAATTTATTCATCCCTCTCTTTGATAATTATCTTATTGCATGCCTATAAATTAATAGTAACGAAAATTTTTATCAATTTTCGAATGTGTCTTATCACATCATAAATTATTTTCCAGTGACCAAAAACTTCTTTTATTATATCTATCGCCTTTCTTACTACTCTCTTATTCATAGAAAATGGAAAATTTTTTTTTATTTATAGCTGTAAATATTACTACTTTCTTACGGGAACAGAGAAAAACATACACGTTAAAAACTAATTGCTATTTCACCATACCTAAAGAAATGGCTACAAAAAATTTTGACTTCAAATATATGTAAATAAAAAATACATGTAAGACTTGCAAAGTCGTATTACTCAGAAACTTATATACTTGTATCGTCGTTGTAATAATTTTATAAAAATAAACGTATCAATTCAATATATCTCTATTCATTTCTATACTCTTCCATCATTTTTTCTAAAGTTAATATTTCATTCTTATAATAAAAAATTTTTTCTTCAATTTTTACTAATTTTTAAATATAATTTTTTAATTATTTATCATCATTGATATATATTTATTATTAACATTGATCATTTATTATTAACATTTATTATTTTTTATTAACATTTATTATTTTTATTTATTGATATATTTTTATATTCTATTTAATAAATTTTTTTTATTAAATTCTATTTTGTTATATTCCGATCATCGAGAAGCGAGATAAGACCAGAGCGATAAGGGGACGCCGCGTTATATAGGGCTTCAGACGACTGATCCGGCAAACACGTCCCCCTAAAGCTTTGATCCAGCGAACACGTACCCCAGTATGACGTCATTCGAGTATCCTTTCTACTGCTGCGATTAGCGGACAGATCAGCATCTGATTTATCAGCTGGTATATCAGCTTATTTATTAGCTCGTTTATAAGCTTGTTCATTAGCAGGTTTATCAGCTGCTTTTTTGTAGCAGGGATTTTATGCACACTCTTTTATTGTTCCAATAATGAAAAACAATTATCATTGTTAAGAGCAGGCCGAACTATCTGTCCTTGTCTAATAGTGTTTTGCATCATTAATATAAACACCATTGGTTGTAACACTAAAAATGGCAGCCCCTGCTAGATACTAGTATGATAGGTTAATTTTATAATAACAACAATATAATTCTATCACGTGGTTTTTGAATAATATGAGACCTACTGAAAATCTAAAATATCACCTATCTTTTTTGGTAAGTCTCATATTTTTCAAAAACTACATGATTAAATTATCTTGTTCTTATTATAAAATTTAACCATTATACTAGCATCTAGCGGGGGCTGCCATTTTTTTCGTGTTACAGATAATGGTGTTTACATAAATGATGAAAAACACTATTATACAAAGACAGATAGTTTGGCCTCTTCTTAAGTGACGAAATTTGAATTTTTTAATTTTCATTCCTAATTTTATTAAAATTTAATTTCTTACGTAAAACGATTCAATGAACTAAATATTAAATGCATTATTAGCCTTGAGCCTTAGCTATGCTTTACAAGCCGAGTTTATACGTGTTCTGGTCACGTTTGATTAGCTTGCAAGTCTGTAGACTTGCTATTCAAAATCTATGGATAAACACTGGGTTCGAAAGAGTAATGTCTGAAAGCAATGCCAAGGCTACAACGTGATTTCGATGTTGCTATAGCAACATCGAAATCACGTTAGTATACTCGCTCCTCCCATCTGTAATAATTTCTAATGAAAGACGGCGTGTTAAAATTAACGCGACTAATGAGTCGCCCTCCAGCCACGATCTAGCAAGGTCCATCAATGGCCAGCAGCATGGACTTACTCACGATTTAATTGAAGACCTTTTTAAATTTTATAATATTATTTAGAATCAATGGTACTTAAAATTTTTACTTTTGAATTCATTGATTTAGTTTGTGTTAAATTTACTCTCAAAATATATAAGCAAATGCAGAGATGGATGATCAACCAGAAAGGGATTAGTTTACTTACCTTGGATAAGATAAGTATACATAACAATGTGAGCTTTTATTAATATTTTTGGTTTTTTTATTTTGCATATTGCTTTAAGATTCTTTCTATGTTTTTAAATTTTAAACTACTATTTTTCTTCGAAAATTTACTGCATGCTTATTTTTACTAAATAATTCGTTCATATTACCTTCCGAGACGAATTCATATTATATTTAAGTGAACTCTTATTATTAAATTCATGTTTAAACAATGTCTACATATAATAACTAATGTAATTTTGATTAATAAAGTATTTTATGTTATAATATAATTCAATATTTTTAACATAAAAACTTAATTTTTATTTATTTCATTAATTTTAAGTTGTGAATGTTTACGTAATTATTTAAACAATAATGACGTAACAATCATTAATAATATTTAATTAATATAACTAACATTACTACCAATTGATTATCTAAAGCTTCCTCTCTGCATTTCCTCATTCAGATAAATATATAGTGATCTATTTATTTCTATACATTGTATATTTATTTGCATTATTAAGAAAATTTACTGATTTAAATGGTAAATTATAAACTGCAAAATGAAAATTCAGCTTAACATCTATACAGAAAAGGCTTTGCCTTGTATAATCTGCTGCGTAGTTAATATATAATTTACGTCGACCGAATCGCAGGCTAGCGACAGAAGGAATGAGCATCTCAAGATGGATGCTTTTCCATCTTGATGCAGCACGCTATGCGCGCCACCCTATACTCTTGCCTTTTCCGTCTACTTGACTGCTAGAGTCAGGCTATGCGTAGATTAGGCATGTTGGTTAAGCTTTACTGTATATTAATACTTTCGCGATGTGCTGTGCACGCGGGTATAGTTAGTGGCTTGGAGTTGGCTTTAGCTTGACCGGCGTTGTCTCTCTCTTAACCGCGCGCGAATTTCATGTCTTCTTTCTGCCGCATATATTATCGTATTATAAAAGCGAGATTTAAGTAACATAGCAATTTTTCCATGTTACAACGTGATTGTACGTGTTTATACGTGTTTATACGTGTGCGTGCGTATTTGTACGTGTGTGTACATGTGTGTGCGTGTTTTTACGTGGTTGTAAGTGTGTGTACGTGTTTTTACGTGTGTGTACGTATTGCTACGTGTGTGTACGTGTTTGTATGTATTTCTACGTGTGCGTGTACGTGTTTCTGCGTGTGCGTACGAGTTTCTATGTGTGCGTACGTGTTTCTACGTGTGTATACGTGTTTATAGGTGTTTGTATAAACATGTATAAACACCTACGTTAATTTGTTCGTGTGTTCATGTTTGTTTGTGTTTGTACGTGTGTGTAGGTTTTTGTACGCGTGTGTACGTGTTTGTGTGTGTACACGTGTACCTGCCTGTGTGCATGTTTTTGTACGTGAGTGTACGTGTTTGACGTGTTCCTACGTATATGTACGTGTTTGTACGTGTGTTTCAGTATTTTTATGTGTTTCTTCGCGTGTTTACGTGTGAATACGTGTTTGCACGTGTTTGTATGTCTTTGTACGTGTGTTTGTGTATTTACGTGTTCGCATGTGTTTGTATGTCTTCGTACGTGTGTTTACGTGTTTGTGGGTATTTTTACTTGATTATCAGTGTATTTAAGAGTTTATTCGATTGTATACGATTTTAGACGTGAAAATACGTGAGTGTACGTGTTTCTTTGTGTGTGTACGTATTTCCACGTGTGTGTACGTGTTTGTACGTTTTTTCACGTATGTGTATGTATGTGTCCGTGTTTGTTTGTGTGTTTACATGTTTCTACATGAGTGTATGTGTAATACGTATACACTGCAGTCCAGGTACTTTTGCCTACCCTAGACTGAAATTATGAAAAATTTAAAGTTTTTTATCTCGATAAAAAATTATTGTTCGGAGCTTTACAAGGTCTCATTTTGAAGGTTTTGTAGAAACCTTTAAAATGGAGGAGGTAACATTAACATTTTTCCATTTTTTATGAGTTTTATGACGTCATAATAAAAAAAAGTGATTGTTGTATTAAAAAACTACTACTACTATTTGAAATCTCTTTCAAAAAACTACAAAATCCATGGTCGATAAATTTTTTTAAACATTTATCTTAAGAGCTATATGCGGTTTTACACAAAAATAATGGTTTTTGTAAAAGTAGTTCTAGCTCTTCAGGTTTTGAGTTTACAGAAAAATTGTGTAAAGAAAAAATGTTGCATTTTGTGAAAACTATCAATGTATTAAGTTCTAAAATATAATTGAAAAAAATTTTTTTTTTATATTTTGACAATAAAAATTTTTTTTTCAAAAAAATACAAATATATATTTGGGTAAAATAATAAAAAATTAAAAAATGAAGACGAAAAAACGTTTCGTCATATATATATGTTATAACAGAAAAATTTTTTTTATAATAAAAAAAAAAAATATTTCCTTTATTTTTAATTTAGAACCTGATACATTGATTGTTTTTACAAAATGCAACATCATTTCTTATTACAATTTTTCTGTAAATTCAAAACCTACAGAGCTACAACTACTTTTACAAAAACCATTATTTTTGTATAAAACCGCATATAGCTCTTAAAATAAATGTTTAAAAATATTTATTGACTATGCATTTTGTAGTTTTTTAAAAGAGCTTGCAAATGGTGTTTGTAGTTTTTTAATACAACAATCATCCATAAAAAGAAATCGCATCAAAGTTCTGAAAGAAAAATTGAAAATTTTTTTTATTATGACGTTATAAAACCCATAAAAAATGAAAAAATGTTAATGTTACCTATTTCATTTTAAAGGTTTTAAAAAACCTTCAAAATGAGACCTTGTAGAGCTCTGTACGATAATTTTTTATCGAGATACAAAACTTTAAATTTTTCATAATTTTAGTCTAGGGTGGGCAAAAGTATCTGGACTGTGTATTTATTCCTTTTTCTCATTAACACATAACTGCTCTTATATCTTCCAGTTTTATTTTTCTTGAAGTAATTTACTATATTCGAACTCTAGGACTTCAACTTCGTGAAGGTATTTCTTAGATTTATATGGTTTCATTCTGAAAATGTATATTTACCATCATTTAACACTTCAAATTCTAATAGTATGAAGAAATTTAATCGCGCGACATTAGATGCGAGGTATTTTATGCTAGTTTATTAATAATTTGATTAAGTGCTGATAGTGAAAAACAATGATGTCAGTACGTGTTTGTACGTGTTTGTACAATGAGGTATTTTACTCTAGTTTATTAATAATTTGATAAAGTGTTAATAGTAAAAAAATGATATTTAAGTGATACATTGAAAAAAAACGCTGCCAAGTGCTTTGGCGGAATGCTTTCTCATAGAGCTCTTTGAGTTTCATTAATTTTTTTATATTTATTCAAATGTGATTTTAATATATAACTAGTGGGCATATATTTGCACTTGACTTATGTAATTCTTATCTAATTCTGGGGTAAAGTGCTGCTACAAGGTTCTTACGGAAGACTGCTTCAATTCTGCTGCAAGTTTGCGTGTTTATTCTCGTCATATAATTGCGCTCAACTTATGTCATTTTTGAGAGTAACTCAGAAATCAAAAGAAGTGATCAAAAAGCTACGCTAATAAAATTATTTTTTAAAACTTGGTTTATAAAGACAGTAGCAAATAACTTGTATACAAATTTTAGAGCAATTCTATCGGGTACTTTACGTAAAATGAAAAAAAACTGAAATATGAAAATTTTTTAAGAAAATTTTTTTAATTTTCTAAAATGGAAACTACGCTAAAAAGATCGGTTTATAAAATTTATCCTTCTTTTGGCAGATGCAAATTATTCCCATGGAAATCTCAAAGCAAATTCATCAGTTAACTTACGTAAAATACAAAGAAAAAATTAAAAATCGAAAATTTTTTCAAATTCTTAAAATGGCTCTATAAAAAAAATACGCTATGAATACTAATTTTCAATAGTTTCCCGCCTAGTTATACAAAAACATAGATGGTATACAAAATTTGAAGCAAATCCATCGAGTAATTTTCGAGATCTAACTGGTTAAATAAATAACATTTTCTTTTCAAAATTTCTTTTTCAAAATTTTAAAAATGCTCTAAAATTAAAACTACGCTGTGAAAATCAATTTTTGAAAATCTCCCTTCTTTTGGCAGTCGCAAATAATTTCCCTGCAATTTTTAGAACAAATCTATCGAGTACTTTACGTAGAATAAAAAAAAATAAGAAAAGAAGAATCGAAATTTTTTTTTAAATCTTTAAAATTCTCTAAAATTGTAACCACGCTAAGAAAATTAGTTTTCAAAAGCTTATTTTTTTGAGACAATAGCGAATTAATTATATAAAAATTTTGGAGAAAATTTATAGTATGGTTAACGCAAAAAAGAAAATAAATGAAAAATAAAAATTTATTTGAAAATTTTCAAAGTGCTCTAAAATTAAAACTGCGCTGAAAAAATTAGTTTTCCAAAGCTTGTTTTCTTCAGACAGTAGCGAATTAATTGCATACAAATTTTGAAGCAAATCTATCAAATTGTTTTCGTAAAATAGAAAAAAATTAAAAATAAAAATTTTTAAAAAAATTTTAAAAATGCTCTAAAATTAAAAGTGCACTAAGAAAATTAGTTTACAAAATTTTTTATACTTTTGGCAGTCGAAATTAAGTTCCATACAAATTTTCGAACAAATTCTTCGAGTAGTTTACGTAAAATACAAAAAAACTGATAAATCGATATTTTTTTAAAATTCTTAAAATGATTCTAGAAAAAAAACTACGCTAAGAAAGCCAATTCTCAATAGCTTCCGCATCAGTTCATCAAAAAATTGAATTGTATGGAAAATTTGAAGTAAATCCATCGAGTAGCTTTTAAGATTTTATTGGCTTAATAAATAGAAACATTTTTTTTTTTAAATTTCAAAATGCTCTAAAATTAAAACTAAGCTAAGACAATCAGTTTTTAAAAATTTATTTTATCCGGGCAATCACAAATAAATTCCATGCCAATTTTGAAGCAAATTCATCGAGTAGTAAACAAGAAAAAACCAAAAACCGAAAAATCGAATTTTTTTTTTTTTTTTTTTTTAAAAACTTTAAAATGAAAACTACGCTAGAAGAACCAATTATCAATAGCTTCCCAGCAAGTTAGTCACAAAACTAAATTCTATGCAAAATTAGAAGCAAATCCATCGAGTAGTTCTCGAGATACAGTTTACTAACTGAATTCATACATCCCACACACACACACACACACATACATACAGACATTTTCTGGAAACCACTTTTTTCGACTCACCGAGTTCAAATATGTACAAATTAATGAAAAAATAGAAAAAAATTTTTTTTATCGATACAATGCTTTCTCTATGAGAAAGCAATAAAATAAACATAGAACGTGTAAAGTTGTAAAAGAAAAAAATTATTTCAAATTTTTCAGCTAGTTTACAGATGTATCACGTTAATTGAATTTAATAAGAAAATTGAAATAATTATGAATTAAAAATGTATATATTCCAGTGCAGTACGAATCGCGTGATTTCTTTCTCGAAGCAATACACAACAGTATGTGTCGCTTACGCAAACAACTTGGATCCATACAATGGAGCTCTACCTCTCTTTAAATTTTACGAAATTACTTATGTTCCATTACATAAATTCAGAAAATACACATCGAATGAATGTGATAATTTAATAGTTCCTGTCTACAAGAGCATAAAATCATTTGCGCAACAAGTGGCTTAGGTCGGTAGTGTGTGCGTGTGCGTGTGCATGTGTGTGTGCGTATGCGTGTGTGTGTGCCTGTGTGTGTGTGTGTGCATATGTGTTTATTAAGATAATTAGATCATGGAAACTAATCAATGGATTTGCTTAGAATTCTGTTTAGAATTTATTTTATCGTCTCACTAGGCTAGAAGATATTAAAAATTGTTTTTTTAAATGTATTTTTTAATCTTATGGCATTTTGACAGTTTGGAAAAAGATTTGCATTTTCTATTTTTTATTTATTTTACGTGAACTAATCCATAAATTCACTTAAAAAAAATTTGAAAACAATTCATTTGCTACAACAATATTGCTGATAAATAATTTTTTTAAATTGGAATCCTATTCTGAAAAATTAAATTAAATTACTCAGACTCATTGAGCTCTATGAGAAAGCATTGCTAGGCACTTACTAGAAGATTAACCCAAGTTTGGGTCATGGATCTTACTGTAACTTACGGATATTTTTTTATAAATAAAATCATGAAAAGAGCCGGTCTGTGGCACAGTCGGTAGGAGCGTTGGATTCGTATGCTTGGGGAACCGGGATCGAATCTCGCTCTCGGCTGTTTTTCAAACGAGCACCTCTGTTATATGTGCTTTGTACGCAGTACACACTTACGAGCTCCGTCGCTAAGGGATGAAAAAGTGCAGTTGTAAAAATCAACTGACCTTGCGTCCCAGTGGATCGGGGTTTGATTCCCTAGGAAAAATTAGAAAAAATAGTTTTCGAAGTTTTCCGAGGGAATAAACCCGAAGAACACAAAAACATATATATATATAAAAGTCCCTCTGGGCAAAACTTGAATTATAATAAAAAGTCCCACTGGGCAACAAAAACAAAAAATATAATAATCACTTGGTGATGGCCTAAGACGTAACGCTCATATGAAGCAAGCCAAGAGGCCAAAATAATAATTAATAAGAAGAAGAAGAAAATCATGAAAAATGCCGCGAGTATTCAGTCTAGCGTGTGATGATTCCATGGTCATGAGCTATTTTGTTCAATTTCTTTTAAATATCATTGTTTATAATATTGGATATTACTTCCCAATGGGAGCTTTCAAGTTCATTTTACGAAATTCTAGTAAAATTTAAGATAAAATTCTTTTTTTTAAAAAAAAACGTGTTCAAAAAGTTCAACCTGTTCAAAAGTTATAGCAAAATGAAAAACATGAAAAAAATCAGCACAATAATTTTATGAAAAAAGCTCAATTTCATGCTAATTTTTATAACAATTTTTATGAAAATTTTTATTTTCTAATAATTTTTAAATGGGTAGAGCTTTTTAAACACTTTTTTTTTGTAATCAAAAGGATTTAATCCCAACTTTTACTAGAATTTTGTAGAATGAACTTTGAAGCTCTCACTGGAAAATAATATTTAATATTATAAACAATGATCTCTCAAAGAAAATAAACAAAATGATCGAGCGTTAGACCTAATGCTTGTGGCTTTTTTTGTGATTTATGTATAAAAACATATCCGCAGGCTACAGCAAGATCCGTGACCCAAACAAAGGTTACTCTTCCACTTAGCAGTGTTTTTTTCTTTACTTTCGCAAGGTTTTCTTTGGATGCCACGTCATTTGCCTTACATCCCCTCCTCATCGTTCCCTCCTTATTAATATAAGTAAGATAAAACATCTTCTATATATCAACAAGTTTAAGAAAGCAGTGAGGAGGTACCTGCTCAACCTCGATTAATATTTTCAATTTTATTTTATGTCTGTACAGTCCTACACTGAAAAGAAAGTGGTGAACTACGAGTCCCACGAAGTACTTCTGCTTTACCAAACAGTAAGCATGCAAATCTTTTCTCTGGTGGTGAGTGTGATGCCCCACAGAAGAAGCTAACCGTTCTTTTTGCGGGACTTCTCAGTTCCCACTCGCGTCTCTCCGATGTGAAGTGAAGCTCTTTTGCCACAGAGGCGCTACTGTTCTCTTGCAGCGAGACTCCGTGTATACGAACTTAAGAGAGCGTGGTTCGACTACCGGTAGTTCAGCTACATCACCATTTATTTTTCAGTGTATATACAGATATAAGATATAAATGTATTTATTGTATGAATGACGTTTGTAAAGTTAGTAAGAGGAAGTAATTATTAATTCTGTTGCATTAACTGCGTTTGATACTATTGCATGCACTCCATTATTTTATTTATTATTCATTGTATTTCTTTTAAATTTTATATCATGACTGATAGATATTTAATGATTGTTTTTAATTTATAGCAATATTACACGATGTTTTTTTTTATTATTGATCCGTGGTATGATTTTTTTAGTGACTTTCTTACTTACAAGAAGAGTGATAGGGTAGTGGTGACAGCTTTTGTTCCTATTTCGGGAAATGATTTTGTATGTAAAAACATGAAAAAAGCCAATATACTGGACTCTAACGCTCAGTATTTCCCTAGCTACAGAAAATTGAAAAAAATAACTATAAAAGTTACTAGATTTTTAAACGCTTTCAATTCTTTAGCTAGCTAAGAACCTAAAACTTTTTTTCAAATGAAAGCTAATTACTTTGGACCCAAAATTCCTCTTCTTAACTTCGATTAATAATAAAAGCTGACATTTGATCAAATCTTTATTACGCTATAACTTTGGGAAAAAATTATATTTTGGTATACTGCAATTACTATTTTAAAAGGTTTTGTGTTCAGCTTTTATTAAAAAAAAGTTTTAAGTTCTTAGCTATTAATGCTTAAAAATCTAGTAACTTTTAGAGTGATTTTCTTCAATTAGAGAGTAGAGACTGTAGCTAGGGTGATATTGAGCGTTAGTGTCTAGTACCTTGGATTTTTTATGTTTTTAAAACCAAAATTGTCTCTTTCAATTTAAGCAAAATCTGCGTCTCAATTTCCTAACGGTATTATTAGATTAAGTTGATTGATTGTAATATCAACTAAAAATACAATATTTATAATTATGTTCAGCTTTGTGTGGTTTTGATGGATTGTATCATACACATTGTTGTATTTTCTTACAGAATAAAAAAAATCTTTCCATTCATTTATCTATCTTGAGAAATACAACGTTTTATATTAATAGTATATTTATCTACGAGAGCAGAAATTAGATCTTTCTGCCGTGCGTACACGGAGCGAAAAATCTAGTAATATTAACTAGAAAGTTTACGCGATAAGAACTTGGTTTTTTTGCAGAGCATTTAAAGGGGAACCTAAGTTACTTTTACCCAAAATCACGTTTTTAGAACGTGAGTAGTGTCCACAGTAAAATTGTTATACAGCTCCGTTATGTTACCGTGGTGAACATCTTATATTTAAAAGATCGCCACACGATAAAAGCGTGGCGCTGTTCCACCTTATAATTCCTTGCGTCCCCACGGGATTTTACCAGTGAGCCTAAGGAAATAAGCAGTTAACATTCTCGCCCGTGAAAATGAGCCAGTAAAGTTTCTTAGAGTGACCGGTTAATAAAATAAGTCTAGTATTTTATAAATTATTTATAAACGATATTATTTTAATATAATTAAAAATAACTTTAAGTTGTAAAGTAATAAAATATTTTAAAATTGGTACGTAGAAACATGTGTTAGTCTTTAATTATTAAGTTTAAATTAAATTTTTATAGAAAATTTACACTGATGATTACATTTTTTAAATAATTGTTCATCTATACCACAAAAATTTCCTGTTGATTAAAAAAAGTACTCATACTATTCTTTATACATACTATAATATTCTTTACTAAGACTATTCATTTTTGTTTATTAAAACCTTTAAATCAATTAAAAATTTGTATTACCACTAAAAAATCAATATGAAAAAAAAATAAATTCAATTATACAAAATAAGTTGAAGTATACAATTCAATCTTATTTTATTTATTCTTAAAAATACATTTTATATAATTATAAACACATTTTTTTTAAATATTTTAAAATCAATTGTAATATTATATATAATGGTTAAAATTTATTTTAAAATAATTTTAAAATAAATTGCATACAAAGTAGAAAAACAAAATTAACATGTTTATAATTAAAAAGGAGTAAGTCTCCTTTCTTTTCTTCACTGTACACATAGTGAAAAAAATATATATTTAATTACCTTAATTAAGTACAAATTTATTTTATATAATTATTAACATAAATTTCTTTACAAAATATTTTAAAAACAACTGTAAAATTATATGAAATGATTAAAATTTATTTTAAAGTATTTTTACAAAAAATTTTGTGCACGCAGGGAAAATAAAAAATCAAATTTACATGTTTATATTAGAAAAAATAAGTCTCCTTTCTTTTCTTCGTTGTACATATAGCGAACAAAAATTAATTTAATTACCCAAAATAAGTTATATAGATAAAAGTTATTCGATTTATTTATTCTTAAAAATTTATTTAATATAGTTAGAAATAATTTCTTTAAAAAATATTTTAATATTAATTGTAATATTATTTTAAATAATTACAATTAATAATGAAATACTTGAAAAAAAAATTTTTTCGCATATACAAAAAGTAAAAAACAAAATTGACATGTCAATAGAAACAGTAAGTCTATCTTTCTTTTATTCACTGTAGGCATACTCTGTTTCTTTGGATGTCACGGCAAAATCCCGTGGCTCGCAAGGAAAAATAGTGTTCTTGAGTGTCACGTTCTTTTCAGATGGCGTCACAGTAACGTAACTTGGAAATCAAGGGATATTACTGTGACGGAAACAAAAATATAACGTGCTAATACTCTAAGCTAAAAAAACTTGAATTCATGCTATTATACGAATAAAAACGACCAGAATTATAACGTGAACTTTTGTCACGCTATAATAGCTAGATTTTTCGCTCCGTGTAGAATCGCCTCTCGAAGCGAAGCCGAGAGAGACAAACGCACGGCAGGTAGATCTAATTTATATCCGGATGGAGTATACTATTTTTCTTGATAGCTGGCCGAAAATTCGCCACGCTAATTGATAATAAATCTAAAAAATGTCACGCGACTGTATATACCAGCTGACGACAGCGCGCGACCATGAATTTTCTTTCTGATTTGCTCACGCGACATCTGCAGGCCAGCTGTGAAGAAAATTTAAAGGCGCGCGTCGCGCCTCAATTCAAATACATTTTAAAAATCACGAATGATGAATCTAAG
Source organism: Anastatus disparis (assembly GCA_017163975.1). Taxonomy (NCBI): domain Eukaryota; kingdom Metazoa; phylum Arthropoda; class Insecta; order Hymenoptera; family Eupelmidae; genus Anastatus; species Anastatus disparis. Next base: position 6,500,816 of record JAFFSR010000249.1, read on the forward strand.
GATTTACCGAAAAGATAAATGATAAATCTAAAAAAAAAATACAAATGATAAATCTAAGAAAATATTAATGATAAATCTAAAGAGAAATACGAATTATGAATCGAAAAACAAATACAAATGACAAATCTAAAAAAAATATTAATGATAAATCTAAAAAGAAATACGAATTATGAATCGAAAAACAAATACAAATGACAAATCTAAAAAAAAAAAAATTCATCAAAAGGTATGAATAATAAATAGAAAAATTATACACTTTAAAATTTACGATAAATTGCAAAATGACGCCTTATACGCGAAAAAATCTAAGAAATGAAAGATGATATAAAAAGGAATGATAAATCTAAATATTTATCAACAATATGATTTATAAATATCAATATTAATACTAAATTAAAACATTAAAACACTATTTAAACATTGTTGTCAATATTTCATGTATAATGTATTTTATATCGATGTCTTACGTATATAAATTAACACATACATACATACACAACACGATATCAACATAAAAAATCGAGAAGGAAAGTATTAAAAAGATTTATATGCATGTATAAATACATTGCATGCATTTATATTTTAGAATTCATGTTTAAGAGCACGACGAAGCTGTCCACCTTCTAATAATATTTCCAATCTTAACTTATGACTAAACGATGCGTTGAATCGAGTTTCTTTGCTACAAAGAAAAAATTTGTAAGATTAAACTCTAGTGCGGACAACTCAAGAAATCCACCAAAATATTATACATACAAAGTTATAATAAAAACTTTGAATATGTCGTATTTTAAGGTTAGGTTTGTCGAGTTTGATATCTAATTTCCAATCCAAGCTCATGAAAAAATAACAAGTCCGAATGATTTTTTATTTTAACAAAAATTATTGTATAAATATAGCTTTAGTGCGGACAAGTCATTATATTTGTTTAATTTAAGAATTTAAAAAGATATTGATGAAATAAAAAAAGCGAAACTCGATTGCTGCAGCTCCGACGTGCCGTTAAGAGCTTCGTATAAGGTTATAGTAACAACAACAGCTGTGACTATTAACCTATACAGCGTCAACATCTGGCAGCCGGCGAAAGTTTTCTGCAATGGATCGTTAGTGCTGCGTTGGTTGCGATGGATGTTAGCAGAAATTCTGAGTTTCTTTGCATGTTGATTCAGTAAAAGCCCGAATTTCCGGCCAAGATATAAAGAAAAATATTTATTTCAATATCCGAATAATAATGAATATACTGAAAACCATCTCATATTATATTAAAATGATGATACCTTTCTTTGGAATTTACGTTTCTTTGTTTCTTCAAGCCATAATAGGTGTATATATTGCGACGGATAGACACATACGCGCGTAAGCACATTTGAATCTGGCGCAACGCCTGATACCGAGAGTGGCCGCTACAAACGTGCTTTTGTGCAACGGAAATGGAGAGCCTCAAAGCATATAAGAGCCGTTGTCAGCTACAGCGAGCATCGGTACGGACCATCTTTGGATGGACTATTACAGTTCTGCTTGCCTAACACAGGCACTCCGGCACTAAGCCAGCTTACCGCTAATACTCAGATTTTATCATAATATACAACGCTTCGTGTACTATGACAATCTTATGGATCATAAAGCTGTTCGGATTCTCAATTGGACTACCTAGAGGACCACACCCCTCCATGGAACGTCGTATAGAGGACCGTCACCCTCTGCGTCGACACCACTGCCGCAATGATCATCATTATCATCATCATCATCATCATCATCATCATCATCATCATCATCATCATCATCATCATCATCATCATCATCATCATCATCATCATCATCATCATCATCATCATCATCATCATCATCATCATCATCATCATCATCATCATCATCATCATCATCATCATCATCATCATCATCATCATCATCATCATCATCATCATCATCATCATCATCATCATCATCATCATCATCATCATCATCATCATCATCATCATCATCATCATCATCATCATCATCATCATCATCATCATCATCATCATCATCATCATCATCATCATCATCATCATCATCATCATCATCATCATCATCATCATCATCATCATCATCATCATCATCATCATCATCATCATCATCATCATCATCATCATCATCATCATCATCATCATCATCATCATCATCATCATCATCATCATCATCATCATCATCATCATCATCATCATCATCATCATCATCATCATCATCATCATCATCATCATCATCATCATCATCATCATCATCATCATCATCATCATCATCATCATCATCATCATCATCATCATCATCATCATCATCATCATCATCATCATCATCATCATCATCATCATCATCATCATCATCATCATCATCATCATCATCATCATCATCATCATCATCATCATCATCATCATCATCATCATCATCATCATCATCATCATCATCATCATCATCATCATCATCATCATCATCATCATCATCATCATCATCATCATCATCATCATCATCATCATCATCATCATCATCATCATCATCATCATCATCATCATCATCATCATCATCATCATCATCATCATCATCATCATCATCATCATCATCATCATCATCATCATCATCATCATCATCATCATCATCATCATCATCATCATCATCATCATCATCATCATCATCATCATCATCATCATCATCATCATCATCATCATCATCATCATCATCATCATCATCATCATCATCATCATCATCATCATCATCATCATCATCATCATCATCATCATCATCATCATCATCATCATCATCATCATCATCATCATCATCATCATCATCATCATCATCATCATCATCATCATCATCATCATCATCATCATCATCATCATCATCATCATCATCATCATCATCATCATCATCATCATCATCATCATCATCATCATCATCATCATCATCATCATCATCATCATCATCATCATCATCATCATCATCATCATCATCATCATCATCATCATCATCATCATCATCATCATCATCATCATCATCATCATCATCATCATCATCATCATCATCATCATCATCATCATCATCATCATCATCATCATCATCATCATCATCATCATCATCATCATCATCATCATCATCATCATCATCATCATCATCATCATCATCATCATCATCATCATCATCATCATCATCATCATCATCATCATCATCATCATCATCATCATCATCATCATCATCATCATCATCATCATCATCATCATCATCATCATCATCATCATCATCATCATCATCATCATCATCATCATCATCATCATCATCATCATCATCATCATCATCATCATCATCATCATCATCATCATCATCATCATCATCATCATCATCATCATCATCATCATCATCATCATCATCATCATCATCATCATCATCATCATCATCATCATCATCATCATCATCATCATCATCATCATCATCATCATCATCATCATCATCATCATCATCATCATCATCATCATCATCATCATCATCATCATCATCATCATCATCATCATCATCATCATCATCATCATCATCATCATCATCATCATCATCATCATCATCATCATCATCATCATCATCATCATCATCATCATCATCATCATCATCATCATCATCATCATCATCATCATCATCATCATCATCATCATCATCATCATCATCATCATCATCATCATCATCATCATCATCATCATCATCATCATCATCATCATCATCATCATCATCATCATCATCATCATCATCATCATCATCATCATCATCATCATCATCATCATCATCATCATCATCATCATCATCATCATCATCATCATCATCATCATCATCATCATCATCATCATCATCATCATCATCATCATCATCATCATCATCATCATCATCATCATCATCATCATCATCATCATCATCATCATCATCATCATCATCATCATCATCATCATCATCATCATCATCATCATCATCATCATCATCATCATCATCATCATCATCATCATCATCATCATCATCATCATCATCATCATCATCATCATCATCATCATCATCATCATCATCATCATCATCATCATCATCATCATCATCATCATCATCATCATCATCATCATCATCATCATCATCATCATCATCATCATCATCATCATCATCATCATCATCATCATCATCATCATCATCATCATCATCATCATCATCATCATCATCATCATCATCATCATCATCATCATCATCATCATCATCATCATCATCATCATCATCATCATCATCATCATCATCATCATCATCATCATCATCATCATCATCATCATCATCATCATCATCATCATCATCATCATCATCATCATCATCATCATCATCATCATCATCATCATCATCATCATCATCATCATCATCATCATCATCATCATCATCATCATCATCATCATCATCATCATCATCATCATCATCATCATCATCATCATCATCATCATCATCATCATCATCATCATCATCATCATCATCATCATCATCATCATCATCATCATCATCATCATCATCATCATCATCATCATCATCATCATCATCATCATCATCATCATCATCATCATCATCATCATCATCATCATCATCATCATCATCATCATCATCATCATCATCATCACGGAACTTCCGATCCATTAAAATTTTGTGTCTGTATTTACGTGTACTAATGAGCAACACAGTATGAATGGATGTAGGAATGAGCTGCGGCTGCCGGCCAATGGATATTCCCGGCAGACTACGGGGGTTGTGCGTGGGTGGTGACTTGCTGACCTCTGTTCAGTAATAAGGGTAAAAGTTAGACCCCTCTTCGGTGAAAGTCGTGACGGGCAAAGGTCCCGTGAAACCACATGTCAGCTAGAAGCTTTTACGTACTTCTACAAACGTAACCAGAGCCAATGAAGGGGTTGAAGTTGGTCCGTACAGGCGCAGGTGCGAAGGATTATCTGGTCAGTATTTCCTTATACCGAGTCCGCATAGGAGAACTGCGGAACGTCTAGCCTGAAGTTTAGGGTCAGGCGTGGATCGGATCCGACTCCACCCACTCAATAGGGATGACGTTAAACTATTAGCATAAACATGGCGCGGGCCTAACCTGTAACACCTTTTCTTTTAAAATCACTCGGTGTCGCTAGGGCTGACCACCCGAAAACCGCTTCTCGGCTGCGGCATCTTTAACTAGGGCACCTCACAGGCGGGGATAGTAGCTCCACTGCGCCTTGAGCTCCCATGATGGGCGAACCGTCTTAAACCGCAGTACCGTTTTTATATGTCAAATTCGAAAAACACCCAAAACCAAAACCAAACAGAAGCGGCTAGTAATAGCTTAAACAATAACGAAGGCCAGATATCGCAGGCTGATCTCCCAAAGAAGTCAGGGGTAGAGATCGCCTGCTTGACAATTGAAGAAAGATCTCAAAGAATGAATGAGATCTTTATGCTTATGCAGGCAGCTGTTAGGTCCATGCCTAAAATGAACTCGAAAGTGAAGGATAACCTGCCAGAACTGATCGAGCACGTGGATGCTCTTAAGAGGGAACATTCTCGCTTGCTTGCGGCAAGAACGGACACTGATCAGGTGGAAGTGACCGAAACGCCTCAGGCAAGCACCGCAGCTAAACGGCCCAGAGAAGAAGACTCGCTTGATTCAGGAAGCAATTCCGATCCGCGAGCTTTTCTTAAGAAGGGCCGAGCTGGGGGAGAAGAGGACGACCACTTCGAGATAGTCCAGGGCCGTAAGGATGTTAAGGCTGCAAAGAAACTAAAGAAGCTGCAGCTGCAACAACAAACACAGCAGCAGCAGCAAGGAGCGCAACAGCAACAGCAGCGATCGCAGCAGCCCAACATAAAGCCACTAGCGGTCAGAACATCGGCCAAAATGACAGAGCAGCCTGCAGAACAGTTGCCAAAAAAGAAGAAGAAAAGAAGGAGGAAGACGAAAAAGCGGTCTGCCGCCGTCCTTATAAGACCAGAAGAAGGTAAGACCTACAGTGAGGTCCTGCAAAACATCCAGCAGGAGCTCATAGAGAACAGCCCGACGAGTAACATCAAAGGGATCAGAAAGACCAGGGCCGGAGATGTCCTGATTGAGTTGGGTAGCACCAAGGAACTTGAGACCTTTAATGACTTCCTAAAAAGGACGGTCGGTGAGACAGGAAAAATCAAGGAGATCATCCCTAAAGAAGCAGTCGAAATCAGAGATATAGACTGCCTCGCAACGGTGGATGAAGTAAAGACAGCAGTGAAAGCTGTCTTCACACAAGCTAATAAGGACTTGGGTGAGTTTAGCGTCTCGCTGACGAACCCAAACAGCAGAGAGCTTCGCTTGGCCATTGTAGAGATGGAACAAGACCTAGCATCGTTACTGCTATCCCAAACCAGAGTAAAGATCGGCTACACCAACTGCTGTATCAGAAGTTGGCAACGGGTTTAGCGCTGTTTTAGGTGCCTGAACTACGGTCATCAGGCACGTGACTGCCGAGGGCCTGACCGTAGCAAGATGTGCTACAAGTGTGGCAAAGATGACCATAAGGGATCGGCCTGCAAGGCTACCGATACTCAGTGGATACTATCTACTGAGCGCGAAGTAGACCCAGTAGAGCGGAAACACATCCCCGGGTCAGGTCAGTGCAAAGTTTTTCGCGAGACTCTAGACCGATTCAAAAAACAACGCTAATGATGGGCCGCATAACGGTCCTTCAAGCCAACTTACACAGAAGTGACGCAGCCAACAGCCTTCTGACTCAAATTATATACGAGACAAAGGCTGATGTGCTCTTCATAAGCGAGCAGGACACAAACTGGCCCAAGGAGACCTGGTTTAGAGACAAGCTTGGCACTGCAGCGATCTACGTAGACCCAAAAAACATCAGAGTAGACGCAAATGGAGCTGGAGAAGGCTTCGTATGGGTCAAAAGCAGGAACGTTACATACGTGAGCTGTTATTTTACACCAAACACAACAGCAGACACGTTCAGGCGACGTCTGGATATGCTAGAAGACTCTGTCCGCGGAATGGAAGGCGACGTCGTCGTCGCAGGGGACTTTAACGCGAAAGCGTTGGAGTGGGGAATGCCACTGAAGGACAGCAGAGGAGAATACATCATGGAGATGGCAGACAGACTCGGCCTAACAGTGCTAAACACCGGAAGCACTCCGACATTCAGACGAGGGGCTAGCGGTACGATTCCTGACGTATCCTTCGCATCAGAAAATCTTTCACGTAAAGTGTCAGATTGGAAAGTGCTGGAGACATACAATGGAAATGACCACCAGTACATCACATTTCAAATCCATGATAGATCCCAATTATCGAGGCGAGATGTGGCTAGGCCAGTCAGATGGAACGTTGCCAAGCTGGACTCTGAGAAACTTGTCCAAGTACTGCAGCAAGGATTCGATAACCTACCGGATGCGACAACTGCCACCGAAAACGCCGACGCTGCGGAGGTTCTCGTGAAAGAGACGATAAGTCTCATTCACAGAGCCTGTGATGCATCTATGCCGCGCAAGGGATCGCGACATCATAAGCGTCCAGCGTATTGGTGGAACGACGAAATCGCTAGAACCAGGTCAGAAGCTCTCAGTCTCAGAAGATCATCACAAAGAGCAAAAAAGAAGAACTCACCAGCGGCAGATCTTTTGTCTGCGCAATACAGAGACGTGCATAAACAGCTTCGTAAGAAGATCAATCGGAGCAAAGCACAATGCTGGAAAGATCTGAGCGAAGACGTCAACAGAGAGGTGTAAGGCTTGGCCTACAAGATTGTGACCAAGAAGCTTAACGCCGCCCCCACGTTGAAATTTGAAGAAGAGACTATGGCGAACATCGTAAACCACTTGTTCCCTACGCATCAAACACTTGAAGAACAGGAGAATACAGGAGAACCAGAAGAGATCCCGCTCTTTACAAGCAGAGAGCTACAGATAGCTGCAAGAATGATAAAAAACAATAAGGCACCTGGGCCTGATGGAATACCATCCGAGGTCCTTAAATGCATAGCAGTGAAAGCGCCATCTCTCTTGTTGAACATGTACAACGCGTGCCTCCAGACGGGTGTGTTTAGCACTCCCTGGAAGATTGCACGTCTTGTGCTGATCAACAAAGGAAAGGAAGGATGATGGATCCCCGGCATCCATCGTCCCACAGGCCACTGTGCATGTTAGACGAGGCAGGGAAGCTATACGAGAGGCTGCTTAAACCGCGATTACAAGGAGTTGTACAGGCGGCTGGCGATCTCGCTGACAACCAGTATGGCTTCAGGAAAAGCGGTCTACCGTAAATGCAATAGAAGAAGTAGTAAAGGTAGCAAAAGAAAGATGGACTTGAAACCATCATTGCCGTCTTATTGCGTTTCTAGTCATGCTGGATACGAAAAACGCTTTTAACTCAGCGAAATGGCCTGATTTTCTTGCTGCGTTGAAGGAGTTTAATGTACCAGAATACCTTATGCGATTGATACGAGACTATCTGAGAAACCGTATCCTCCGCTATGAGACAGAAGAAGGCTGGCGTGAAAAAGACCTTAGCGCAGGCGTGGCACAGGGCTCGATCTTCGGCCCAGACTTCTGGAACATCCTGTTCGATGCATTACTCAGACTTGCAATGCCGGATGGGGTTAAAATGTTCGCGTACGCTGATGATGTCGCTTTAGTCATCACCGCGAAAAACGCAAACATTGCCCAGCACATACTAAACACGGCGATGTGAAGAATCTCCGAGTGGATGGTGAAACATGGTCTCGGAATAGCGATGGCCAAAACAGAAATAGTGCCCTTAACCTGGAAACACATCAACATCGAGTTTTCCATGACAGTAGGCACAAACGTGGTGCAGACAAGGAAGGAGGTGACGTATCTCGGCATAAAGCTAGATGCAAAACTAACTTTTCTGTCGCACCTAAAACACGTCGCCAATAAAGCGATGAAGAAAACGTTGCAGTTAAGTCGTCTTATGGCCAATACTAGCGGCCCGAAAATAAGCAAACGACGACTTTTAATGACAGTCACGACGTCCATCTTATTGTACGGCTCTGAAATATGGGCTGACCAAATGAGTAAAGAGACGCACAGAAACGTACTATCTTCTGTTCAAAGGAGAGCGGCTCTTAGAGTTACCAGCGCCTATCGCACTGTCTCGGGACCCGCGGTGCTAGTCATTGCGGGAATCATCCCGATCGAATTACAGGCGATGGAACGCAAGCGAACTTACGAACGGAAGAAAATAGAAGATGAAACTGCAATCGTTCAGAAAGAAGAAAGACAGGTTACCATGGAAACCTGGCAAAAAACATTGAATCAGATGGTAAAAGGCCGATGGGCCCACGTGCTCATTAGGGAGCTGGCTCCATGGGTCGAAAGACGGTACGGGGAGGTCAACTATTACCTCACCTAGTTCCTTAGTAACCACGGGTATTTCTGCGCTTATCTCAGTAAAATGGGAAAGACCCAGAACCCGGGCTGCATCTTCTGTTTCGCGGATCGCGACGATGCGTATCATACGTTTTTCGCCTGCCATCAGTGGAACGAAGAAAGACGCCAGGTTGAGAGGATAATTGAAGCATTAACGCCGGATACCATCATCAGTGAAATGATGTCGGCCAAAGAAAAGTGGGACGCAATGGCACTATTTGTCGAAAGCGTCCTAAGAAAGAAGAAACCGTTCTTAGGTAGGGCAATCGAACTAAGTACGAATGAGGCGCGGGGAGTCAGGCTTATATCTCACCATAACCTAGAGGCAGTAGCCGGTCCCATAGATTCGGGTAAGGAGGGTGATGACGAGGATTCGTCTTAACGGCGAAAACAAATCGTGCACCCAGGAAATGTTTGAGATAGCAGCAAAAGCTCCAGCTTTAGCTGTGGTATGAATGAGGGTCGTTGTAAATAAGCGCGAGATTGAGTGTGAGTATGAGTAAGACGCGGTAGAGAGGTTAGCCCCACAGGAGGCATAAGATCAATCTTAGAACAGGAGAATCAAGACTGAAGTAAAAATTATGGACTGATTCTGCTCCTTTACAGAGCCAGCCCTTACTGTATTATATATAAGCGATTGATTTATGCTCCCCTTTACAGAGCCGATCATTGCCTGAATCATGTTGCTTAAGAGGCATAGATCTTTAACTCACCGCCAAACTCAGTTAATATAATAACATCTTTTGCATATTAATCACTTTATTTGATTAATTTCACGTTCCGCTTGACTAAAGTGAAGATTCAATTGTTTGTTGCATTATATTTTTACTCATCATTGCAAATAGTTTGAGTTTGTGTTAAATAAAGCTTTGATACTCTCTAGCATAAGAACAAAGGGTACACTTGGTCACTTTTCTGTCTTCCCCGCCGTCCATCCTTTCGACCTTCTTCAGTCTGACCCTAGCCTAGAATCTAAAAAAAAAAAAATTTGAAAGTGAACGAAGAAAGTGATAGATACCTAATGAAACGTTAAAAAATATTAAGAAAGCTATTTATAAAAATATTTTTTATCAGATTTTTTTTCGATTTGAGGCAATTTTTTTAGGCTGGCACAGACTCCAAAAATTCTAATATTTTTATGTACATATTGTCCTACCTTTTAGCTAATTTCTTTGTTAGCAGCCTAATAAAAAAATTATTCGTTTATGCTCTGGCAAATAATTAGATAGTCTATAATATCTTCGCTATACATGTGTTAAATGCGTAGTATGCGTATAATTTTTAAGGATAATATATTATTTGTTATTTTATAGTGCAATGTTTTTAAAGTCGGTTTTTTTGTTGAAAATTTATACTAATATATTATTCACTTTATTGTTTCCAATATAATTAAAATAATGAAACAGAAATTATTTATTACTAATTACAGGAATAAGGAATATAACGAAGGAATAAAATAAAAAAGATAATCAATGAATAACTATTTATCAACCAGATACGTATACAAAGTTTAATATGATATATTTTTTCTACATTCATCATATTTATATTCGAAAACTTACTAGGAGAGTATCACATCTCCGGATCACGGATTTTGCTCTAACTTTGAGATAGGTTTTCAGATGTCAAAATATGGAAAAAGCCAGAGTTATAGACCCCAACGCTCAATATTTCTCTAGTTGCAGGCAATTAAAGAAAATCACTAAAAAAGTTACTAGATTTTCAAACGCTTATAATTCTTTGGCATTAATAGCTAGACGCTTGTAACTGTTTTTAAATGAAAGTTACGTTCAAATCCTTTCGAAAAAGCACCTATAGCATATCAAAATATATTTTTCCTCAGAGTTACAGCGTTATAAGAATTTGAGCTGAATTTCCTTTTAAGAATGTTAATTAATGATAAATGTTAAAATGTAGTACAATTTTCATAACGCTGTAACTTTGGGAAAAATAATATTTTCATATGCTATAGGTGCTTTTTCGAAAGGATTTGAACGTAGCTTTCATTTAAAAACAGTTACAAGCGTCTAGCTATTAATGCTAAAGAATTATAAACGTTTGAAAATCTAGTAACTTTTTTAGTGATTTTCTTTAATCGCCTGCAACTAGAGAAATATTGAGCGTTGGGGTCTATAACTCTGGCTTTTTCCATATTTTGACATCTGAAAACCTATCTCAAAGTGAGAGCAAAATCCGTGATCCGGAGATGTGATACTCTCCTAGTTAGTACATCCTGAAAAATATCTTTTCAATGGTGGAAATCAGGTCTTCTCTGTGTGTTCACGATAACGCAAACAAGCCTAAATCTCAGGATCACGTTTTAACTGTTCAGGATTTTATCCCAGGCCTGTTCAATACTTTTTTTTCAAAAGTTGTGAGGAAAGATTTGGGTAAGTAAGCTATGTCAGCACGGCTCATGGATGACAGGTGCTCAGTTTGAAAGAATATTCTGAGTGATCGTTCAAGCGATGGTGTCTTATCAAGCTAGTATTTCTTTAACAGAAGCACATTAAGATCAGCACAGTGCACTTTGAATGAAAACTTGTAATGTGGACATAACTTAATATATTATGTTTCAGTTTTTGTAATGATGGAAAACCAAAAGTTTCGAGGTCACACACGTGAAAGTCAAACTTTTTGAGTCACTGTTTTTTCTCACTACCCTTGGCGTATACAATTTGTACATCACTTAATGTTTTTCGTTGAAAATTTTCAAGTTCTTCGTATGGCGATTTACCTAAACTTCATGCAATCCGTGGTGATTTCATTCCAACCACAAGTTCGTAAATTTATACTTAGCAGAAAGTCCACACCAAGGCTGTGGTGGTTTAAACACAAATACCAACGTTCTAGAATTTTTGCAAAGTGGTATTACTGTCAATTCTTTTACAACAAAATTGTTGGCAAGCTGCTTAAATCTTGTACATCCAACAAGTATTCCATTGCGGTTGACTACTGCTGCAGCTTCATATCTTATGTTGAATATAATCATGAGATTATATTCAACAATACGATCGTGTAAGATCAATCAGTAGGCTGAAATTCCAGCTGAAAAGTCTTTTTTAACCTCAAATTCAAGACACACAGGAGTCTGCTCCAGGAACTTATCCTATTTGGAGTATTCTATGACAATGAGACGAGCGTGAGTGAAACAATTATTTTTTTGAGCAAGGGTTCTATTTCTTTACCCACGCAGCATGAAATATTGCAGTGAAACTTTCACTGAAATTTTGTGCTGAAATATTGTCACAAGATTACAGCAATCTTGTCTTAACATTGCTAAGAGGTTTCATGAAACATTTCAGTGTGATATTGCTGCAAACTTGCTACAAGGTTACAGAAAATAATTCAAGCAATATTGCAAGAAACCTTTCATGAAAGGTTGCAGCGAGGTTTCTGAAAGATTTTAGGAATATTTCATGAAATATTGCAAGAAACCTTTTATAAAAGGTTGCATAGAGGTTTCCAGCAAAATTTAGAAAACATTTCATAAAATATTGCAAGGAACCTTTCATGAAAGGTTGCAGCAAGGTTTCTGCAAGATTTTAGAAATATTTCATGAAATTTCGCAAGAAACCTTTCATGAAAGATTGCAGCGAGGTTTCTGTAAGATTTTAGAAATATTTCATGAAATATTGCAAGAAAACTTTCACGAAAGGTTGCAGCGAGGTTATCAGCACGATTTAGAAATTATTTCATGGAATATTGCAAGGAATCTTTCATGAAAGGTTGCAGCGAGGTTTCTACAAGATTTTAGAAATATTTCATGAAATATTGCAAGAAACCTTTTATGAAAGGTTGCAGCGCGGTTTCTGTAAGACTTTAAAAACATTTCATGAAATATTGCAAGAAAACTTTTATTACATGTTTTAGCGGGATTTTCAGTAAGATTTAGACAAAATTTTGATGGAATATTGCATCGAACTTTCTATGAAAGATTGCAGCGAGCTTTCTGCAAGATTTTAGAAACATTTTATAAAATATTGCAAGAAACCTTTCACGAAAGGTTGCAGCGAGGTTTCTGCAAGATTCTAAAAACATTTCATGAAATATTGCAAGAAACCTTTCACGAAAGGTTTCAGCGAGTTTTCCAGCAAGATTTGGGGAACTTTTCATGAAATATTACAAGAAACCTTTCATGAAAGGTTTCAGTGAGGTTCCTATCTAGATTTGGGGAACATTTTACGAAATATCGTAAGAGACCTTTGATGAAAGGTTGCAGCAAGGTTCGTGCAAGATTTTAGATACATTTTACGAAATATTGCAAGATACCTTTTATGAAAGGTTTCAACGAGGTTTCCAGCAAAATTTAATGAATATTTTATGGAATATTACGAGGTATCTTTTGTTAAAAGTTGCAGTAAGATTTCTGCAAGGTTTTTGATAAGATTTCTAAGATATCACAAAAAATATTGCTATGTACATTTCGCCAATGGTTATTACCATATTTTTGTCAATCTTTATAAAATATTCCAGAAAAGCGTTTCATAAAAAGTATCAGCAAAGTTTCATGAATAATTTCAAAATGAAATTGCAGCAAACCTTCCATAAACAGTTTCAGCAATAATTCCGCAAGTTTTTATAAAAGGTTCTAAGAGCAGTCCAGATTCGCTGTTTTTGCCTTATATTTGGTTTCCTGTTATTTATTCAAGTATTTATTGCTGTAGTTGTATTGTAAACGGTAAGTTGAGCGCAATAAGTATGCTATTATTATAAATATTTATGCGTAGGGTAAAAAAATCCATCAAATTGTTATTGAAAAAAGTAAAGAACGCATAAATATTAGAAACAAAACCTTTTATTTTAATATTCTCTACTTTTCTCAAAAACGATGCTGAGGAATTTTTTCTTCTTGTGCACAAATATTGATAATAATACTATTGCGCTCAACTAATAATTTATAGATAGAGCGATTGATACTTAAGCAAATAAGAAAAACTTTATCACACAAGGATAGAAAATCCTACCTACTAGTAAATATTACTGCAGCAAGCTTTTGGCAAGATTTAAGAAATATTTTACAAAATATTGCAGGAAACCATACGGAAAGGTATGAGCGTTGTTCGCGGCAAAATTTGGGGAAAATTTCATGAAATATTACGAGAAACCTTTCATGAAAGATTGCTGCAAGGTTTCTTGAAATGTTGCTGCGAGGTTTTTATGAAAGGTTGCTGCAAGGTTTTTAGAAATATTTCAACCAGGTTCTAGCGCGGACATATAAATGTTGCTGCAATATCTCATAAAAGGTTGCTACGAGGTTTTCTGCAAGGTTACGGCGAGATTTTCTGAAAAATTGCTGTGTGGTTGCTTGAAATGTTTTTGCTATTTTTCCCGCAAGATTCCTGTGAGGTTTCTTGAAATGTTTCTGTTACATTTCCTGAAAGATTGCTGCGAGGTTTCCTGCAAGGTTGCGGCGAGGTGTTCTAAAAGATTGCTGCAAGGTTTCTTGAAATGTTTCTGTTACATTTCCTGAAATATTGCTGTAAGGTTTTCATGAAAGGTTGCTGCGAGATTTTCTGAAAGATTGCTGCGAGGTTTTTAGAAATATTTCAACCGGGTTCTAGCGCAGACATATAAATGTTGCTGCAATCTTTCTGCTGCGAAGTTTCGAAACTTTCATGAAACCTTGCATCAACCTTGCAGCAATCTTTCATGCTGTGTGGGTATAGTAGTATGCCATTTAGGAATTAATATACATATCATATAGTAGAGAATATTGATTATGCTCGATACCAAGATTAAAATTTCCATAAGGATAGTACTGAGAATTGAGAAAAAATTTGACGCTGCTTATATTACAATGATCATAACAGCTAGCGGTAGCTCTTCTCTATCCTTTACGATTGATCTGATAACCTATAATGACGAAACATAGCTTCTTCAACTGGTTTGATATTTTTACAGACCAAACGTGCTTTGTAGTACTGGGGAGCAGCGGATACTCATACATCTCCCATGAGTGAAAACTCATAGCAATAGATATATTCTTCTCCGATTGATTAAGTAGCTGTGTCTCAAACTTGTCTGATATATTTACATAAGGCATTAACCAATCAATTTTAATCAATTTAATCTTAAATTTCTTGAGATTTTGTTGACCACTTGGCGATTCTCGTATAACAGAATTTACATCATTCCTGGATCTAGTGAGAATGAGTTCATGCTTGGTGTTGACTAGAATTTCACGATAGTTTTCAGCGAAGCCTAAAATCATACTCAAAGTAGCCTTTATTATTTGTAAGATGTTGAGTTTCCCCGATATCTAGCCAACCAGCATTCTCTAAATGATAGCTCTGACTAGAATTGAATGACAGCGAACCTTTCATGATACTCGTCAATCCAATATTCTTACATAAGTCGATTTCAATGGCATTTATTTCATAACGAATCTCTTAAAAGAGATAACAGATGGCGTTATCGTCTAGTTTTTTATTTGTGACAGCAGTATTGTTAGCTTTACGCAATCTTCCACAAACGTGTAAGAAGTTGCGAGATGGTAGAAGACAAAGATCTTGATGTCTTATTTATATGCGAATCTTATCGCTATTATTAACGGCATGTCGGAGCTGCAGCAATCGAGTTTTGCTTTTTTTATTTTATCGATATCTTTTTAAATTCTTAAATTAAACAAATATAATGACTTGTCCGCACTAAAGTTATATTAGTACAATAATTTTTGTTAAAATAAAAAATCATTTGGACTTGTTATTTTTTTATGAGCTTGGATTGGAAATTAGATATCAAACTCGACAAACCTAACCTTAAAATACGATATATTGAAAGTTTTTATTATAACTTTGTATGTATAATATTTTGGTGGTTTTCTTGAGTTGTCCGCACTAGAGTTTAATCTTACAAATTTTTTCTTTATAGGAAAAAAACTCAATTAAACGCATCGTTTATTCATAAGTTAAGATTGGAAATATTATTAGAAGGCGGACAGCTTCGTCATGCTCTTAAACGCTGATGGAGTATATGATTGATGAACATGAATCTCATAATGTACCACAGACTCATCAAAAGTTACAGGTGATTGTATGCTCAATATTCCTGCTATTTTTTTGAATGCAGTAAAAGAATGTGCAAATTACTTTTTTTCATGAATTTTTTTCATGAGATTTTTGAGAAACTGGATGTTTTGATGCGTTAATGCTTTGAAAACTCGATGACAACTGACTGTCTGCTGACATAAAATACTGTTCATATAACCTTTTTGTATCACACATTTTGACTAACTTTTGCATTATACACAATACCATTACTTATGATACGGGTTTAATATGCAGCCTAATCGTTATGGTTTCACCACGAAAATTAACTAAATCTCCATCTTGATCTACAATACGTAGCTGTATATGATCAATACCACTGTTGGTAATTGAAAGATAAATGATTTGCGTTGGTACTTCAATGATTTTGTAGCCCGAAGGTACAGTTGGGAAAAATTTGTGTATAGTATGTACTTTATGTTCGTTTATGTATGCACTGAAAGTAAAATTACATTCAACGCGTAAAGCATTTATCTTTAGAATGGCTACAGATAATCTGGAATGGTGAACTACGTTTGCAACTAGAATATGTTGATTGAAACAGAACAGTTTGCCAATAGAGTCTTTTGGCTAAAAATCAATCGTATCAATCGTATTTCACTACAAAGAGTACTATTATTTGGTTTGAGGCTGAGAACAATGCCATTTGGTAGAAGAATATCTTTTAAATAGCTCTTAATATCTTTAATTTCAGTTCTCTCAGTCTATAAAGTATTTACTTCCTCACCGACATGAAACTTGTTGTTTCTTGAATTAACGTTGGATACTGAGTTGAAAGTTAAAAGTTCTACTGATCCGAAAACGTAATTTTTACCCTATAAAAGTTCAATTTGTGGAAAATATTGAACTTCCAATATTGATGATATACCCGATAAACTCAGAGTCAATGAATCTTCCATGACTGTTCAGACGCTACTGACTTTGATTCACCAATGTGCACTTGTTTTATAAGCTTTTACGTAGAAATTTTAAACATAGATGTCCATATTCACAAGTATCATAATCTTGATATTTCTCATAATTATACTTAATGTACTTAACTTTGAGGTATTGCATAAGATCTATAGGTGGTTGTAAGTTCCCGAAGCTATCAAAATATACATCATTACGACGTTTTCAGTAAGCTACCCAATGTGAGCCTGGTCCACTCTCATCATTCAAATTGATTATTGCTGATTCTCGGTTACATGGTCCACCAGTTGGTGAAGCGTTTCGCATAAAAACTTCACAGAAATGTATAATTTCCAAGATCTGAGCGTATTTCACTAAATTAATATCAATTAGAGCCCTTTTAGGTAGTTTTACATCAAAGTTTTATATTTATTTATGCATCTCTCTTTGTAGGGCTTCAAATAAATACCATAGCCTTTTTTATGTGGTTTCAAATAAAGACCTTTACCTAGAGCAATAGCTTCCGTTGCTTTATTATAACGTTGTCTTTTTCAAGTTATCGTTTTGCGGCACTAGCATCGTTCATAGCTTTTACTATACCAGCAGTGCCACCTGCTAATACTCCCGTAGCACTCAAGCCAGTAACTAGTGGTATTGAAAATGGTAAAAATTGACTTACTTTTGATGGGACTGGTAGTATGCGTGGAATTCAAATATTCTTTTTGCTATCAGCTTTTTTAATGGCTCTGCAAACATCTTTTGAAGTTGTACGAATGACTTTATAAGCATCGGTATTTGGTGTCAAAGACTAAGATATGACTTTAACCACCCTCGATAGTGTCATGATTGGCTTTATTTGCTTCTCATTCTTTAGACCCATTCTACGTTTTGATTTTACTTTCATGGTGTTTGAAATAGCGTAGGCAGCAGCCTTCTCACCAATACCTAAATCTTTAGTCTAAACTCGTTGCAAAGCTTTTTTGGCTAATATTTTATCCGCAGCGTTTCTCGTCTCAATGTTCTCTTGATTATGTGAGTAAGCAATATCGTGCTCTTTGCAGGCTACATCAAGTCGATTTATTCCAGGATCACAGCGAGCAAGACGTTTTGCTATTTCAGTTCCAGGTCCACAGTATTGATAGCCTGGTAAATAAAGTTTGAATGGAAGCTTATTGATGAGAGTATTTACAAAACTACATCTACTTTTTCGCTTGTGTACAATCATGATCCTCACTCCATGATGCTTTATTGAGTACTGAACTTACATCCATATAAATGATTTATTCATGGTTAAGTGATCAGTCAGTTATGTAAAAGTAAACAATGAACATAGATTTCCAACCGAAAAATGTCAAATTACCAGTATCAAGGGTTACCCCCCCCTCCCCTTGTTAAGATAGTCAAAATTACCCTGTCCCTGAAATTTTTGTTTGACCTGGTGACTTTGTTTTAGATCGAAAATAAATAGTTTTTTTCATATTTGCAGACCGCGACCCCCCTCCCCCTGTCTACAGCATGAAAAAAATGATTTTCTCACTATTTATTTTTTTTCTCCGAATCTAGTCAGTAAAAAAACCCCAAGAAAATCGTGCTTATAGTTTAAATGGTTACAGATCATGTAGAATTTTTTCACAAAGATTCGATCATGCTGTTACGTCACGACGTATCTTTTATTTCTTCCATTTATAATTTTAAAGTATCATTTCACGTCAAAAACTAATTACAACAGTTATTGAACAATAAAGGAATTTGTTAAGCTAAACAGAAAAAGTGAAACAGTAAAAAAAGCTCAAAGTTTAATATTTGTCAATAAAACTCTTTAGTTAGCAGAATTATAAAATTAAGGAGTTCAAATCGACAACGTGTATTTTGAAATTGTCAAACGAATCCTAAAATTATAACGAAACATATGAGTATAAAAGCCGAATGAAACAAATACCATTGGAACATTACCCCGGATTTCTTATTGGTAACAAGTTTACACTGCCCGTGAATTCTATATTTCAAAATCAATTGCTAATACTACATATACATATATCGATTATTAAAATATATACGCGTATAAAAATCCAGTGTTAAAAGGATATTAATAAACCTCGAAGATCTATATATTTACATATCGTGCCTATTCATTTGCCTGCCCGTACCCAGCACCAATCTACTTAAGAAGTACTACAAGGTAAGAATATATAGTTATTTAATAAACGCTTTATTTCAAAATATTTAATTTATCCTTTAGTAATTTCCAATAGTGAGAGCGATTTCGTTCAATCAAATATTAGTCGAGCTCATCCACCACTAGAATTCATACATCTTTATATTAATGACTACATTTTTATAAATAGGTCAAATATTTCAAAAAAACGTAATTCATATATAAATTTATACAATTAAATAAATAACATATTCATTTTTAATTAGTCCTGGTGAAAGCCAGGACTTAACAATGTTATATAACCTAAAAGGGTGGAAAAAAAATTAACACCCTTCCTATTTTCACGGGAAATGCGGCCAGGGCCGATTTTTGCAAAAAACTTGTATTTTATTTAAAAGTATTTGCCTCAATTTTTTCAGAAATTTCCTGGAAGTGCGCCATAGTTAAAAAAGTAAAAAAAAAACTCATTTTTTGGACGTTTTTGGCTGATTTTAGCTCATTTGCAGACTTTGTATTATTATTTATACTATGAAATTGTATTCTAGAACTTTATTTATGACAGTTAAAATATCAACTTGAGATTACATATGAGTTAATGAATTTATATTTTGTAAGTAAAACTTATCAATACAAGCATTAGAATCATGATTTAATAATATGAACCTTGACTTTGGCATTTTTAACACTATATAATCTAAATCTGCACTTAAGTCACACTTTTGCGAGAGCTATGTGGTCTATTTTTACACAGTGTAAAAAAATGTGAGCATGCGAGTACATTAAAATCTTGATTACATGTCTCCTATTAATATTACAATATTAAATATATTTTAATTAAAAAGTGCATATTATTCGCAATTATTTATGACATTTGCAATCGTTTAAAAGTGCAACGAGTCCGAAATGCATTTAGATTATTAAAATGAAGAGAAAAATTTTAAGTTAGGTTCGGCCGGTAATGTAGATCAGTCTTAAGAGGAGGTCACGTATCTCTGTCCTTTTCCAATTAAAGAATTGAGTTTTTTACAGAAACTAATAACTTTAGCAAAAAATGAAGAGAAAGCCGCATCTCATATCAATAAAAGCAATATTTTTTTTGATAAGAAAGAATTAATTTTATTGCTTCGTTTTCAAGAAAACCTTGAAAAACTTAAATCATAGAGGTTAGGGTGGACAATTTGGTTTTTCAAGGTTTTCTTGGGAACGAAGCAAGAAAATTAATTTTTTCTTATCGAAGAAAATATTGCTTTTTATGATACAAGATGCGGCTTTCTCTCCATTTTTTGCTAAAGTTATTAGTTTTTGTAAAAAAATCATTTCTTTGATTAGAAAAGGACAGAGATACGTGACCTCCTCTTAATGTATTTTTTTTAAAAAAAGATATATATAGTAATCAGAAAATTTTATTTTTTATTAAAAAGCATAGAAAAATAGATAATGGAATTTTCTATAAAAAAATCTTCAATAAATTATTAAATTTTTCGAAATGTAACATTAATTTAAATTTGAATGAAAAGGCCGCCGTAGGCCGGTTTGCGTGTTCAAATCTCATTCGCCGAGGGACCAAGAGAGAAGCGCAGCGCTCCTCGTCTCTCACTATTGGTAAGAGAGAGACGCAAAGAGACGCGATGCTAATGCGTGGTTACGATGTTACACTTAATTATAGCATTAATTCAATGAATTTCTGGATCATTTAACTTGACAAATAAGGGGTTTATTAAAGAAATAATCAAAGATAAACATTTTTTTTCAGTATTAAATAATTTTGAGATTTTAAATCAATTAATATATAAAGTAGTTATTATTAAAAATATATAATTTAAACTAACTAGGAGAGTGTCACACCTACCCGGATCACGGATTTTGCTCAAACTTCGGGATGAGTTTTCAGATAGTAAAATATGGAAAAAAGCTAAAGTTATAGTCACAAATACTTAATATTTCCCTAGTTACAGGCAATTAAAGAAAATCACTAAAAAAGTTACTAGATTTTTAAACGCATATAGTTCTTTAGCATTGATAGCTGAAAGCTTGAAACTTTTTCTAAATTAAAGCTGAGCTCAAATCCTTTCGAAACAGTGGTTACAGCATATCAAAATATTATTTTTTCCCAAAATTAGAGCGTAATAAGGATTGGGCCTGAATTTTTTTTTAAAACATTAATTAATATTAAAAGCTAAAATTAGGTCCAATCTTTATTACGATCTAACTTTGGGAAAAAATAATATTTTCATATGCTGTAACCACTGTTTCGAAAGGATTTGAGCTCAGCTTTAATTTAGAAAAAGTTTCAAGCTTCTACCATACTAATTTTACAATATTAAATATATTTTTGTTAGAAAGCGCATATTATTTGCAATTATTATATGACATTTGCAATCGTTTTAAAGATTATAAATAAAGTTTGCCCTTTTATCATATATTGTATCATATTATCTTTGTTGACATAGGTACGAATTCCGTAACGTAATTCAAGTAACAGTCGTTAGGCTGGAAGTTATAGTCTTTACTTAGTTTTTAGATATTCTATCTATGTTCTTCTTACACTTTTTCCATAAGAAGAATAGGGATAGAATATTTGAGAACTGAGTAACGACTATATCAGACCTGGTTTCCAGGGAAAATTTCAAGAAAAAGCCTTTCAGAAATGCTCTGTTCACTGATATTTTAACATTGTTCTTATGATAGATATCCGATTTTCCTACAGTTATAATCGAATATTTATATCTAAAGATTTACTACCGCTGTGAAAAACTAAATATAAATACTTCATTTAACAAGCTTTTTAATGATATATTGAATGTTAAGTGTACCCAGGCATTTTTCAAAGATATTACGAAAAAAATCTGAAAATTTATTGATTTTTGCATGAGAAATTTTTTTGAACAGGAAGTCTGTTTTTCAAGGTTAGCTCGCGCGAAATTCAAAATATTCGAATAAGGATTTCTTAACTAAAATTTTCAAAATATTTATATAATATAAATTTTTAAAATATTTATATAATATAAATTTTTAAAATATTTATATAATATAAATTTTTAAAATATTTATATAATATAAATTTTTAAAATATTTATATAATATAAATTTTTAAAATATTTACATAATATAAATTTTTAAAATATTTATATAAAAAAAAAATAAATAAAATAATAAAGATTATTTGTAATGCATGTTATTTATTAATTATAACGGTATTATAATTTATAAATAACATGCTCTTCAATATATTAATTAAATATTCTTTTAGCCAGGTAGAGGATAGCAATATAATGTAACAGAAAAAATCGTTATTGTACACTTTTTAACGACGAATCAATTTCTCATTGATTGGAAGCATGTTTGCTTTCAATAGGTTAGATGTATCTCCTAACCCATCAAAATAAAAACACCGTCTGCTAACATCCCTACTAAAAAATCTCAGGTGAGAAATCACCTGATTTCTCAGGTGATTAATCATGCCAAAATCTCATGTGACGATTTTTTTGGTTTTTACACGTTTCAAAGCATACTTACTAGGAGAGTATCAGACCTCCGGATCACGGATTTTGCTCAAACTTTGGGATAAGTTTTCAGATGTCAAAATATGAAAGGAAACAAAATTTTAGACCCCAACGCTCAATATTTCCCTAGTTACAGGCAATTAAAGAAAATCACTAAAAAAGTTACTAGATTTTCAAACGCATATAGTTCCTTAGCATTGATAGCTAGCAGCTTGAAACTTTTTTTAAATTAAAGCTGAGCTCAAATCCTTTCGAAATAGTAGTTATAGCATGTCAAAATATTATTTTTTCCCAAAGTTATAGCGTGATAAACATTGGACCTGATTTTTCTTTTTAAAACATTAATTAATAACAAAAGCTGAAAATGGGTCTAATGTTTATTACGCTATAACTTTGGGAAAAAATAATATTTTGACATCCTATAACTACTATTTCGAAAGGATTTGAGCTGAGCTTTCATTTAAAAAAAGTTTCAAGCTGCTAGCTATCAATGCTAAGGAACTGTATGCGTTTGAAAATCTAGTAACTTCTTTAGTGATTTTCTTTAATTGCCTGTAACTAGGGAAATATTGAGGGTTGGGGTCTAAAATTTTGTTTCCTTTCATATTTTGACATCTGAAAACTTATCCCAACGTTTAAGCAAAATCCGTGATCCGGAGGTCTGATACTCTCCCAGTTAGTCAATTGCGAACTATTTTACAAAAATTTTCAAAAATAGTTCGCGATTGACTAAGCATGGTTTGAAACGTGTAAAAACCAAAAAAATTGTCACATGAGATTTCGGCATGATTAATCACCTGAGAAATCAGGTGATTTCTCACCTGAGATTTTTTAGTAGGGATGTTATATATATATTTATATATATATATATATATATATCTACCTATATTATATAGTTATATTAAAAATTAACCCTCGGACCCCCCACACCCCTCCACACCCCTCCACACCCCTCCACAACCCCCCACACCCCTCTACACCCCTCCACGCCCCTCCACAGCACCCCCACGGCACCCCCACGACCCCTCCACAAAATAACGTAAAATTGTTTAAAATATTACGATATTTTTTATTGTTGCTTTTATTCTCAGTACCCTCCACACCCCTCCACACCCCCCACACCCCTCCACACCCCCGCCCCCTCCACAACCCTCCACACCCCCCGCACCCCTCCACAGTACCCCCACGGCACCCCCACGGCACCCCCACAACCCCTTCACTGCCCCCCCCACAATATAATAATGTATGTAATTAAATATACAAACTTAAAACTTAACATAATAATATATAATTTATAATATTAAAATTAATTAATGCTAGAATTAATACAAAAATTTTATTGAAAAAATTTTTATTTTCTTTATTTTAAAATGATTATAAAAAACAATTTTTTAAATTATTCAAAATAATATAAAAAATTAAATAAAACATAAATTATAAAACAAAATGATTTTTATGGCTACTGGTGAAGGCTTCCATTAATAAAAAAACCTAACGCGTCTTTGGTAGTATCTCTACAAATTTATTTATTTATATCCTCCTGAAAATAATTTTGGCTAGGGGGGGTACCCCCCTGCTCGTTCCACTAGCCAACCTCCATTATAGTTATCATATTAATATAAAATATAACACTTATGCATTGTTTTATATAAAAATTTTTTTATTATAATATATTTTTATATTATACATAATATTATATAATTGTACATTTTTTATTAAATTTTTATTATTGACATAGAAACATGAAAAAAAATAAATAATATTAATTATTTATGTAAAATATCTGAAAAAAAATTATTAATAAATTTTAATCATTATTCATGACATATAGATTAAGTTGGTTTTTACACAACCTTAAATTTTAAATCTTTTAGATTTTTATCATTGTGAAATCATAAATTTTTTAGCAAAATTTTTTAATATTATCATTTGATATATTTAAATGTATACTTAAGATTTTGAAGAATTATAGGATTATTTTGTTATAATTCCTGTTTGATATCTTTTTTCTTAATCTGACATTTTATAAATATATCAAAATTTTTTAAATTAATCATTATTAATAGTTTTATATAATGTTTAATATTTTATGTAAATATTACATTAAATATTAAAAAAAATAATTTTTAATTATTTTATTATATTAACTATAATGGGGATTGGCGAGTGGAACGAGCAGGGGGTACCCCTAGTATATATATATATATATATATATATATATATATATATATATATATATATATATATATATATATTGCAACGATTATTGATAATCGTGCAGACAGGATATTCAAATCTCCCGCGAGGCACGATAGTAACAGGCTCAACCGCCAGGTGCCGTCAGTTTTTGCTGCTCCCGCAAGAGGAACAGCGAGCTCGGGTAGATATAAGAGCTAAGGCTCAGCGAAGAGTCGAGGCATTGGGTACTGTGCTCTCCCTCTCTTTTAGCCGAGTGCGCTCGCTGGCCTAGAGAGAGAAAGCAGCATACAGTACTGGCTTTCTTATATGAGGCTCCTATGCCTTATAAGAAAAGCCACTCTTTCTCGCTCGCTCTAATGTATCAAACCATTAGAAGCAAGTCGAGACGCAATTAATCTTTGCCGAGTGTGCTCGCTGGCTTAGATGCAATGCGACCGAGAGAACCGCCAATGCACTTCCGTACCGCCGTACCATTGTACCGCCGTACCGCCCGCGCTGTATATATCAGATTAGTTTAACGTAACATAAGATTGTATTAGTCTATACCGCCGAACTGCCTTACCGGCCATCTTTGTAAATAGTAATTTTTATTAATTCATTATTAATTAATATTTGATATTAAGGGTGATTTACACCGAACCGTTATATACCGCCGAGCCGCCGCGCCGATCCGTATATAAGACATTTTGTCTAAGATTAGTTCATAGTAACTTTAAGGTGTTTTTCCACCTATTATAACCGTAGTATTAAGTTAGTATTAAGGGTGCTTCCCACCTATTGCCGCCGCCGGAAAGAGGCAAGCCAAGATTTCTCTAACCACGTGTGGTTGTCGCGTATTAGAGAATCACTGGCCTTCAGCCATATTCCGCGTTACCGCTTTAAGGGTATCATCCACCCACCGCTACTATATTAGTTTATTAATATTATAATTATTATGATTTTGTTTGTTCATTAAAACCGTCCAGGCCGTTAACCGCCGTTAGTCTAATTCGACTATTATTAAATATAAAGTTAATCTCAATTATTTTTGATTCCATTTATTTCCGTCGCCAACAAGAGGCGCATAAGCCGTCAAGTGGCTTATATTAAATTCATTCTTTATTTAATTGTATCTCGCGTACATATATTAGGTTAGTTATTTTGATTTATATAAATTAGGTTAGTTCATTACTTTTCATCACTATTGTTATACGTCGTTGTAAGATATGAGTTTAGAGTACAATAAAGCTCTGGTACTCCCTAGCATAAACAAACGTGTCAACCCGTTTACTATCCTTTATCTTTCCACCGTCCGTCCTAACCGACCTCCTGCCTCGAACCCTGGTCACTCACTGAAGCGTCTGGCAACAGGAGGTAAAGACGTAATATTTCCCACCCGCGGGAAATAAAAACGTTACAATATATACGCGACGTTTCCTGTAGTCACAACAACAAGAGTCAATAGAATTTCGCTTATACTCATTTGACTACAGTTGTGCGGTACGAGCTACCTTAAGATAATACTATGCGACGCCGTTCGGCATCGCTATTTTATTAAGAGAATTAAATTATGATAAAACTGTAGAGCGTACGTTTTTTTTTTAAATAAATCTTTTTTTTCTCAAGATACTACTTAACAGGGTGTAATTTTTGTGTGATTTTCTTTATTAAAATGTTGTGTGAATTTTATTTTTCATGGGTCGGAGCCGTAGTTATAGAATTTGAATCGAGCGATTTTCCCGCTCGATTTCGTCTAACATCATAGTAGAAGAACGAAAATAACGAGAGTTTGTTTGCGCCGAAGAAAGAAAGAAAAACAAGAAAGAAAGAAGATGAAGAGAAAAAGAATAAAGCGAACTATAAAGACCTTTTTGTAATTTATAAATCGAAGCGAAAGATTTTCTATTATGTGTATGCGTTAAACAAGTGTAAAGCTGCGTATTAGTATTCATGTGAGAGTGAGCGAGAGAACAAATACATGCGTGCAAGCGAGAAAAAGAGAGAGCGAAAGAAGGACTAAGCGCCGGCGTCTCTCTTGAAAGAAATAGTATTTTATGCGTCATAATTTATTATATTAGTTGAAATAAATTTAGAATAATTATTACGAGTGTGTGAGATGAAATAATTTATTAAATTATTTGTTAAATTAGTTAATAATAATAGAGCGCGAAACGGAAATAAATAATAGCCAATGAGATTGTTACGCGCCAATTGTTAGTTAATATTTTGTCGAAAATGAAGCGCTGTGATTGGCCCGCCGTCAACGGACTTGTCGTTCCTCGCCGAACAAAGCGGGCCTTGTCATCAATCGTTGGCGAGTCTTGCAGCGAAGCGGTCGTGTTCAGAGAGAGAATCCGAGATTTTTGTTTCGAGAGTGTGCCTTTGTTAAGAAAGAGTTTTCTTGTGTCGAGTTTTATATTTTTTTTTGTGTTTAATTTTCTATAAAAGAGTTTTCGTGTGAGATAAATATTAGTAAATTATTTAGAGTCAGCGTAGTAGAGCCTGTGATTTTCTTTTTTTTATTTTTTCGTGTGTAATTGTCGTAGCGCCCGTGTAAAGAGTTTTTTTCTTTTTGTGCGTAGCCTACAAAAATCTTAAATTAACGTGTAAAATTTCAATTGTTTAACAAAGGCCGCGAGATTTTATAAAAGAAATAAAGAGAGAATAAAGATCGTTCGTTTATTTAAAATAGCGCGTGTATATCAGAGTGTAGTTACGCCTTTTTTTATTATTGTGTTCGTGTAGATACAAAGGAAAAATTTCTAATCACACAGAGAAAGAGAGAGAATACGGCCTTGCGTCAAAAGGCCCAGGGTAGCTTCACCAGCGGGTGTATCGAGAGGGAGAGAGCGCTAACGAGAGAGTCGATCAGAGTAGCGATCATCAACGAGGAGAAAAGCGAAGAAAAGCTCTCTTTGTCTAAGGTATAGTGTGAAATTTCTTAGCGCGTATGCTTGCATTAAATGTTTGTGTGCCCGTAAAGAAATAGAAAAATACTTTTATTTTTAGTTAAATTTATACTTAAAAATCTCTTTCTTTGCTATTTACAATTTACTATATGTTAAATGAAATTGTTCTTTTCTTTTATC
The DNA here is from genome assembly GCA_017163975.1 of Anastatus disparis. Lineage (NCBI taxonomy): Eukaryota > Metazoa > Arthropoda > Insecta > Hymenoptera > Eupelmidae > Anastatus > Anastatus disparis. The sequence continues at coordinate 6,529,122 of JAFFSR010000249.1, forward strand.
TAGCGCGATTTTCGGTATATGTAAATTCGTATGTATGTGTGGAATGAAATAGTAGTGTGAGAGTAGAAAAAGTGTAACGAGAGCCGCGAGATTAAAATTTATTAGAAGTGTTTTATTAAATTTCCTTTTATATGTGTAATAATTAGTGTGAAAAAAAAGTGTAAAGTTTGTAAATTGCCGTGCGTGAAAACCGTTGGTAAGAATTTTCCATAGAAATAAAATTTCATTTGATAGTCGCGAGAATCGCGCCGAGTTCGTGGAAGTCAGTATAAAATTCGAAAATAAGGGGGAGGTATAGTAGAGCCAGAAAGCGAGCAGAGCCTGCGGTGCCGTGGAGAGGCAGTGGCGCGACCGTCTACGTCAGAGCCCACTAGCCGCGCGGCATAGGAGAGTGAGTGAGAGAGAGAGAGAGAAAGAAAGACGCAAAGAGAAACGAGAGTGAGTGAGTTGCGTATAGCATAGGCATATAAAAAGATTTTTGTAATTTCGCCCGTGACAAATCCATGCGCTTGAGTATTATCAATATTAAATTTAATGTGTTAAAATTTTAAAAATGAGTGTAAAATTCTGTGATAGCGAAAATTTAAATTAATATATTATTCCTTCAAATTAATTGTGGTGTATCCTTTTATTTTAACTAATTATACCTAGAGTGTGTGTAAGAGAGAGAGAGAGAGAGAGAGAGAGAGAGAGAGAGAGAGAGAGAGAGAGAGAGAGAGAGAGAGAGAGAGAGAGAGAGAGATAGAGAGAGAGAGAGAGAGAGAGAGAGAGAGAGAGAGAGAGAGAGAGAGAGAGAGAGAGAGAGAGAGAGAGAGAGAGAGAGAGAGTACATTATAAAAAATTTAAAGAGAGTTTATTGAGGTTAAAAGGGTGTGTTTTTGAAATATAAAAGTTGGAAAAGTAGAATACGCGCGTCTCCCGAACGCGTGAATCTCGGTGGATCCCCTCTGTGATAGTCTCATCGCTTATCACGTTTTAATAAATTTTTAGATTTTGGCGATTCGGGATACTGGGACGACGTCGTCGCAAATACATCGTCACAACTAATATTCGTAATACTGTTTCAATACTAATATTAGTTACTTTATTGACAAAATATTTTACATGTTACTTTCCTTTAGTGATGACATAGTGTTCAACATAATGTTTTTTTATGGCTCGAATTCATAGATCCAACTCAAGTCTAAGGCCAGAAGTTATAGTCGTTACTCAGTTTTCAAATATTCTATCCCTATTCTTCTTATGGAAAAAGTGTAAGAAGAACATAGATAGAATATCTGAGAAGTAAGTAAAGACTATAACTTCCAGCCTAACGACTGTTACTTGAATTACGTTACGGAATTCGTACCTATGTCAATGAAGATAATATAATACAATACCTGACAAAAGGGCAAACTTTATTTATAATCTTTAAAACGATTGCAAATGTCATAAAATAATTGCAAATAATATGCGCTTTCTAATAAAAATATATTTAATATTGTAAAATTAGTATGGTACATATAAACCAGATTTCAATGTACTCGCTTGCTCACATTTTTTTACACTGTGTAAAAATAGACCACATAGCTCTCGCAAAAATGTGACTTAAAATTACATAGTGTTAAAAATGCCAAAGTCAAGGTTCATATTATTAAATCATGATTCTAATGTTTGTATTGATAAGTTCAATTCATAAAATATAAATTCATTGACTCGTATGTGATCTCAAATTGATATTTTGACCGTACTTAATATAGCTGTACCTGTCAAATGATTTATTTATCAAAACATTTTCTTTTATTAAAGTAATATAATATTTAAAAGATTTTATCACATATAGAGTAGTGAAATATCAACAAAATCTTGAAAGAAGTGTTTAAATACCTAATCTTAAATGTAGATTTGTGCAAAAATATGATGCAAATATTTGTAAATCTTTTATTTCTGTCTTGATTGCATAATTAAATTCATAAATAAAGTTCTAGAATACAATTTCATGATTAACAATACAAAGTCTGCAGATGAGATAAAATCAGCCAAAAACGTCCAAAAAATGAGTTTTTTTTGCATTCCAAGAAATATCTGAAAAAATTGAGGCAAATACTTTTAAACAAAATACAAGTTTTTTTGCAAGAATCGGCCCTGTGCCGCATTTCCCGTGAAAATAGGAAGGGTTTTAATTTTTTTTCCACCCTTTTAGGTTATATAGCATTGTTAAGTCCTGGCTTTCACCAGGACTGAATAAAAATGAATTTATTTAATTGTATAAATTTATATATAAATTACGTTCTTTTGAAATATTTGACTTATTTATAAAAATGTAGTCATTAAGATAAAGATGTATGAATTCTAGTTGTGCTCCTTCGAGTTGTAGTAAAACTAATACATTGCTTACTCTTATAACGCACGTAACTTTATCGGATAAAGTACAAGATTCTCGAGGAATTTTTAAAACCACTAAAGGGTAAACAATATTTTGAATTTGGTGAGTATGAAGCCGTAGTAACTCCCGAAGACGTTTTAACGAATTCCATTATGAAGTATGATGATATGGCTTGTGAAAACCAAGATAATATAAGAGCATTTTCTTGCATAGGTAGACATAAAAATTTAGATTATTTCTATCTTTGTCAGACAAATACTCACGTACCCAAACACTTAGTTCGAGACAATGTGAAGTTATTGGTAATATTTAGACAAGATGATATAAATTCCAAGCACATATACAATAATCATGTGAATTCTGATATTTTATATACACAATTTAAGGATTTGTGTTTGCTGTGTTGGGAGAATTATAAAGGATCTAGCTTATAAGGAGGATCAAAATTGCCCCCATCGGAAACTGAAAAAATAAAAATGCTAACTTCTTCTACATTAAAAAATACCTGCACAAAGAAATTTTTAGCTCTTTTTAATGAATCATAGTCTCAAAATTAATAAAAACGTGTTTTTTCGTTTTCTGGCGATATCTCGGCTTCTAGTGGACGAAAAATACGTTATTTTTAAATTGTAGGTTTTTGAAAGCCCTACAACTTGACGTTGGTAAAAAATAGTTTTGGCGCAAAATTCAAAATTTATAAGCATTTGAAATTTTTAAAGTTCAATTAAAAAAAAACTAAGACAACAGAAATAACCAAAAGAAAATATGTTGTTTTCCAACCAAAAAACTGTAACCATGAATTTTTTCCAGATCTTTAGAAATGGTGCAATGGTCTACAGAAGCGAAAAACTATTTTTGGTTCGATTTCTTGGCATTTTTACCTACCTTCCGTACACTTAATGTGATTATAGTATCTCACATACTGCAGAATTATTTCCTTTACATAATCATTTGAAATTGAGTAAAAAAAACCTTCAATTTCAGCCTTGAAAAAGTCTGATAGATGCTCTAAAACCGAAGGTATGCTCATTCACAGTTGCAAAACTAAAGTATCAAATTATTGAATCGTCAATAGTATGCATTGACAGTATTCAATTCAAGTAGGCATAATTTGGTTTTTTTATTGAATCTGTTTTTGATTGAATCGGAAGATACTTCCGTTGTGTCTAGTAGGATCATCATGATCAAAGATTAAATGCATCAATAGCGATATTTGGAACTACTTTTTGTGAATTCTAATCTTGGAAAATGTTTCTTTTTTTAATTCATTATTTTGTAATCCAATTTTTTGATAATTTCAAAAAGATGAATCATTCATCAACATATAATAATATATTTAATTTTTTTAACAATAATGATACTGTAGTAGAATAATGTGAAATTGAAATAATTGTTCATAAAGTAATAAGTGAATCACTTTTTATAAACTATTACAAATAAATACATATCTATCCATCTATCTACCTAACAAAATAAATACGCTTACTTTCGCTTTTGAACAATTAAATAAGATTTTTTTTTAAATATCTTTGATTAATTCACACAAATCTAATTATCAAAATAAAATTAAAAAATTCCATAAAAATAGTATTATTAATTTTCAAGAATGAATAATTAATCATTTTTAGGAATGTATCTTCAAGTAATATTCTGGAAAAATAAATTTAATTATTAATAAAATTTTATTTTATTTCGTTTGTACACCAACACCTATAAAGTAAAAAATCTTATAATCGTAGTTTGATTAATATGGAAATTAATAAACAAGAATGTTTTTCAAGAAATTAAAAAAACTTATTCTTTTATTGCATAGTCATTGTTTAGTCATCATCACTATCTACCTCGATAACTGGTTCAAAACCTTCGGTTTCAAAAATTTTGCTTAATTTTGCAGCTGGTCTAATTTTTTTAGAAATGTATCTACCATCAGATAAATAATATATTACAGCTGCTACATGTAAGCAGGAACCGATTGTTCTTAAACCATAAACCACAACGTAAGTATCTTTCGATTTAATCAAAAATAGATTCAATAAGAAAACCAAATTATGCTTACTTGAATTTTATACTGTCAATGCATACTATTAACGATTCAATAATTTGATACTTTAGTTTTGTAACTGTGAATGAGCATACTTTCGGTTTTAGAGCATCTATCAGACTTTTTCGAGGCTGAAATTGAAGGTTTGTTTACCCAATTTTAAATGATTATGTATAGGAAATAATTCTGGGGTATATGAGATACTATAATCACATTTAGTGTACGGAAGGTAGGTAAAAATGCCGAAAAATCGAACCAAAAATGGTTTTTTGCTTCTGTAGGCCATTGCATTATTTCTAAAGATCTGGAAGAAATTCATAGTTACAGTTTTTTGGTTGGAAAACAACATATTTTCTTTTGGTTATTTTTGTTGTCTTAGTTTTTTTTTAATTGAACTTTAAAAATTTCAAATGCTTATAAATTTTGAATTTTGCGCCAAAACTATTTTTTACCAACGTCAAGTTGTAGGGCTTTCAAAAACCTACAATTTAAAAAAAACGTATTTTTCGTCCACTAGAAGCCGAGATATCGCCAAAAAACGAAGAAACACGTTTTTATTAATTTTGAGGCTATGATTTATTAAAAAGAGCTAAAAATTTCTTTGTGTGGGTATTTTTTAATGTAGAAAAAGTAAGCATTTTTATTTTTTTAGTTTCCAATGGGAGCAATTTTGATCCTCCTTATAGGCTAGACCCTTTGCATTCCTCACAATTGACATAGAACAAGAGTGAAATGCTAGTCGTTATAGAAAAGATTTTGACGGTTTCGTGATAAATGTAGAAAAATGAGTATAAAGTAAGTCGTGTATTGTAGCACGTTGGACAGTCAACATTATAGATTTTCAACGTGAAAAAAATATCCTCCATCGGATTGTAAAATCTAGAGAGGCAATCAAACGTAAACATAAGCTACTGAAACAGGGTAAAGCTGATTTCGAAAAGGTTTTCAATAAAATATTTAAACCTGTTGTTTATCCACTTTAAAAACTTGTAAGCATATCTGAAATAAATAAAAAGATTTAGGTGGAAAGATAAAACAGAGCATGCTTCCTTCGAAAATGAGCACATTTCTGAGAATGAGCACACTTCTGAAAATGAGTACATTTTTTATGATGAGCAAATTGTAAATGAAAATGTTGAAGATACAATACGACCATTTGATACAAGTTTTAGACAGCTGCAGAAAATGAAACTTATGATGATGGTAATGATAGAAATGAAACGGATTCGCTTACCAATAAATATCTCAAGCTGCTTCAGAAAAATCAAAAATCATATCTAGATAATATCTATGGAGTTCGCAAAGTGGGTAAGATAATGATCATTGGTGATTCACTAATAAACTTCAGAAAAGATTATGTGGTTGTTGTTAGTTTCCAATAACTGTAGGCTTACTAGGGTTATTATTTCGAAAACAGCGAGATGAAAAACTTATTACAGAAGATGATTTGAGAAATTATCGAAAAATTATTTAAATAACGAATGCACATAGAAAGAATTACCATGCTAATGGATCACTTCGCAAACTAAATAGTGAAAAATTTAAAAGTTACATTGCTCCATTCTTTGATAAATTTCCAACTCGAAAGAGGGAATCGATTAGTGGAAGGGGTCTCCTACCACGCTACAAAATTGTTAATAAAGGTACACAAATGGACTACGTGTACTGGGATGATCCCAATAAACTGATTGATCGCTTACGGCTACTAGTAGCAAAGACAGGAGCTGGAAATCCAAATTATATCAATTTCTGAATTTTTTCGAAATTTTTTCTTCTTATAAATTAAAGATTTTTATCATTATAGAAGATAGTTAATAAATTTTCCTTTTCTTTTTAAAAATTTAACAGCGAAATAGAATTTAAAAATTTCATTTTTGCAAAACACAAAAATTTCTTTGTCTTACAAAGCAAACATTTTCTTAAGTTGAAACCACGTGCTTTCTTTGAGATAGAAAGTTGTGCTTTACGATGTTACAAAAGTAAGACGTAGCAACTAAAAAATATTTTAAGGTGAATTTTATGAAAGATTAAATTTTGTAGCAACAAATTCCTAGCTTGAGGGAGATTACGTTAATTATATATTATATAAATTTATCAATTTGCGAAAGGACCAGCAAATTAAGAAATTCAACGGTTTTAATAAATTTTAAATTTAGAACGTATATTAAATTTTGAACAATTTCTTTACATTTATTATTTGCTTAAATTTTGTTTAACAAATTAATTTATTGTTTCATTTGCTGTTATTTTTCAATCAATTTATTTTAGTTATTTGATTTCAAAACTGATTTAATTTAATTTTTCGCATTCATTTTTTAAGATATAAATTTAAATTTGAATTTAAGAGCATGACGAAGCTGTCCGCCTTCTAATAATATTTCCAATCCTAACTTATGAATAAACGATGCGTTTAATCGAGTTTTTTTACTACAAAGAAAAAATTTTTAAGATTAAACTCTAGTGCGGACAACCCAAGAAATCCACCAAAATATTATACATACAAAGTTATAATAAAAACTTTCAATGTATCGTATTTTAAGGTTAGGTTTGTCGAGTTTAATATCTAATTTCCAATCAAAGCTCATAAAAAAATAACAAGTCCAAATAATTTTTTATTTTAACAAAAATTATTGTACTAATATAGCTTTAGTGCGGACAAGTCATTATATTTGTTTAATTTATGAATTTAAAAAGATATTGATGAAATAAAAAAAGCAAAACTCAATTGCTGCAGTTCCGACATGCCGTTAACAACATTTTTACTTTCAATTGTTTTAAATTCCTTAATATTTTCTTTCAATTTTCACAATTTGAGTCAATTAATGCAATTCATTTCATTTTGAATCAAGATTTTAAATAAATTTTTTTAATTTTTTTTTGAACATTAGATAGTTCGAAAATTGACGCTGTTACCCAAGCCGCGCCATTCATGAGGGGGTTTCGTTGCGCCAGTAGCAACGGAATTCTCTTCGTGAAAGTAAGAGCGCACGCAAATCGAAGGATCAGCAAAAAATCTGTTTTTTCTTAAATAGCAGGCAGGTAGCAAGGTTCAGTCAAAACAACATATAATTGTATATTTCTAACAATTATTATTCAAACTTTTATTAAGTTTTTCATAAATTTCAAAATGAGTGAGCCAAACTTGATAATTCTTATCAACGCAAAGCTAGGAGTCTTTAAAAAGCAAACACAAGCGCTGCAAACGTATATGTCAAATCCTGACGCAGAGTTAAAAAAAATAAAAGCACGTTTAGTACATTTATCTAACCTGCATAAGGATGCATATCAATTAAAAATCAAAGCAACAATTGAAATACTTGACGACGAGATAATAAATGAACTTGATGAATTAGAAACAGCTTATTTCTCCACAACAGCTTCAGCTATGAAGCTGTGTAAATCTAACGAATCAATACCCGTTGCTAATTCAACATTAAATACTTCTAACATCACTCTGACACAAAGACACACTTTACCGAAATTGACTGAAACAAAGGTACCAAAGTTTGATGGTAAATCAGAAGAATAGCTTACCTTCAAAAACCTTTTCATTGCACTAGTACACTCTCGCGATGATTCAACTAATACAGTAAAACATGCACAACTTTTAGACGCTCTTTCGGGTTCTGCTAAATTAAAGATAATAGAGTTCGTGCCTACTGAGGAAAATTATTCAAAGGCTTGGCAAGCCTTTCTAGACTTTTACGATCATAAAAGAATATTTAGCAATAGGCACTTAGACGCTATTTTAGATTTACCCGTATTAACGAATGCAACAATTGAAGGCGTGTCTTCTTTGTTAGGTAAGATGCGTCAGCATCGACATATTCTAAGGCAACTAGGTGGATATTCACTAGATAACATAATGGTTAGGATAGCAGAAAGAAATTTACCACCAGGATTAAAAAGTAAATGGCAGGATAGACTTAAATTAGATGAGTTTCCTACAATAATAGAAATGTAAAAATAAAAGAATTTTGATTTAGATTGTATAGTAACAAATAACTCTGTTAAAAGATATTAGGTATAGTATGGGACTCAGCCCTTGATAATTTAAAATACACAGTAGGGACAATCAAACTTGTTGAAACACCAAAAAAAAGTACAATCTTGTCAGAAGTGTCAAAGATTTACGATCCTTTAGGTCTGCTTGGTCCAGTCCTTTTGTATGCTATGGTGCTAATACAAGGCTGTTCGAAGGCGAAGGTTACCTAGGACGAGGCGTTACCTCAAAGCATTCATACAAAGTGAAAGGATCTGGTAGAACAACTATGTAGCTTAGAAAAATCTTCTTTTCTTAGAAAACTTTTAATTACAGGTGCAGTCAAAGTGGAACTACATGGATTTTGCGATGTTTCTATTCAGGGCTATGGTGCTTGCATGTACTTAAGATCTATTGATCCACAAGGTCGAGTTTTAGTTAGTCTTGTTTGTAGTAAATCTCGAGTTGCACCGTTAAAGGTCATTTCAATACTCAGATTAGAAGTCTGCGCTGCCTCAATTCTAAAAAAGTTATATGTTGAGGTGAGAAGCTTGATTGAATTCTATAGAGAAAGTTATTTTATGGTCTGATTCAACAATTGTATTATCTTAGTTAAAAAAGGCTCCTCACCTCCTTAAAACTTTTGAAGCAAATAGGGTAGCTGACATATAAGCAGTAGAAAACCAGGTTAGTTGGCGTCACGTTCGATCAGAGGACAACCCAGCTGATGCATTATCCAGAGGACAATTGCTTGTAGACTTCTTAAAAAATCAACTTTGGTTGTCAGGGCCTAAATGGTAATCACAATCGGAAAATACTTGGCCAGAGTCAATAGAAAAGATTAGTTTAGAAACTTTAGGTACAACTAGAGAGACATGTTTGATAATTTCAACAAACCCTGATAAAATCTAAAATACGTTTTCTAATTTTGAACATTTTACTAGAGTCGTAGCTTACATGTTGCGGTGAAAACAACCAAAGATCAGACAAAGTAAAACATTATTATTTTGAGAGATTACAGAAGCAGAGCTGAAAATTCTTTCTATGATACAACGAGGACGATTCTCAACAGAGATATTCTTTCTAAACATAAAAAAAAATACAATTTCATACAAAAGGGGCACTCTTTTTGATCAATTACATCCTTTCTTAGATGAATCAGGTTTAATCAGAGTAGGTGCCGTTTAAAAAATTCGTCTCTCCCTTATGGGGCAAATAGAGAAATCAAAGAAATCTATGATTTGTTTGAAACTATTGAATTTTGTAAATCTATCACTAACTTTGCCTTAAGTGAAAGAATTAAATGGCATTTTAATCTACCTTTATTACCTCATTTCGGGGGTATTTGGGAAGCAGCTGTGAAAAGCTTTAAACATCATTTAAAACGCGTTTTAAAAGGTAACAATTTAACTTATAAACAACTTAATACTCTTTTAATAGAAATAGAAGCAATTTTAAATCCACGACCATTGTATGCAATCTCAGCTGATCCCAATGATCCCTTAGCAATAACACCAGCACGTTTGTTTATAGGCAGACCATTCAATTTCTTACCAGAAAAACATTTGCTTTTAGTTCCAGATAATAAACTATCAACTTACAATTTCATTTCAAAGGCTCGTTAACATTTCTGGGCCCACTGGCATCAGGAATAATTACCCGAACTACAAATTAGAAACAAATGGCATTATTTTGGAAGTCTTTCCCGGGAGGGTGGCATCGCTCGAGTTGCTTCTGTCAAAACCAACACTGGCGTCTATCAGCGCAACATCACAAGACTTTGTCTTTTACCTGTATCTTGAATCTTTGATTCATACTTCGTGTCTGCACATATATATTTTTTTTTGTAGAAACCAAATAATAACATAAATCAGATTTGCGAATGTTACAAATAAATTCAATCAGCAACGCAGTCCCTCCAAAGGTAACTGCGATTATTTGTAAAACTTGCGATTACCTGCGATCACCGACCTAGTCACTCCAAAGGAAACTACGCTCAAAAACATTTGTCTAGACAAATACTTGTCAAATAGCGATTAACTTAAATGCAAAGTTAGATTAGTTGCAAAAAGAATTTTAACATAAAATTTTATTTTGCAGCTTGCGCCCGCAGTATGTTGCGTCACAACACAAATTGTATCAAAAATCCAAAAGCGATAATGAGCGGCAGCACTTTACAGTCACCTGTTCCCACCTCCTTTATGTCAGCTTATAGACAAAAGGGGGGAGAGAACAGGAAGACTTCTTCAAGTGCTGCGGAAAAATTAATTAGTATTAAGCGTGGCATCGCCCGGTGCGGTCTTTTTTCTCTCAAGAACACTCAGTCTCTGCGCTTACATTTTTTTTCTTACAAGGCCATCACGAAGCCTTTGTTTATGAGAAACAGGTTCTGCTCAATATAACGAACGGCTCGTTCCGATCAGATGAAACACCTTCGTTACATTGTTGGCCGCGGCCCTATACTCACGCGAGCTTATAGCTCCATGTAATATCATTGCATTTCTTTTCTTTCCTTTCTTTGCGTGCGTGCGTACAGCTCAAACGTCGCGTTTATTAGTGTGTAATTTTATAGGTCAAGAAATCGAGGGTTTTTTGTGCCAAAAGGCTTTTTCCCTTTACATCAGTATGTTTATTGAGTGAATCCTTTATCCAAATAACAAAATATTACAAATTTACAAGTTCAAATAACGAATTCAATTTAACAAATGCAATTACAACCGCAAGGTTAATTGCATTTAATTTAATAAAATTTTCCCTTTTTTTTATTTGAGCGGTTATTTTATTAGCTGAATTTTGCAATAAGTTAAGTGGTAATATCAATCAAGTAAATTCAGTATGAAAATTAAATTTAAATTCAATTAGATAAATTCAAAGGTTTAAAGTAAAATCAAATACTAGTAGTTTTTCTTGTGTGTCATAAAGGGTTAAATTCATTCGAATTAGTTCAATAAAATATCATAATCAGAAAATTCAAAAGGAAAAAGAACAGGTCTTTTTCTTTCTAAAACATCCAACAAATTTAAAATTAAAATTCGTTGGATAAAGACCACGCGTCTTTTTATTAATCAATTTAAATTATTTTAAAACTAATTCAGTCTTCTATCAAATTATTTTTAAGGTCTAATTTTTTTATATTCTAATTATATTTATTATTTAGTTCAAAAGACTTGTATTGATCGTTCTTAAGAATAATGAGAGAAAGAATGCAAAATAAAATCAATAAAATCCCCACTAATTAATAATAGATGATACAATAAAGAGGGGCAGCTTCCGTGCAAGCTTGGGCCTTCTGATATAAAAAGACTGGCCCTTACATGACAGTCAGTCAGTACTTTTTGCAAATTCAAGCACATATTCCAATATATAATTCGTTCAACATTTTCTACAAAGTTTAAATCATAAAATATTGATTTGTGACATTCACCCTCATCATAGAAAATAAAAGTAAGTAAGAATATTATAATAAAAGATTGATTTTATTTCCTTAATTCTTTTTTTCTTTTTTCCTTTTTTTATTAACAAATAAATGCGCATCGTTTACCAACTATAATCAGTTTGTGTAAACGATAATTGTAGATAATTGCCGATTAGAGCAGTTGTTTGCATAGCATTTTATTATTTTCTAATCCTGGCATTCTGTCAAATTTCTATAAAAAAGAGATTTGACAGAAATTTCTTTTTGAGAATTTTCAAGTGCTTTCCTTAATTTTTTTTATTTATTTTGTTTATACTCTCAAAAAAATTGCTATAACCTGAAGATTATTCGGTGGAATACCCGAGATCTTCATGGGAATTCAACTCTCGTAACTTGCGCCAAGGTTTATGTTTTTCTCGACATAGCAGACCTAATTTTTTGGAGGAACCCCGGAGTGATGGTTGAATAGTGATCTTTTTGTATTTTCATTCATGTTATCATTTTCTTCGTTAAAAATTTAATTATATTCTAAATATTTAAAATATCTATTATTTTATAATTATTAGTAAATATAACATATTTAAAAAAAAAAATAATAAAATAAATAAGATTAGTTTTTTTTTATAATAAAATTGAAATAATTTCAATAATAAAAATAACAAATAAACAATAATACAGTTCTTCTGAGCTTTAAGCTTGAAGGATTGTTATTTTAAAACATACTTATAAATTAACTCATGCAATTTCTTTTGAGCTTTGAGCTCGAGGAATTGCATGTTAATTTAAATTTATTTGATTTGTATCTTAATAAAAAATATTATAAATAAAGAAATATATGATTCTTATTGAGCTTTAAGCTCAAAGTATCATATTTTAACCCTTACAGTCACAGGAGCCGATATATCGGCTACCTAATTTTCTTTTTTTTTCCTCAATATTTTTGCAATATCATGCTTGATTCTTGGATTTTTTGTATTTTCAGATACACATAGCCTTACTATTTATAATGCTGATGATATTTTCTGAATTTATAACTATTAATTATTATTATAAACAAATACATACGAAAAAAGTGAATTGAATTGCATGACTGGAAGGGTTAAAACAAAATTAATGAATTAGCTTATGTGATTTCTTCTGAGCTTCAAGCTCGAGAAGTTGCATACTAATTTTATCCAAACAAATCTTTGTTAAAACATAGTTCAAAATTCAATTTTATTTCTTTTTCAACAATTTTTTTATATACAATTAGTAAATGAATATATGACTCTTCTGAGCTCTAAACTCGAAGAATTGTGTATTTAAAAAAAAAGAGACATAAATTAACTTATGTGTTTTCTTTTGAGCTTTAAGCTCAAAGAATCGAATTTTATTTAAATAAAACATTTCTTTTTGTATAACAGCAAGTTAACATAACAAATCAATTTAAAATAAATTTTTCATAAACGAATAATGAATATAAAATTTTCACTAGATGCCCAAAGCTAGACGTAGCGGACGTCAGGAAAAAACACGAAGATTTATAGAATTAAAGGAATATTCGAAGTCGATAAGTACTTCGATCATCAATATTGTAAACCGAGAATCTTGGGCGATTAATTTACAAAAAGCCAGGCCACGAATAAGGCCAGAAAATATAGCCATAGTTCGGCCTTTACCAAAGCCACTACCAGTGACTGCGCCTCTACAACCAAAAGAAATTCCAGCTCGGCAGGAAGGCATTGTAGACGCACCGGTTCTGCTAGAAAATAACAATCAGATAAACCTTCCGATGGAAGAAATCGATATCAAAGTTATTAATTTAGAATTAAAAAATTAATATTTTTAGAATATTATTGTTAATGTAAACATTTTTTATTTTTTATAAAAAAAAGAGATGAAATTATAATGCGTATAATCTTTTTGCCTTATAAGTTAACCCTTTCCTCTCGTTAAACTTTTATTATTAAAATCTTAAGTTATTAAACATCATATATTTAAAGTTAGATTGTCGAAATATTAGCATTAAAATAATTCATTGAGTAAATAATTTTTTTTATATTTTCACTTTTTTATATTTTTGTATATGTATATATTTGCATATAAAATTTGATTATTAAGTTCAAATTATTGAAGGCGTAAATATTAAAATTTAAAATAATTAATTAAGAAAATCCAAGTTATTTTTGTTGTCATGAATAAGTAATTTTTGAATTCGCCTTCCTGTAAATATTAAACGTATTCATTAAGAAATATACATATACTCGTATATGTGTGTATATATATATATATATATATATATATATATATATATATATATATATATATATATATATATATATATATATATATATCGATGTAAGTTAATATACCAGCTTCGCATTGTACAACATAAGCCCATATAGAGAAGTGGTGCGTTCATAATAACTATAGCATACGTTAAATGTCGATAAAGTAGGTTCGAATTTTTTTTAAACGTTTTTACAATTCATACGTAATTAAGCTCAATAAATAAATAAATTACAAGTATTATTAATGAAATTAATAATTTAAATCAAGTTAATTTGATAGATTTTATGCACTACTTTTAAATAAAATTAAAAAAATATATAAGAATGCTTACAAGACTTTTGCATAAATGATACCCATAATAGAACACAATAATTTTAATTTTTATGTTGACACTTGTTTGAATAATTTAGTCACACGCTTAGAAATTTTGGAACAGTTTGATAAAGATCAATGGGACACCATTGCCTATCTTGCTGACCAAAATTAAGTTTTAAAAAAATGATTAAAATAACAATCAATACTTAATCAAGAATTGATAAAAAAACATAACGGTTTGGAAAATAAAATAAATAAACAAACATTAATAAGAAAAAACATCTCTTTACATCTAGGTAAACTCACTTATTATATAATAAAAAAGTTTTAAAAATTAGAAATTCAAAATAAAACTCTAGAAAATTTAACAGCAGAGATTGCTAAATTGAAATTGGAATAAATAAGTTAATAAAATTTAATGAATGAACAATTGAACCTTTTTCTTCTACATCTTTACTATCTTTTTCTTGTTAATTAACTATTTAACTATTTTCTTTTACTTTAGTGGAACAATTTCAAGGATATAGTACTGGTGTTCAAAAACCCCAACCCAGTACAAGGTATCAGAGGAAGAAGTTATTAAAAAAATGTATAAAGGACTGTAAAAATCGGGGAATTGAGTTCACTTCTCTAAAAGATTATTTTGATAACCTAAGAAGGGAACCAGCCCAAGTTTCATCAGACGAAAAAATTGAAATTTTTAGGAATTTAATTTGTAAATTACACCTAAATAAGGGTGAATTTGATTCGAATTGTCAGGATTGTATTTTAGCCAGAAAAAAATACTGGGAGAAAAATAATTATAAGAAATATTATCTCAGTACAAACAATTCACAAAAATTTAATGAATTAATCAAGCCCTTCACAAGAGAAGAAAGAATAAAAAATATAAATAGACAAACATATTCAAAAAAATATAAGAAATTGGGATTGATAAAAAAAGTTAATTCATAATTATTAAAAAAATTGGAAGAAATAAATAAAAAATTGTATTAAAAAAAATTTTTTAATGGATTATAAGCTTCAGTTAGAAAAAAAAGTAAGAGATAAACTATACGCTAAATATTTACAGGAAATTTTTGGTGGAATTCCGTTATCTCTTAAGGAACAAGCAAATAGATTTCTTCTAAAAAAACATATTTCGGAAACGATAAAAATAGCACAAGCTTTTTATCTAAATTCTAAGAACCTCAGAACATCAAGAGTATACTTTTTACTTAAGAACGGATTTCCACAAGGGCCAATTTATACAATAAGTTACAAAAGTTGTTACGGCGAAGTAAAAGTTAATTACTTAAAGCTATCAAAAACAGCTGTAAGTTCGACAGTATATCAAGAGATACCAAAAACAATCTTGGAATTAACAGAAAGAGCAGAAGAAATTAATGAAGATCCCGATGATAATATATATATTTTAAACAAGATCAAAATGAATATTACATTAATCATATATGTATAGATTATATTGATAATTATTCACCAGAAAAACAAAGCTGGATAACGCGAAGAATTTACAAAGGGGAAAAAATAGGAGATATACCAAATGACAAAAAGGAGTATGCAGAAGAAATTCACTATCAATATTTTAAAAAGTGAATAAGAATAAACGATTTGTTAATAAATAAGTGTTAAAGTTAATATTCTAAATTGATATGTAAAAAAATTTCTTATCGTAATATGCAGTAATCCTTTTTATTATTTTTCAAAAATGAAAGGCAAAATAAAATGAAATTAAATTAATTTATTAGAAATCAACCCATAACCATATACATTGAAAATAAGTTTAATAATTTTTATTATTATTATTTGTCTGTTGATTCGTAATAAAATATATACATATATATATTATTATTTTTAAGAAAGAACACATGATATTTAAATATTAAAGATTAAGAAATGAAAGCAAAATAAAATTCCTTTACATTTAAAGTCATATTGAATCATTAAAAATATATATTTATATATTACATAGAAATTTAATTAAATTGAAATATATTAAGAAAGTATAAGATATAGGAATTCAAAGAGTAGTAAATATATAACTTTTAGAACATATTATTAAAATACTTTATAATAAAAGAAAAATATTTAAAAAAATTTTTAAAGAAAGTATTTTGAATTATTAAAAATAAAATAGAAGTGTAAGATATAAATAAAGTAAAACCTTTTTAATCTTTAAACGATTATATGACTGACAAAAGAGTAACTAGAAGACAATCTAAATTAAATGAAGATTTAATTGAAGAAATAAATTTCTTCAAACCCAATAAACCTAGAGTGCTTCGAACACCACTAAAAACACAACCAACTCCTATCGGAGAAGGTCAAAGCAACGAACGAAACCAAGAACAAGAAAACTTAGGAAATAAAGCATTCACTTCTAGACGACTTGACTTTGAAAGTAATTTAGATATAAATTCAGAAGAATTAGAAGGAATTAAACAAATAGAGGAAATGAATTCCACAGAACAAGAGGAAAATTCCAGTTTGGATAATAATAAACAAATAAGTAGAACAGTAAAAATGACAACCTTAGCTAATTAGCTTGTAGTAATAAAAGATGCAGCAGAAGCAGTACCCAAATCTGATGGAAAAAATATTCCTTTAAGCACATTTCTGCTAGGTTTATCAGAAGCTAAAGCTATGATTTAACCAGAAGTAAATCTAGTAAAATTAGCACGAAACAAAATATTCGGAGAAGCAGCATGGAGTATAAATGGAGTAACTTTTAAATCCATTGAGGAAATGCAAAATTTCTTCAAAAAAGTATACTCATCTACTAAAACAGTCCATCAATTATTAGGTGAATTAGACAATGAATTTCAAAGAGATAATGAAACTGTAATTTCTTTTGCCAACAGTATGCGTGAATTAGGTCAAAAAATAGTTAAAGCAGAGAAAATAGCAACTAAAGAAGAATAAGTAAAGCTGCTGAAGACAGTTTAGATAACAGTATAATTGAATGTTTCAAAAGAGGACTTTAGCCTGAAATCGAAGAGAAATTAACACAAGAAAAATTCCAGATACAATCATGGAAGCAATTGCAATTGAAAAGAAATTAGAAGCAAAAAATGCATTAAGACAGAATTTTAGAGTTGAAAAACCTACATATAAAAAAATGTAAACTGTCAAATTTGTAAAGCAGATGATCATGAAACATTAAATTGTAAAAATCAAGGACGAACCGTTTGTAATTATTGCAAAAGACCAGGACATTCTGAAGATAGATGTTTTGCAAGAACTAAAAATATACCAGAATGTCAATTATGTAGTAGACCAGGACATGTAGCAATGCAATATCGATTAATATAAAAATGTAAAATTTGCAATAAAATAGGACATATAACTAAAGATTGTAGTCAAGCCTATTCAGCAGTTTGCCAATTATGTAACAAAATAGGACATTCAGCAAAAGATTGTTTTGCAAATAAGAAACCAATGGAAACAAGATCACAATTAATGTGTCAAATTTGTGAAAGAATTGGTCATACTGCAGCAACATGCAGAGATCGTCAAAATAAAAAATTATTTAATGATAAATCGTTAATGAAAGAATGTAATTATTGTAAAGAGAAGGGACATTTAATATCAGAATGTAGGAAATTACAATATAAGAATAATAATGAAAAACAATGGAACACGGGAAACAAGAGAAGTCCTAGGAATATGGGTGCGATCCAAGGGACTTCAACTACACAGCACCTGTTAAAAGAGAGAGAGATCAATAACCTACTCGCAGAATGACTACCATCAGATTAAGATTTCCTGGTAAAAGTATACCTTTTATTAATATATAATTACATATTAAAGGACCGCAATTAGCTTTGATGTTGGACAGTGGTTCAGAGGCTAATTTAATTCGAATTAATGTTATTCCAGATTTTTCTTATATTAATAGAGATAAAACCTATATTCTTAAAGGGATTGGTGCTGCTCCAGTAGTAACATTAGGAATTGTGCGACTGAGAATGGCAAGATTTCCCACAGAATTTTTAGTTGTACCATCAACATTTCCAATACCTTTGCAAGGAGTATTAGGATCAGAACTTTTCTTCTTAACTAAATCGAAAATAGATTTTGAAAGAAAAATATTAGATATTAACAATTTATTAGTACCGTTAAAACAATATGATCAAGAAATAGAGTTAGAACATCCTAGACTTATTTGCATAGAATTAGATAATATTAAAACATTTCTACCAACAATACAATTAAAATTAGATTCAGATATATTTAGAAGATTTTTAGTAGATACTGGATCAGAAGCTAATCTAATTAAGAAAAATATTTTATCCAAATATTGTAAAATAGATCTAAACAAAAGATTAATTTTAAAGAGTATAGGAACAGAATTGATGGCTACAATTGGAGCAGTAACTATAGGAATTCTAGGTACATCTGCTACATTTGATGTAGTGCCTGAAGAATTTCCCATGCCAACAGACAGTATAATAGGAGCTGAACTTTCAAATGAAAATGAAGCAATAATTGATTATGAATTATTGGAATTAAGAATACAAGGTATGAAAGTTCCATTGGAAATTGAAGAGAAAGATAAAAAAGAAAAAATTCAATATATACCTTGGCAAGAAAAGGAGTTAACTATAGATAATGATGATATATTATCAACAGTACCTTTATATAGACCAGAATCTTTACCATACATTCCTTTTGAACTAGATTTGGAAGAATTTGATATAACAAATTAAAAAATTGGTTTAAAATATCAATATTTAATATTATTGTTAAGTGACAGAAATAAATTTTTAACTTATTTAATTTATTTTATAAAATTTACTGCATTGAAGATTTGCTTTTGCGTAAAAATATCGAGTAACACTTTCAAGGCTCAATACCAACGTGACCATTGAGCTGACCATGCAACACGTGCAGCTACCTGCAGTGCTTGTTGCTAGTGGCCATACAATGATGCACCAATGACGTAGCTTGGCTCTCTCCTACTTTTAATTAAGTAGTGGGATAAGCATAGCTACTGTCGTGATTTTGGGCGCGCGATTAAGATAGAAGCATGCTGGATTGATCTGCTTCAAGATCTTCAAGACGATGGCTCCTAGGCTTGCCATAGACTTGCGGATGCGAGGCAGGCGCGTTTGGCAGTCACATTGACCAAATTTTATGATTTTCTTTAAGTTTTATTTTTAATTTTCTTTAAATTCAGTTCTAAAGTAATTTTATGCAGTGCGTTAAATCATCCATCAAATGATCAGGAAAGCCATGCAACAAGGACAACAAGAAATTTTGTACAGAATAGTCTTTTTACTGTTTTGATTAAACATTGTAGTTTTCTAAATTTCCTATGCTATGAGTAAAAACTTAATATTAATTCTTGTTTCTCTTAAAACATTAACTTCACTTATCATATGTCTTTTTATGTTTTTTTAATCAATAATCTACTATAACAACAATGTTTATTTTTGTTTAAATGTGGTTCTATTAAAAGTAACTGAATAATTAAATATGGTAGTATTCTTACTTTAAAGAGATGCAAAACGGACACTACACCTGTACTTATAGGTATTAGCTTCCTTTCCATTTTATTGCTGAATTTTCAGATAATAAATGCATTAGCTTGTAGTATATACCATGATGATTATTTAGATAAATTTTCAAATAAATTCATTCATTAGTTTTAAAGATATTTGGATTCCTATACAAAATTGAAAAATGTTAATAAATAATTTTGAAACCCAAAATTTTCAATAACTAATTAATGAAGTTATTTAAAAATTTAACCGAATAATCTTCATGGTACATACTACAAGCTAATGCATTTTTTTATTGAAAATTTTGCAATAAAATGTAAAGATAGTGAATATTTATGAGTACAGGTGTAGTGTCCATTTTACATCCCCTTAATTCAATGAATGCTATCCTACCCTAATATTTTATAATTTTGAACTTATATTCTTTAGTTTGTAGAAATATTATGAAGGGTTTTTCCGGGGCTTTTCTAATCCGGAAAAGCCCCTAACAATCATTAAAAGAAATGTGTGAAGAATTAAATTTAGAAGAATGAAATAAAACTAATGAAAATTTGGTCATTTTAAATTTACCACCAGATAATTTTGAAACTAAAAATGTATACAGTATTAAAATTCCAAAAAAAGAAGATTTATTGCGTTTAGATTATCTCGAACCCGAAGAAAAGGAATATGTGATTAAATTGGCTAATAAACATAAAGAAAGATTTAATTTGCCGGGATATGAATTATTAGACACTGACGTAATAGAACATACAATACCAACTATTGATGATGAACCAATTGTAGTAAAACAGTATAAATTTCCACATGCTCTTAAAGATGAAATTGATTTTCAAGTTAAAGAATTATTAAAAAATGGAATAATTCAAGATTCAATGTCACCTTATAATACACCTGTATGGATAGTACCAAAAAAACCTGATTCATCAAGAAAGCCAAAATGGCGAATGGTATTAGATTTTAGAGCGTTAGATGATAAAACAATAACTGATAAATATCCTTTACCCAATATTACAAAAATATTTTATCAAGTTGGAGGAACCAAATATTATACTGTACTTGATTTAGCCAGTGGATTTCGTCAAATTAAGATGGCAAAGGAAGATGCGGAAAAGACTGCTTTTAGCACTCCTTTTGGACATTATGAATTCACTAGAATGAGTTTTGGCCTTAAAAACGCGCCCTCTAAATTTCAAAGATTAATCGATAGAGTTTCAATAGGATTACAAGGAAATATACTATTTGTGTATTTAAATAATACTGTAATTTATACAAATTCATTAGAAGAACATGATGGAAACTTCGAATTATTAATGGAAAGACTTAAAAAGGCAAATTTAAAATTACAACTTGATAGGTGTGAATTTCTTAAAAGAAAGGTAATGTATCTAGGACACGAATTAAGTGAAAATGGCATCAGTGCTGTACTTAAAAAAATAATTGCAGTAAAAGAATTTCCACAGCTAAAAACAGTAAAAAATGTGCGGCAGTTTTTAGGACTTGCTGGATATTATAGACGTTTTATAAAAGATTTTGCAAAAATCTCAAAACCATTAACAAAGCTATTACAAGAAGATTTAACTTTTGAATGGAATGAAAAAGCTGACAACTCTTTTAAACAATGAAAGGAAGCTTTATGTACAGCACCAGTATTAAGATTTCCGAATTTAAACGAACCTTACATTATAACTACAGATGCATCTGGTTATGCAGTTGGAGGAGTTTTGTCATTAGGAGAAATAGAAAAAGATCAACCAATAGCTTATATCTCACGTGTACTACGAGGCCCAGAATTACATTATGAAGTGTATGAAAAGGAGGCCTTGGCAATAATAGATAGTGTAGACACTTTTCGTTCATATGTATATGAGCATATCTCCACAACTTTTAATTTTTTTATAATGTTTTTGAAAAGTCATTTTACTGCTGTTACTGGGTAGCGAATAATGCACACTATTCAAACTAGGTTTACATCTTTTGTACAATCTTGTTCCTCTATTTTTTATGTATATGGTGAATGTGCCACCAATGCTCCAGTAGATATTTCTATAAAACGAAAATTTTTACATGGATAAAATTTCCGAACTTTTATCCATGTAAAAATTTACGTTTTATAGAAATATCTACTGGAGCATTGGTGGCACATTCACTATATACATAAAAAATAGAGGAACAAGATTGTACAAAAGGTGTGAACTCAGTTTGAATAGTGTGCATCATTCGCTACCCAGTGACAGCTGTAAAATGACATATCACCAAAAGATTAAAAGTTGTGGAGATATGATCATATGGAAGAAAAATTACAATCATAACAGATCATCAACCCTTAGTATGGTTTAAAACTGCAGATTTGAATACTCGTTTGCAAAAATGGCGTTTCAAATTGTTAGAATATGATTATCAAATCATTTATAAACCTGGAAAATTAAATACTAATGCTGATGCTGATGCTCTATCACGAAACCCAGTAGAAACAGCTACAATAGGAGTAATGACAAGAGCTCAACAAAGAAAGCTTTAAGATCAAAATAATAGAATGTTAAAAATAAAGAAAATGCAAATGATGAAAATGAAGACAATAAAACAATAAGAGAAATAAACAATAGATCTGTTGAACCAGAAGATAGGAATTCTATAATTTCTAATAAAGAAACTCTTTTTACAGATTTAGAAAGTATAGCAAATCAAACAAATAAATTTGGTGATAATAAAGAAATAATTCCATCAATTTATCCTCAAGCTAGACCATTGCATCCTTCAACATAAGCATCAAAAAAAAGATCTGAAATATCAGAAGGATCATTATTAAGTATAAATAGTAATGAAAATTCAGAAACAAATAAAAAACAAATAATACAGATAAAAAAACCAATTCAATACAAAAATGATAATATAATATGTTTTGTATCTGAAAATTCACCCTGCGATAATGCTACTAAGAAGTTTTTCAAATATAATAAAATTCATGAAATTCCAAAAATGAAAATAGGAGAAGTTCATCAATAAAAAGGAAAAAGAAACAAAAAACGTTGCCAAGTGCTTTAGCGGAATGCTTTCTCATAGAGCTCTTTGAGTTTCATTAATTTTTTTATATTTATTTAAATGTGATTTTAATATAAAAAAATTGTCTAACATTAATATTTATTTATAAATTTGTACTTTAAATGAACGATGATAACGAAATTTCGAATTGTAATCACGCTAAGAACAAAGACAAATGAAAAATAAAAATTTGTATGAAAATTTTCAAAATTCTCTTAAATTAAAACTGCACTGAGCAAATTAGTTTTGCAAAACTTGTTTTTTTCAGACAGTAGCAAATAACTTACATACAAATTTTGAAGCAAATCTATCGAATAGATTTTGTAAAATAAAAATAAAAAAAAAAAAAATTTTTTTTCAATTTTAAAAATGCTATAAAATTAATAGTATTCCAAGAAAATCAGTTTTCAAATGTTTTTATTATTTTAACAATAGCAAATAATTTCTATAAAAATTTTTAAACAAATTCTTAGAGTAGTTTACGTAAGACCCATAAAAAAAATAAAAAATAAACATTTTTCAAAAATTTTCAAAATGCTCTAAAATTAAAACTGCGCTAAAGAAATGAATTTTCCAAAGCTAATTTTCCTCAGACAATAGCGAATAACTTGCATACAAATTTTGGGGTAATCTTCGGTTTCCATTCCCTAATAGACCTCCGTCCGTCGACCTTTTTGTCAAGTCATTAATATCAAGCTGAAACTTTCTAGATCGCTTCATTTCAATGAGTCGGACAAACTTTTTATCTGGCAAAAATCTCGGTAGTGGGGACTAAATCTGCTACAGGCCTTCAAACATGTCGATAATTCCGGGTGCTAAAAATTTACTAATACCAAGTCGATTCTTATTGAAATTTAAAGATTAGTTAATGAGAAAGTCGAAAAGTAGATTGTCCGACAAAATTAATGGGGACTATCCGTCAGTCCGACATACTGAAAATGTTGGAAATCCCTACTGAAAAAAGTGATTAATACCAAGCTAATTTTTTTTTATGGGTAATGTCGGACTGGCAGATAGTCCCCATTAATTTTGTCGGACAATCTACTTTTCGACTTTCTCATTAACTAATCTTTAAATTTCAATAAGAATCAACTTGGTATTAGTAAATTTTTGGCACCCGGAATCATCAACATGTTTGAAGGCCTGTAGCAGATTTAGTCCCCACTACCGAGATTTTTGCCAGATAAAAAGTTTGTCCGACTCATTGAAATGAAGTGATCTAGAAAGTTTCAGCTTGATATTAATGACTTGACAAAAAGGTCGACGGACGGAGGTCTATAAGGAAAAACCCGAAATTCAATTTTTGAATTTTTCCCTGAGAACTGAAACCCGGTCCACTAGGACGTGAGCCTGCTGTCTTAACAACTGGGCTACTGCCGTCCTTCAACGACGGAGCTCGTAAGTGTGTTTTTATGAACAAAGCACGTGTATCAGAAGTGCACAGAAAAATTAACAATAAATAAAATTCAAGTACAAATATTTGACAAAGTTTATATAGAATAAGATAAAAAAAAAATTTTATTTATATTTAATGTAAATGACATTTAGTAAAGTGAAAAAAATAGAAGATTTATATATTATTTAAAATGTTAATCTTTAGAAAACTATTAGGGTAAATGTGCCAGTTATCGTTGCCCCCCCCCGACTACCGTGCTCCTTCGATATTTTAATACATTAAGATAGGTTTAAGCCGTAATCAATAATACAAACAAATTTTTTTAATATTTTTAAAGTATAATTTAACTATTAGAAAAATAAAAATTTAATTTATCGACGTTTTATAATGTATAAATAATGTTTGAAATTTTTGTAACGTGATTTATGCGTTTTTAGTGCGCGCGTTATCAAAAAGCTTAAGAATTTCATGTTTATTTCAATCATTTAAAGTATTAAAAAATGTATATTAATAATATGTAAATGCATTTTACTATAATAAAATACTTACAAATTTCGAAAAAACTTACAAATTTATTTATTTATTTATAAAATGTAGTAACTGGAACAGATTTAAGCATATAATTCAATTATCGTGCACGATAACTAAACCAATTTTTTGGTATAATCTTAGTTATCGTACCCTCTAACATGTGAGCATTGAAGAAAACATAACCTCAAAAAAAGATAAATCGACAAAAAATTCACCGTATTCGACCCTCGATATTTGGTCGAGGGCTTGCTTACTGACAAAACGCATTTAGTTGGAAGCGCGGAAACTGACACACGGTGTATAGAAATCTGAAAATCGAGCAACACGGTATTTGACGCATGCATCAATTCTTATATTTTTAATAATATTTCAAATATTTTTCTATACATAATTAATCAATCATGCTTATTAAATAAAAGATGCTTCAATGTCTATAACTGATATCAATAGTTATCGAGAATTAATAGAAAAATACACATTTTTAAGCAAATTCTTAGAGTAGTGTTTACGTAAGATCCAAAAAAAATGAAAAATTTAAAATAAATTTTTTTCAAAATTTTCAAAATGCTCTAAAATTATGACTGCGCTAAGAAAATAAGTTTTCCAAAGCTTGTTTCATTAAGGCAATAACGAATAATTTTCAGAATAATTTCATAGCAAATCTATGGAATGGTTTTAGTGTAATAAAAAAAAAAAAAAAACATTGTTTCAAAATTTTCAAAATTCTCTTAAATTAAAACTGCGCTAAGAAAATAAGTTTTCCAAAGCTTATTTCCTTTTGACAGTAACGAATAACTTGCATAAAAATTTTGGAGCAAATCTGTCGAATGGTTTTCGTAAAATAGAAAAATAATAAAAAATAACAACTTTCTTAAAAATTTTCAAAATGCTCTAAAATTAATAGTGTGCCAAGAAAATCAGTTGTCAAATGTTTTTATTATTTTAACAGTAGCAAATAATTACTATAAAAATTTTTAAACAAATTCTTAGAGTAGTTTACATAAAATACCAAAAAAATGAAAAATCAAAATATTTTTAAAATTCTTAAAATGGCTCTAAAAAAGAACTGAGCTGAAAAGATCAATTTTCAATAGCTTCCCCCCAGTTAGACAAAAAAATAAATTGCATGCAAAATTTAAAGCAAATCCATCATGTGGTTCTCGAGATATTTTTGGCGTACCGAATTCATACACACTCACACACACACACACATACACACACATACAGACATTTTCTGGAAACCACTTTTTTTGACTCCTTTAGTCTAAATATGTACAAATTAATAAAAAAATAGAAAAAAATTTTTTTTATTGATACAATGCTTTTTCTATGAGAAAGCAAAAATATTTTTATTATGAATTAAAAGTGAAAAATCACAATCATTAACTTTTACTAGTACACAAATATATATAACCTTAGTCATTTTAAGAGAATTATTAAATAAGTTAAAAATTAAGGAAATAAATATAGGAAAATGTTAGCTAATATAAAATTTAGACTGGTCAGAGATACTAAACATTATTGATAGTGTATTTAATAAGACATCAATTAGAATTTTGATCTACACAGGAACTTTAATTTATGTTCCTGAAGGAAAAAGAGATGAAATATTTAAAGAATTACGCAATTCACCAATAGGAGGTCATAGAGCTGTCTCCAAAACTTATACTAGAATGCGAAGATTATATTATTGGGAGAATTTAAAAGAAGATATACAAAGACGAATTCAACAATGCTTAGATGGTCAGTTGAAAAAATTGGTTATATTGAAAGTGAAACAACCAATGATGATTACGGACACCCCTGAAACAGTATTTCATAAAATATCAATGGATATTGTCGGACCACTTAATATAACAAAAAATAGAAATCAGTATATATCAACTATACAAGATGGATTATCAAAATTTCGTATGGCAATACCGATTCCAAATGCTTTATCAATTACAATTGCTGATGTATTTATAAAACGATTTATTTGTGTATTCGGAAGTCCTAGAATAATTTTAACAGGTCAAGGACAAAACTTCTTAAGTAGTCTAATGGTTAGAATTTCTAAAAGATTTGGGATAAAAAAGGTCAAAACAACAGCCTTTTATCCACAATCAAATGGATATTTGGAAAGATCCCATCATGCATTAATAGAATATTTAAAACACTATACAAATATAGATAATGAGTGGAACGAATAGTTAGAATTAGCTACCTTTAATTACAACACATGTATACATGAAAGCACCAGACATACACCATTTGAAGTTGTTTTTGGTAGATTGGCACGTATGCCCTCGAGTAACCCTCTAAGGGAAGGTGATCTATTACCTTCTTATAAAGGTTGCATAATTGAGTTAGTTACAAGATTAAATGGTATACAAAAACTTGCCTACGAAAACTTGTTACAATCCAAATTCAAATTAAAACAATACTATGATCGGAAAATTAATCCTAAAAATTTCAAAATAGGAGATTATGTATTTTTCTTGTCAGGACCAGAGCCAGGAAAATTCGGCAATCATTATTCTGGTCCCCACAAAATACTTGAAGTATTAAGTAAGAATAATGTTCGCATACAGATCAATAAAAAAAGTAAAATTGTCCATTCTAATAGAATAAGACTTTCATCTATTAACAAAGAAATTAACAATCACAAAAAAAAACAATAAAGGTGAAACCCATTAAATGAAATGAAAATTAATCTTTTTTTCTCTGTTACAGGAAACAAAATTTCAATCAAAATGATGCTATTTTTATTTCCATTACTACTTACTACAGGCATCCACGGATTGATTGGTTATGACTGCGGATCACGTTATTTAAATGTAACTACCTTATCTTTACTGGACGTAGATGAATGTGAAATACCTAGT
Organism: Anastatus disparis; assembly: GCA_017163975.1. Taxonomy (NCBI): domain Eukaryota; kingdom Metazoa; phylum Arthropoda; class Insecta; order Hymenoptera; family Eupelmidae; genus Anastatus; species Anastatus disparis. The sequence goes on from JAFFSR010000249.1 coordinate 6,556,851, forward strand.
GAAGCTATTAATGTTACGAAAACTTACGTACAATTGTTACAATTGAATGAATTAATAGAAACTCAAGTATATCAATGTAAACTTGAAGTTCATCAAACCATTTATAGATATGTAATGTTTTTATATTTTTCAATTGTAGCAAATGGCGAAAGCGAATTCATCCAAGAATTAAGTCAAAAGACCTGTCAAGAAATTCATATTACCGGTATTTTAAAACTAAGCACGCAAAATGTAGTGCACGATCTCAAATCTAATAATTCGATTACACATAGCGTAACCTTTGCAGGTAAAATAGATAAAGATGGTTCTTGTGCGGGTACGGCTCACTCAGATCCTTACGGAACTTGGGAATCCGTGGTCGTACAGAGAACAATTAAAATTACGTAATATGATTAGACCACTCGCGTATCTTTGGATAAAAATTTATTATATCTGAGATCAGGCACTACTTGTTCTTTATCTGGAGGAAATTGTATAGATATCGGAAAATATACTTTTTGGAATCCCCTCCCATAAGATAATTGTAAATTTAATCAACATGGAATTTTATATAAAGGATATGCTCATAAAATGACAGATCCTGATATGGGAATGTTCCAAACAGTATATCACTAACTACTGATGCTATAACCTTTACATCAACTGCTAAATGTAAACAAAATATTTGCGGATATATATTAATTAAGACAGAACACCCGAAATTATTAATTTTAGAAACTAGCAAACGTGATTCATTTGCAATTCCGAAAAAACCATCTGTATCCAATTTAGATATTTTTGCATACATAAATTCAAAATTTGTTTATGTAGAGAGACATATCCGTACTTAAATAAAACAATTATATCGGGATGTAATTTTTCAAAAATGTAACGTAGAAAGAAAAACTTTAAAAAATGCTTTGTCAATTGCTGTACAAGCTCTTGATGAGTTTGCATATAATTTAATGAAAGGCCCGGAATATATGGCGGTAATAGCAGGAGAGGTGGTGCATATAGTAAAATGTATCCCTGTCGAAGTTAAATTAGAACATAGAAATCACTGTCACGCAAGTCTCACGTAAAAATACAACTTATTTTCTAACACCAAAAACTCATATCTTAAAAAATATAGGTACTAAAGTTGCCTGTAATGCATTGTTACCTGCATACTACTTTTTAGGAGAAACTTGGCATAAACTTTTACCAAGACCCATATAAACATTAGCTCCCGCAACCTTGAAACCAAGTGCTAAACCGACTTGGAAATATACAAACCCAGCTGACCTAGCTACTAGCGGTATCTATACTGAAAGAGATTTGAATGAGCTAAGGGAACGTATAATATTTCCTGTTGAACGACCAGCATTATTAAACGACATTGTCAAAGAATTGAATGACCATCCCATTTCCGATGGGAATGGTGCAATAATAAAATTACTAAATGAAGAAGTAATCACAAAAATAGCAGCATCTGTATGGTCAAAGATATGGCAACAGTTTATCAGTTGCGGTACCGTTAGTGCAGGAATTATAGCGGTAATTACAATAATACAATTTATTAAACTTGTAATAGACGTTTTGATACGTAAATATACACTACACTCGGTGTCTGGATGATCTATACATCTTCTGAGTGCTATATGGAGAACACTTGCCCACATACTTTTACAATTACACCGAACTCGTGCACCCACCGAGAGTGAAAAATTAGAACAATCCTCTGATAAAAAAATATTAGTACAGAAACAAAAGATGAAACAACTACAACTGAGAAATCAAATATTTATCCAAATGATGAACTGAATAAAATGGAAACACAAGATGAGAAATCAAAACATGTCTTTATACCTTAAGTACAGAGGCATGCGTTTGCTAGATCGCCATACTGCCTCCTAGCAACCGTTCTAGGCGTAGGGTGTCACGTACCCTCTAAAATTTAAGAATTATTTCGTTTATCTTTACGCTGATATATTTCCCAATAGACAAATTTTTAATTAATAATGGAATTTCATTTTTTTCTTTTAAAATTTTATTTATAGCTATGCTTAAAGCGTCATGTGAAATTGCTATGCATATCGATTAGCCATATTCAAATGTTAACGATCAAATGTCCCTCGCGAAATACCGGACACCCAATACTTATCGTAAGAAAATCAATATTTCTTTTTAATTTAATTGAACAAAAAGTGAAAGTAAATCAAATAAATTTATTAAAGAAATTAAAAAATAACTAATGTTTTTTCTATTCTAGCTTTGATAAAATTTTTGTTTGTTATCTTTTCTTTTCAATCTTTCTTTAGTAAATTTTATTTAAAAACAGAATCTTTAATATATACATTTTGTAAGTTTAGATGTATTTCTAAATTTAATTACAATTGTTCTTTTTATATACACTCCCGCTCACACGAAGTTGCCCACCATGACCAGTTGAGGTAAGATATAAAAAATTTCACTGTTTCCTTGGAAAGCGTATGAAAAATTTTGAAAAGATGGGTTTGAAAGGTATTTTAGAGCTCTTTCAAATGCTGATAGTTTGATTTAAGAATATCGATATTTGAACCATATTTATAGAGCTAAAAAAAAGAAAAAATTTCAAAAATTTTTTGCCCATGTTTAACACTGGGCCAATTCTAACAAAATTATTCTACACTAACGTTATACCTCTGAAATTAAAGTTTTTTTTGCCCTCTTTCAAACGCTGTTTGGTTTTTCATGCTATGACAAACCGTTAAGAAGTTATAACGATTTTTCTGAAAAAATTAGCTTTTTTTCAGCTTGCTATATCTCGTAAACATTACACCGTATTAAAAAATGCCGGAGAAAAAAAATGTTCGATTTCAAGTGAAGAATATGTATATGAAATTTCATAGCTCGCGATAGTTATTTTTTTTTACATTTGGAATATTTGTCGATTTTTTATTAAAATTTAAAATTATAACAGGGTAAAAAAGTGTAAAAAAAAATTTTTTTATCGCGAGCTATAAAATTTTATATATTTATTCTTTAATCAAAAACAAACATTTTTTTTCTTTGACATTTTTCAATACGGTGTAATGCTTACGAGATATAGCAAGCTGCAAAAAAGCTAATTTTTTTAGAAAAATCGTTATAACTTCTTAACGATTTGTCGTAGCATAAAAAACCAAACAGCATTTGAAAGAGGACTGATAAATCTTTAATTTGAGAGGTATAACATTAACGTAGAATAATTTTGCTAGAATTGACCCAGTATTAAACATGGGCAATAAATTTTTAAAATTTTTTCTTTCTTTTAGCTCTATAAATATAAGTTAAATATAGATATTCTTAAATCAAACAATTAACATTTGGAAGAGCTCTAAAAAACCTTTCAACCCATCTTTTCAAAATTTTTTAATACGCTTTCCAATGGTACAGTAAAACTTTTTATATTTCACCTTGACTGATTAGGGTGGGCAACTTCGTATGAGCGGGAGTGTATATATATACAGAGTGGGCCAAAAGTACCGGAACGGTGAAATAACTCTGCGAGATTGTATTTTAGGAGCTTAAAACAAAAGATAAAGGATATTTTCTTGGCTATCCGACGGTGATAATGACCATGACCTTGACCATAACCTCGAATGTCATTTCAAGGTCAAGTTAATTTCTTTAAATGGGAACCTATAATTTTCATTTCTGAGGTGAAAATTATGGGTTACCATTTAAAGAAATTAACTTGACCTTGAAATGACATTCGAGGTTATGGTCAAGGTCATGACCATTATCACCGTTGAATAGCCAAGAAAATATTCTCTATCTTTTATTTGAAGCTTTTTTCCTAAAATACAATCCCGCAGAGTTATTTCGCCGTTCCGGTACTTTTGGCCCACCCTGTGTGTATATATATATATATATATATATATATATATATATATATATATACACGGTGACCCATTTTCATTGCTATTCCCGGATTGTTCGGATCCTAAGACAGATAGGAAAAAATTGTTCAGACAAAAGTTGTAGGAGACGAAAGGGGCCAAATGATGGTCCTAACAACTTTGACCTTGAACCTGACCTTCAAGGTTATGTCAAGGTCAAGTGGTTTTTTTTTAATAAGAACACCTATTCTTGATCCTGGATTCGGAAAAAGTGGGAAATTTTACGTTCAAAATCATATTGACACATTTTTTTTAAGGTCATTTCAAGGTCAAATGAAGGTCAAACTCCGAAAAATCTATTTTAAGTCGTTTTCTCCATGAGTAACAAGCTTGAGTGGTTCAAATTGATCGTATGTTTAATAGGGGCATTCACACACCCAAAGCTTTCACATCCTAGTAAACAAATATCAAACTTGCACATCCGAACTGCATGCTCTTCATAGCCTCACATGCTGAACTGTTACACTAGACATCGCCTAGTCGCACACATCTCTACCCCATGTATGATGTTTGTTTAACGGAAACTTTAAGACCATTAAAGCTTCTGTTGTAAATGTGTCACAGATAGTCGCTCTCATAACACAGTCACTAAAGCACCTGTTGATTCGAACGATGTACAAATAGTAAAAGCACATACAGATGGTAGCAGAGAGGCATCCTGTCATGCTGTGAAGAAGTGTGGTTCTGGGAATAGTGTCTTCGTGATGTCCAGCGGACTGGACTGCTCTGCGGCTAATTTTGGGTCGGAGGATTATGCTTGCGCTGTTCTGGGAACCATACTTCTGACTTTTGAACGTTCAAATATTGTATCTGTTACTGAAATCTCTAATTCTGAAAATAAAAATAAGGACAGGATGTCAGTTGGGCGTGAGATCTTTGGCGGTCCGAGTGTTGCATTCTCATTGCTGGTTAGACTTTCTGGAGATGACTTGGCGCAGAAGGTATTTATGGCTAGGCGTAGATTAACGGGTTTTTCGACAGCGGATCTAGATCCCTTCCTCTTCGGTAGGTTTTCTACCACCGAGCACCATTCTCAAATATATATAAATGAGTATCTTGAAAAAGATAAATATATGAAATTTAAAAATCTTAAAAAGTAGGCTAAAGGAAAAGGTTGCAAGTTTGTTTGGTATAGAGGTGGTAAATTTATGATGAGAAGAAAGAGAGGGGAGAGAGTACACAGATTTGAAAGTGAACATGATTTAAATGAAATATTAGATAAATCTAAATGTATTGTAAAGAAAAATGTTAACGTAACTGATGTTGGGAAACACGATGAAGTTCTAACAAATAATGGATCTTCTGATATTGGTGAATTTCAACCTCACAATAGTGAGATAAGCTCGAATCAAGAATTAATTAAAAATTATGCAATATCCGTAGATAGAGCCTCTCCCCAATAACTGCGCTGGTCCTCTTCCGAGAGTCGAATAGGGAGGAGGGGTGAACTGCACGCGTGCTACCTCTTTGAGGGCTCATATTGGGCAGGTGCGTGAACTTTTAGGTGGTTATAATTCTCACGATATATTTGGAATTGCTGAGACCTGGCTGGGTCCATCTGTACCGGATGACGTCATTCGGGTCGGGGGTACAAAGTGTTAAGACAGGATAGAAACTTGCGTAGTGGAGGAGTTGCCTTGTATATTAAGAATAATCTAAAATGCACTATTTTGGCCACTTCAGAGACGCAAACTAGTAATAGTAGCGGTAAGCCGAAGGTGCCTGAATATAATTTCTGTTCTGTGCAAGTTGGTGACTCCGAGCCCGTGCTGGTTTCTGTTATTTATTGTCTTCCTGCTGTTTCGTTTATTAGAAACTCAAACTTGTTGAATGATTTAAGAAATTTTTGCTCAGACTATTCTCATAAAATTATAATGGGGGACTTGAATGCCGATCTCCTTATAGAGAGCAGTAATGCCAAGTTTCTTAGTAAGCTGTCAGCTGAGCTTTCATTATGGTTGGTCCAGCTCGGTGCTACGCATCATACTCCGACGTCTCACACGTGGATCGACCTGATCTTTGTCGATGACAACGATGTGGTGCTTGATGCACGGAACTTACCAGCGAGCTTTCACAGTCGGCATAATTTGATTGACGTCTGTTTGCCTTGCAACACTATAACTTTAGATAAAAAACCTATCATGTATAGAAACTATAAAAATATTTGCCCAACTGCATTGGGAGAAAAACTTGCCGGCTATGATTGGTCGCCACTTATGACTGATACACTTGACCCTGAATCTGCACTTGGTTGCCTCTGTGACAATCTTACTACTGCGATCGAGAATTTGGCGCCGTTGAAAGCGTTTAAGCCTAATAAAAATAAGTTTCCATGGATAGATGAAGAATTGTCACAGATGCGGCGTAAGAGAGGTGCTACATATCGTAGATACAAACGGACAGAGGACGAGCAGTATCTCCTTGAATTTCTGCAGTTGCGTAGGGTGGTAGACGAACGCACGGACCATGCTAAGACTGCTTATATTCAGAATAGACTGTTTAATGCTCTTGCGGGTGGTAATGTCTGGAAGGAGTTGAGAGACCTGGGACTGCTATCCGGACCTCAAGGGGATTTGAATGGATTCACTCCGGATTAGCTTAATGCGTACTTTGCTGGGGTGTCAGTTTCGCCACAGGAGGATAGTGAAGAGCGATTGAGAATTCTTTCTCAATGCAATGAAAGTGGGTTAACCTTTAAACCAATTAGTTTTAATGATGTTGTTCTTGCGATTTCACATTTTTCCTCACAGGCTTGTGGTGAGGATGGCATTCCGCAGAGCGTAATAGTTGAAGCTTTACCATTTTTTGGTAAACATCTTGTAACTCTGTTCAACTCCTCTTTTGCACGGGGGGTCTTCCCTTGCTGCTGGAAGCAAGCGCGTAGAATACCATTGAAAAAGTGTGCTGCACCTAAGCAGCCAAAAGATTTTAGGCCTACAGCCATCTTATGTTTTCTTTCAAAGGTTCTTGAGAAGATTGCCCATGACCAACTGCAGGAGTACATTACATCCAAAAAATTGCTCAATCCTATGCAGACAAGGTTCAGGAAAAACCATTCTACGCAGACTGCTGTACTTGAGCTTACAGACGATATAAGGTCAGGTCTAGACAGGAAACTTGTCACGTTACTATTACTTTTTGACTTTAGTAAGGCATTCGACACGATCTCTCCCTCCAAACTTCTTGCGAGGCTTAGATCGATGGGGTTTTCCAGGGCCGCACTTAAATGGATTAACATTCATTTATCATGGACACAATTCATTTAAATGGATTAACTTCTATTTATCAGGTAGGAAACAAATGGTTTCCACGCATTTAAAGGAGGAATCAAATTGGCTAACAACCAATCTAGGAGTACCTCAGGGTACGGTGCTGGGGCCTCTGTTGTTTTGCCTTTACATAAATGACGCACTGGACTCTGGTTGCGTTGGGCATCTGCTGTATGCGGATGATCTTTAAATTTATACACAGGTTCCTTATGATGATGTGGATGAGGAGATTCGTATTTTACAGAGGGCGGCCAGGGCGGTGTCGGGGTGGGCTGCTGGTCTTTCTCTGACTTTGAATGCTAGTAAAACAAAGGCGATCGTCTTTGGAAGTAATCGTTTTATTAAAAATTTTTATTTGAGTGAGCGAAAGACGATTGACCTGGGGAGCGGTATCGGTATTCTTTTCTCTGACACCATTACGAGCCTTGGTGTTGTACTCGACTCTAAACTGACTTAGGAACTGCACATTAATACGTTGACTAAAAAATTCAATAGAATGATTTATAGCCTGCGGTTCTTCCGTCGGTACACCACTGAGGCTCTGCGTAAGCAGCTCGCAGCCACCCTGCTGTTCCCACATCTTGATTACTGCTCAGTGGTTTTGCTCGATGCTTCACAAGAGTTACGAAGACGACTACAGACAATGCAAAATTGATGTGTGAGATATGTATTAGGCGTGAGAATGGGTGATCACATCTCTCCCCATAGACAAGCTTTGGGTTGGCTACGTACTAATTCGAGGAGACAGTATTTTATGACTGTTTTCATGTACGAAATCGTACGTATGAATATTCCTGAATATCTAGTGGGTCTCTTCACTAGATATATACCCAGAGCGACCACTAGGGGTGAGATTAAAGATCTTGCGGTGTCCTTCATGCGCACTGAGACTGAAAGAAATTCCTTTCAAGTTCAAGGTGCGCATTTTTGGAACTCCCTACCTGCTGATATTAAAAATCTTTCATCAATTAGCAGGTTTAAAGCCGCTCTGAGGAGGTATTTACTCGACCTCGATTAAACAGTATTATTTTCGGACTATATCATATGTGTTAATTTATTATGTGATGTACCTTTTATAGATTTAAGGAGTGACTGTATTTATTGGCGTGATTGTAGAATGTGTGTGCATAGAGTGAATGATGATATTTTCATCAGCTTGACTTGTATATTCTGCGATTTTAATTGACTGTATACTGCTGATATTTTGACTGCGCTCTTTACAAGCTTGATTTTATGTAATTCTTTTGACTGATAGATATTTAAGACTGATTTTTAATTATATTATTCATACTCTTTGCGTGTATTTATTTGTATTATCTGTGATATCACTTTTATTTAATTTATTGACTTACTATTACAGTATTATTATCTCTATTATGTTTTATGACTGTGATATCATACTGTACTTTTTTAATTTTATATATACAAGGCTATTTCAAGTATTTTATGTATTTTAACTTTATTTGTAATTTTGCATGCTCTTTTCGTAATTATAATACAAAATAAAACAATATTTAATCTAATCTAATCTTGTAACTATTATTATACAAAATTATAATTAATTTATATTTTCCATTAGTTGAATAATGCCCCCAAGGTAAAGTATAAGTTTCATTATCTAACAAACATCTTTTATCATCATAAGGACTTAAAGCTAATTTATATTTTTTTTCAGTAAACATGTTATGCTTTCGAGGACGTATAATATTTTGTTCTCTATGAAATACAATTTGATTTCATATATATTGCAAGTAGTCATCAAAAGTGATTGTGTTTTTGACAATGCCAATTTTAACACCCTTAACTTTTTTATTTTATCCTCTCCTTCTATTCGTACACAATACATTTTACTACGTAGGGCTACAAATTCTGTCATAATCTTTCCATTACATTAATCTTTTATTAAAGCTACTATCTTTTTGTTCATTTGCGGCATTCCAAAAACGTTTTCAGTTGGTTAATCTAATGTATCAAAGTTTTGTAAATTATGCTTCATTGTTTCATATAAATCAATATTTCGAATTTCATATATTATACTATCCGTGTCTGTATATAGTACATTGATCTGCAAATTGTTTTCTCATAAAATCATAATGAAAATCATAAACTAATATCTTTGATAAATGAAGCACTATCGGACCTACATATACTAGTTTATTCATAAAAACTTCTGTTTTTGATGATTTGATTGCCACTACATTTTTATCTAGAATGGTTCGACCATGAAAATTTGGTTGAGCAATGAGAGTCTCTCCACCATATCATCCATCTCATTTAGTTATAAGCTTCATAACAACTCTTTTTCTAAAATTTTCCATGGTTTTGCCAAATACAGCATTATTTATAAGTTTATATAAATTTTTCTCAAACTCGTTTTTTGCTTTTTTTCTCATATCACTATTCAAATCAATGTTATCTTTTAACCAGAGTCTTTGATTGAACTTTAAGATTTTATGAATTTTAATTAGCTTGAGTCTATTTCTAAGAGATTGCTTTAAATTTTAGTAATATTAAATATATCTCTTTGAATTTCACTGGAGTCAATGATTTTAAATATTTGAAGCCCGGAGGCTTCTCATGTTCTGAACGAAATGGTAAATCTTAATGTACACTTAGCGTTAAGGGATATTTTCCGAATTTTTTGAAGTTCTAAACTTTTATTAGACCATTCCATTGTTTTCTTTGTTTCTATTGGAGCATTTCGAAAGATCCGGAAAATATCATTTAACTTTGAGTGTACACTCCCGCTCACACGAAGTTTCCCACCCTAATCAGTCGAGGTACAATATAAAAACTTTTACTGTTACGTTGGAAAGCGTATAAAAAAATTTTGAAAAGATGGGTCTTAGAGGTTTTCTAGAGCTTCTTTAAATGCTGATGGTTTGATTTAAGAATATCTATTTTTTAAGGAAATGTAAAATGGACACTACACCTGTACTCATAAATATTCACTATCTTTACATTTTATTGCAAAATTTTTAATAAAAAAATGCATTAGCTTGTAGTATGTACCATGAAGATTATTCGGTTAAATTTTTAAATAAATTCATTCATTAATTATTGAGAATTCTGGGTTCCAAAATTATTTATTAACATTTTTCAATTTTGTACAGGAATCCAAATATCTTAAAAACTAATTAATGAATTTATTTGAAAATTTATCTTAATAATCATCATGGTACATAATACAAGCTAATGCATTTCTTTTCTGGAAATTCAGCAATAAAATGTGAAAGAAGCTAATATTTATAAGTACAGGCGTAGTGTCCGTTTTACATCTCCTTAACTACATTTATAGAGCTAAAAGAAAGAAAAAATTTCAAAAATTTTTTGCCCATGTTTAACCCTGGGTCAATTCTAGCGAAATTATTCTACGTTAACGTTATGTCTCTCAAATTATTAGTTTTTTAGTCCTTTTTCAACCGCTGTTTGGTTTTTTATGCTATGACAAATCGTTAAGAAGTTATAACGATTTTTCTGAAAAAATTAGCTTTTATTCAGCTTGCTATATCTCATAAGCATTACACCATATTAAAAAATATCAAAGAAAAAAATGTTTGGTTTTAAGTGAACAATATGTATATAAAATTTCATAGCTTGCGATGGATATTTTTTTTACATCTGGAATATTTGTCGATTTTTTATTAAACTCTAAAATTATAACAGGGTGAAAAATTGTAAAAAAAAATTTGTATCGCAAGCTATAAAATTTTATATATTTATTTTTTAATTAAAAATGAACATTTTTTTTCTTTGACATTTTTTAATACGGTGTAATGCTTACGAGATATAGCGAGCTGAATAAAAGCTAATTTTTTCAGAAAAATCGTTATAACTTCTTAACGATTCGTCATAGCACAAAAAACCAGACAGCATTCAAAAGAAGATTAAAAAACCTTTAAGAGGACGTTGGATCTCTCTATCCTTTTTTAATTGAAAAATATAGATTTTTGGAAAAACTAGTGGTTATTGATAAAAATTAAGAGTTGTCCGCAAGTTGTACAGTAAAAAGCAATATTTATTTTTGGCAAGTATAAATTAATTTCGATGCTTTGTTTTCAAGAAAAGTTTGACATACTTAAAAAATCATATTCTCTAGCCTAAGTTACCATTTTTTAAGTATGTCCAACTTTTCTTGAAAACAAAGCATCAAAATTAATTTATCCACATCAGAAAAAATATTGCTTTTTACAGTACAAATTGCGGACAACTCTTAATTTTTATCAATAATTACTAGTTTTTTCAAAAACCTACATTATTTTAAGTTAAAAAGGATGGAGAGATCCAGTGTCCCCTGAATCCCAAGATGTATAACATTGACGTAGAATAATTTCGCTAAAATTGGCCCAGAATTAAACATGGGCAAAAACTTTTTGAAATTTTTTCTTTCTCTTAGCTATATAAATATAATTAAGAAATAGATATGCTTAAATCAAATCATCAGCATTTGAAAGAGCTCTAAAAAACCTTTCGAACCAATCTTTTCAGAATTTTTTTCATACGCTCTCCAACGTAACAGTTAAACTTTTTATTTTTTACTTCGATTGATTAGGGTGGGCAACTTTGTGTGAGCGGGAATGTACATCACGCAGGTCTTTTAGATATTTTAAGTCTACTTCAAGAATATAACCAAATAGTGAACTGTCATCAATGTTGAAATCTACTTTATCAACATCCTTAATCTATTCAAAACCACCATAGGGCAAAGATTGCATCATGGCTCATCTATATTAAGAGCAGGTCGAGTATATCTGTCCTTTTCTAATTAAAGAATTGATTTTTTCACAGAAACTAATAATTTCAGCCAAAAATGAAGAGAAAGTTCTATCTCGTATCAGAAAAAGCAAAATTTTATTTGATAAGAAAGAATTAAGTTTATTGCTTCGTTTTCAAGAAAACCTGGAAAAACCGCATTGTTTACTCTAACCTCTATGTTTTAAGTTTTTCAAGGTTTTCTTGAAAATAAAGCAATAAAATTAATTCTTTCTTATCAAAGAAAATTTTGCTTTTTCCGATACGAGATGGGGTTTTCTCTTCATTTTTTGCTAAAGTTATTAGTTTTTGTAAAAAAATCAATTTTTTGATTAGAAAAGGACAAATATACTCGACCTGCTCTTAATTGTTAATATTATAAAACACTAGATACTTTATTTCCTTATTTTCATTATATTTTTCACCCATATACTTATTGTTAGCCTGAGCATACCTATCGGAGCACTGACTGATACCACCTTTTATTCCACGCTTAGCAAACACCTGTTCAATGTTGGTTAGCGATTGTAACTGTATTTTCGTATATTTAAGCATAGCATTTCAAGTGAATCCAGGAGCTGTGTAATAATGAGCTGGATCCAAATTGTACGTATTTAAACAATTGTTTTCAAAAACTTCAGTTCATAATAATACATCTGTTTTTAAATATAAATCTGAATATTCACCTAAATTTGATATATTAAATTCTTCCCAAACATTTTTAGCGTGTTGATAGTCTTCATCAGATATATTACTGTTATTTAAATCACTGTAAAATTAATCTTTTGATGGGAGTTTTGAATCATTGAGTTTATCTACAGAATTCAAGTATTCATATGGAAAGACGCCTTTCCTTTTTTAGTAGAATAAACTTATCTTCCGTCAAAGGTGATTGCCTAGTAAATTCCTCTTTTAAAATATTTATTTCTGTAAAATATGAAGCTTATTTATCTATAGATGATAACATAAATCGGAGAGAATCGATATACTTCGAGTTAATCTCACTATTTCCTATATACCCCCATAGCATGGAAGATTTCACTGAAATCTTTCAAAATATTCTATTAGAATATTTCTTTGGAATCTTGCGTAAAGATTATAGAAATTCTTCACGAAATATTCCGAAATATTTTACTAAAATATTCCGTTGGAAGCTTCCAGAAGTATTCCAGGAATATTTCGTTGGAATGTTTACAAACTTCTGTGAAATATTTCATGAAAGATTACATGTAATGTTCATGAAATATTCCACTCAAATATTTCGTTGGAGATTTCATGAATATTCCATGAATATTTTGGTGGGCGATTCTAAAAGACTTCAAATTCTTTCAATGGAATATTACATAAATTTTCCAGCAATATTCTATGGAATAATTCACTAGAAGATAGGTGGAATCTTTCTGCTGAATATTTCGCGGAAGATTTCATGAATGTTCACATAAATCTTCCAGCAATATTCCATGAAATAATTCACTGAAAGATTGGTGATATATTCCATGAAATAATTCACTAGAAGATTAATGAAATCTTTCAGCGATATATTTCGAGGAAGATTTCACGAATATTCCATGAATATTTTGTTAGAAGATTCCGAAAGACTTTGAATTCTTTCAGTAGAATATTACATAAATCTTTCAGAAATATTCCACGGAATATTCCACTGAAAGATTTCAGTAGACTTATTTGTTTGATTACCAGTTACGCCGATAGGGGGATGCTCGTAGAATAGGAATTTTATCCCCAAGTGGTTGGAAGATGTCGCACTTACTATATAAGTCGAATGTTTGGTGTTTTGTGTATTTACTTGCAGCGATCTCTATGTAAGTGCGACTGTATAACTCTATGTAATTGTTTATATATGCAGATAAGTATCGATTTATAAATACAATATATTATTATATAATATTAAATACCCACAACCCAAACTGCAAATATTTCCGAAATCTTCCATGAATATTCCAGCTGAATGTTTCAGGAAATATCCCCGAAATATTCTAAAAGATCCGAGATTATCTTAACCTTGCATTGAAATATTTATGAAATCTTCCAAGAATATTTCATGGAATATTCCAATGTAAGTAGAATCAAGGACATACAAGTATTAAAAAAGTAAATCTTCCGTTGTAATATTCCGAAAGTCTTCCATGAACATTCCAGCGGAATGTTTTTTAAATATTTCGATGGAAAATCTGAGATCACCCAAATCTTTCATTGAAATATTGTTGGAATCTTTCAAGAATATTCCATGAAATATTCTAATATAAGAAGAATCAAGGACATACGAATATTTTAGGAATATTCCATGAAAGATTCTTAAAATATTTCAAATTTTCCGTGCTAATATTCCGGCAATCTTCCATAAATATTTCATGCTCTATGAATATTTTGTAAATGAAATAAATCGCTGTTTGTTTAATAATAGCAATTGCACATGTCCTGGAAAACTATTGGCGACATCTTCAATGAGGAAATAAGAGTTATAACCCGTAAAATTGTGGAATACTACAGAAATACTACAAAAGTCTGTATATGATAAATTACATGATATATGAGCTGCTCCTTGATATCTGAAACATAATATAAATATATGCTAATGTATAAATAATTTAATATAAGTAATATTACAATATTATTTCAAGTATTAGTTTCACCTGCCAGTAAGGTGACAATGATCTCAAATTTTTTTTGCGCCTAAATGTTTATGGCAAATGTGGCGAAAAATCGCATTTTGAAATCTTTCTTTTTCTTCTGAGGTTAAAGTAATTATTGGTATTTCATGTTGGTATAAAGATTCAATATTGTCAGCAAGTTTCTTAAGTTTGTATATGAACTATGCAGCAGGAATAGGTCCTCTGTAGTTATTGTAGCATAATATGGTCTCATAACTACGTTTCAAATAATATCCAACTCTAAATACTTTATGTTTTTGAATAATATTTTTGTCTTGAACGGGTAACAAAATGGCTTTAAAGTCTGCGTATGTAATAAAAGGAATCTTTTCCTTATTTGATTTTACCTTTCACTTATTAATTTCAAAGCAATCTTCATGATGAAATTTTAATTTTTATTCACTGTTAAAGTAATGCAAACTTCGATTGTATACATATTTTTGCCCGTTGTGTTGAACCACATAAACGTACTGATGTTTGTCAAACGGAAATATACAAGTACGTAATCTCACGTTTTCAGGCGTACCCTCCTTCAGATCTATGAAAAAATAGCCGTGTAGTTGTGCTGTGGCATCGAGATATGCCTCTTGCAAAAAACGAGGCTCCTCGGGGCAGTCTTGACACACCAGATGATTCAGTTGCACTTGATCGCGCGCACTTTTAAATACCATGATGTAATTAGAGTTTAAAGAGATTTCTCGCTGGCCTTAATGGAAGAGATTTTGCAAGATAAAGATGACGCTCAAATTATTGTGATGACTGCCTTTGGTAAAGAGATTGACTACAGCTCTGCTGGACGATTCTCTTATCAGATCGTCAAGAATCAAGAGTTTTGATGAACTTTGATGAACCCTCGTGATATTCGATTCCCTCACCCAACTCCTTGAAAATTGGCTGCCACACAGTATAGTACAAGAGTATACGTTCGAATTTTTTGGCTGGAGAGTCAGGATGCACATACTTTACACAAACCCGTGAGACATCGTTTTCCTCGCCGACATTACAACGTTTTTAGTCTTTTTGAATTGTGGGAAACTGACTTGGCAGATTTTAGATGACTTAAAACCTACAACGATGGGTACAGCTACATTCTCATTGTCATTGGTGCACTTTCAAAGTTTGCCTGGGTAGAGCCTCTTCTCAACTAAACCAGCCGAAGCGTCGCTGTAGCGTTAGACAAAATTTTATCACGATGTAATAGTAGACATCCTATTTACCTACAGACTAATGAAGGTAAGGAATTTATTGGTCGAGAGGTGCAAGACGTGCTATTAAAGAAACATATTACCCACCGAGTCGTCATAGACCCTGATATAAAGGCAGCCATTGCCGAAAGCTTTATTCGAACTCTCAAAAGTCGAATCTGGTAATACCTTACTCATTTACGCACAAAACGTCATATAGATATTTTGCAAAACATTGTGACGTGCAGAGTTGTAAATGAGGAAATGGTTTTTCATTTGAAATAGTCAAGTAATTGAAAATGCTCGCACCATTTACCACTTACAGAGCAAGTAAATGGTAAATGCTCGATTCATTTACCATTTGCAGAGCAAGTAAATGGTAAATGGTCGGACCATTTACCAGTTACTGAGGAAGTAAAGGGTAAACGGTCGAACCATTAACCAGTTACTAAGTAAGCAATTGGTGAATAATCAGACCATTTCCAGTTTCTTGCTCTGTAACTGGGAACTTGTAAGACTATTAAGCATTTACTTGCTCTGTAAATGGTAAATGGTCCGACCATTTATCATTTACTCACCCACTAACTGGTAAATGGTCCGACCATTTCCAGTTTCTTGCTCTGTAACTGGGAACTGGTAAAACTATTTGGCATTTACTCGCTTTGTAAATGGTAAATGGTCCAACCATTTACCATTTACTCACCCAGTAACTGGTAAATGGTCCGACCATTTCCAGTTACTTGCTCTGTAACTGGGAACTGGTTAGACTATTTACCATTTACTTGCTCTGTAAATGGTAAATGGTCCGATCATTTCCAGTTACTTGCTCTGTAACTGGGAACTGGTTAGACCATTTACCATTTACTTTCTCTGTAAATGGTAAATGGTCTGACCATTTACCATTTACTCACCCAGTAACTGGTAAATGGTCCAACCATTTACCAGTTACCCACCCGGTAACTGCTAACTGCTTGATTTGACCATTTACCAGTTTTCCACCCGATAACTGCCAACTAATTGATTCGGCTAGTTACCCACCCAGTAACTGCGAACTGGTCCAACCATTTTCAGTTCCTCACCCAGTAACTGGTAAATAGTCCAACTATTTACTATTTACTCGCCCAGTAACTGGTGATTGGTCCGACTATTTACCATTTACTTACCCAGTAACTGGAAAATGGTCCGATCATTTTCCATTTACTCACTGAGCAACTGGTAAATGACCCGACCATTTACAATTTACTCACCCACTAACTGGTAAATGGTCCAACTATTTACAGTTCCTAGCCCTGTAACTGGGAACTGGTGAGACTAATTACCATTTACTTGCTCTGTAAATGGTAAATGGTCTGACCATTTACCATTTACTCACCCAGTAACTAGTAAATGGGTCGACCATTTCCAGTTACTTGCTCAGTAACTGGGAACTGGTTAGATTATTTACCATTTACTTGCTCTGTAAATGGTAAATAGTCTGACCATTTACCATTTACTCACCCAGTAACTGGTAAATGGTACGATCATTTCCAGTTACTTGCTCTGTAAATGGTAAATGGTCCGACCATTTACCATTTAGTCACCCAGTAACTGGTAAATAGTGCGACCATTTACCAGTTGCTTACTCGGTAAATGGAAAAATTTACAACCCTGGTGACGTGTTACAACGAGTCGTGGCATAGTGCCATAAAAATGCCCTCTTTCAAGGTCAACTCATATAATACTCACGTGGTACATCGAAATTTGACGTTGCGTTACAGCGAAAAAGAGAAAATGTATAAAGTATGTAAAGTACAAAGATTAAAGAACTGTAATAGCTATTACTACGACAATGTGGCATAGGTGTTCTTAAGAAATGCACTCAAGTCATTCGTTGCAATAATATATGCCCAAGTTTGATAAGCGCGACACGAGAAACGAATGAGATTGCATAACACACGCCTTAAAGAAAATAGTACCACCTTCTCATAAGCGAAATAATGGCAACCCGAGTTTTCATTATGTACATGCTAACTTAATATCTTATATAAAATTTTTAAAAATTGTTAATAATTATTAAAAGATTATTAAGAATATTTAATTTCGTACTCACAACTCAGTGGTTCTAGCAAAACTGATGTATTTCTTGCTACGTTGGAGGTTTAAATATCAAATTATTTTTACAGGTTTTGACAAATTAAAAATTATATATATGTATATAAAACCGGTCTTTTGAATATGCGATACCCCGCGCTCGTTAGTACTGACTTCGGGTCGTATCCGGCGCACGTCGAGGTGTGTGGCAGTCTCACATTGTTACTTCCTCCTTTCTATTACCACGCACAAAATATACCGGAGTCCACAGCAGCAAACAGTAGCGCGTATTCAAAAGACCGGTTTTACTTACTTGTATATATATATATATATATATATATATATATATATATATATATATATATATATATATATATATACAAATACCCCCTAGTGTATATTAGTTATATACGTAATTTGGGGAGTACGAAGGATGAATACAGGCGAGACTAAAGTGTTTGTCGCTTGAGTAGCAGTTGGTCGAGGGCGCGCGAAGCGCGCTGCTACTCAAGCGACAAACACTTTAGTCAAGCCTGGATTCAGAATCCTTCGTACTCCCAAGTTACGTAGATAAGTTTATGTCGTTGGTAGGCCGTATGAGGAACTATAAAAATGATTTTTTAAAATTAATGATGTATGTTTCATTAAAAAAAAGTAAATAATGTCATTATTTACTTATTTATTTTACTTATTAACTGTTTAACTTTGAAAATTTGTTCAAACAAAACATTCTGTAGAGTTAAGATTTTATATGAATTTGTATGAACATTGACATATCTAACGACATTCTTTTGTTTTCACTAACCTACGAATCGATGTCACTAGCGTCATATACGGCCATGCTATGTGATATCTCGATCTGTCAATACTCCCTTAGGGAGTATAGAGCTGTCAATACTCCCTTAGGGAGTATTGACAGAGAGAATATCGTCGAGATATTAGCATGAACGTATGCAAGGCCTATACAAATTCAGCGTGGTCTATGTGTATTCCACCGAATACGGCCTACGACGACATAAATATAGATATATATATACACTAGGGGGTACCCCCCTGCTTGCTCTGCTCGCCAACCCCCATTATAGGTATCATATCACTATAAAATGTAACAGTTATGCATTGTTTTATATAAAAAAATTTTTATTATAATATATTTTCATATTATACATAATATTATATAATTGTACATTTTTTATTAAATTTTTATTATTAACATAGAAAAACGAAAAAAATACATCATATTAATTATTCATGTAAAATATCTGAAAAAAATTATTAATAAATTTTAATCATTATTCATAACATATAGATTAAGCTGGTTTTTATACCACCTTACATTTTAAATCTTTTAGATTTTTATCATTGTGAATTGAATTAATATTTTTTTAATATGAAATAATTATATATATATATATATATATATATATGGAATGAATTTATAAATATTTTTACTTTTTCTTAATTTATATTATTATTATTATTAATTTTTAATATATTATGAATATTAATGAAAAAGCAAATGCCTAATGAAATATTTTTAAATCATAAATTTTTTAATAAAATTTATCAATAGTATTATTTGATATATTTAAATGTATACGTAAGATTTTTAAGATTTAGAGGATTATTTTGTTATAATTCCTGTTTGATATCTTTCTTCTTAATTTTACATTTTATAAATATATCAAAATTTTTCGATTGTTAATTATCAATAGTTTTATATGATGTTTAATATTTTATATAAATATTACATTAAATATTAAAAAAAATAATTTTTAATTATTTTATTATATTAATTTAACATAATGTTTGATATGTCTAAATGTACATTTAAGATATTTAAGATTTAGAGAATTATTTTGTTATAATTCCTGTTTGATATCTTTTTACTTAATTTTACATTTTAGAAATATATCAAAATTTTTTTCATAAAACTTAATCTTAATAAAATATTAAATATTTCATAAAAATATTAAATTCATAATTTAAATAATTAATAAATTAGAAAAAATATTATATCATAATATTTTTTTTTAAATATGTGCAATATTCAATAAATATCTTGAATATGTTTCGTAATTTTGACTCAGATAAAATTCATTTATTTGTATATGTAATGTTATTTTATATTTTATAATTTTATTAGTGTAATATTTATAATATTCTGGTACTTGTTTCCAATTATGAAATTCTACTTTTTCATTATCTTCACCAATATATGAATTTATTATATTATTTAAAACAGATATTTCAGTATTATGTGAACTATTATTATCAGCAAGATTTTCCAAGTAATATTCATACTCTTCCTCATAATTTAAATAATCTTCAATGTTATTATTTAAACTATCCATCATTTCTTGATCATTTACATTATCAATTATAACATATCTACCTTCAATCGCATTCCATTCTATTTTGTTATTTGTTTAGCTTTTGTTTTATAATTTATATGTTTTATTTAAAATATAAAAAATATATATTAAAATTTAATTTCTTATATTATTTTAAATAATTTAAAAAATTGTTTTTTATAATCATTAAAAAATAGAGAAAATGAATATTTTAAAGATAAAATTTTTGTATTAATTCTAGCAGTAATTAATTTTAATACTATAAATTATATATTATTATGTTGAGTTTTAAGTCTTTAGATTTATAAAATTATTTTGTTCTGATTCCTTTTTTATATTTATTTTTAGACTTGATTTTACATCAAATATCTCTCTATACTATAAAAGATTTTTGCCGCTGCCGCTGTCAGTCTCTCAACTTCTTACCTTAACTCTTCCTTTTAAATGATAAATTTAGCTAAATTATGGTAAATTTTACCTAATTTATCGTAAATTTCAGCTGCTTTATTGTGAATTATAGCTAAAAATTTCAATTTTTAGCTAATTTTTGGCTGATTTATTGAGTATTTTAGCTAAAACATCAATATTTTAGCTAAGTTTAGTTAATTTATTGAGAATTTTAGCTAATTTATATTAATTTCAGCTAAAGTTTTAATTTTTCACTTAAAATCTGATAAATCAGGTCAATTTGATTTTAATTATTATAAAATTTTTTTTAAACTAATTATAGCTGCTTTATTGAGAATTTCAGCTGAAAATTAAATTTTTTAGCTAAGTTTAGCTAATTTATTGTGAATTTTATTTAAAATTTTAATCTTTTTACTCAAAATCTGATAAATCAGGTCTATTCGATTTGAATTATCATAAGATTTATTTTTCTTTTTATATTATAAAAGATTTTAGAAATTTACAAAAAAGAAAATATTTGTTTATACCAGATAAATGAAATAAGAATTGAGCCTTTAGAAGTTGGGAGGTGATTCTCGGAGCATAATGCGAAATAAAGATCGGTTGGACATGGTGACCATAACAGCGTCTAATGTGCGCTGTATAAATAAATATTTATATCATATGTTATATTTTATATTATGTGTACATTATTAATTATTGAAATATAGAAAATGTATAAATGTATATAAGTACATAAATGTAAAATTATTACAAGAGATTATATCCATTATGAAATCCATGTATTAAATTCAAAAGGGGGGTTGGCAAGCAAAGCGAGCAGGGGGTGTACATTATAAGAAGATTTCGCCACCGCCGCTGTTGCTGTCACTGCCGCTGTGTATAAGAATTCGATTTGTCTTTGGTTAGCTAGAATTGAGGTAGAATCTAGCTAAAATTAAGCTTAAAGTTAGCTGAAAATTAGCTAAAAGTTACCTAAACGTTAACTAAAAATTAGCTAAAATTTATGTTAATTTTAAGCAATTTTAGGTAAATTTTGGTTTGATTTCAGCTGAATTTCAGCTGCATTTTAGATCTATTTATATTATATTCTCTCTATACTATTGAAAGTATATCGCCGCTGTCGTCGCTGTTATCGTCAGAAATGTGCCCCTTATTTTTGGACTTACATTACAGCATTAAATTTAGAATCTTTTTACTACTAGACTGACATTTGATAAAACATCTATAAATCAATTACTAACTTTATTCTTTATTTAATATTATAATAAAACATATACACGTAGGCCTTATAACACACAACATTTAATTATTAATTCTGTCCTGGTATAGAGCTAGGACTTCACAGATGATTAGATTTATTAAAAGATCATTAAAGATTCACCTCAAGAAAACTTTCGAATATTTAATATTATTTAGTATTTTAAATAAAAGTTATTAAAAAATTGCAAATTCTTGAATTTTTTTAAAGTTATAAAAGCAAGATGGGGGTTGGCGCGCTTGCGCGCAGGGGGCTTGCCCCCTAGTATTATTAATTTATTAAGATTGAATAAATACATTATTATAATATAGAGGGGGCAGTGGAGGGGTCGTGAGGGTGCTGTGGGGTTGCCGTGGGGGGCTGTGGAGGGGTGTGGAGGGATGTAGGGGTGTGGTGGATCCGAGGGTTAATTTCTGATATAACTATATAATATAGGAAGATATATATAGTATAAAAGATTTTCGCCGCTGCATCTGTCAGCCTCTCGAAATCCTTGATCTCTCCTTTTCTACTGATAATTTTTAGCTAATTTTTGTTGATTTATCTATATTATAAAAGATTTTTGCTGCTGCCACTGCCGCCGCTGTCAGCCTCTCGAAATCCCCAATTCCCCCCTTAATCCATCCTTTTGCTTTCTCATAGAGAAAGCATTGTATCGGTAAAAAAAAATTTTTTCTATTTTTTCATTAATTTGTACATATTTGAACTCGGTGAGTCGAAAAAAGTGGTTTCCAGAAAATGTCTGTATGTATGTGTGTGTGTGTGTGTGTGTGGATGTATGAATTCAGTTAGTACACTGTATCTCGAGAACTACTCGATGGATTTGCTTCTAATTTTGCATGGAATTTAGTTTTGTGATTAACTTGCTGGGAAGCTATTGATGATTTGGTTCTTCCAGCTTAGTTTTCATTTTAAAGTTTTTAAAAAAAAAAAAAAAAAAATTCGATTTTTCGTTTTTTGGTTTTTTTTTTGTTTACTACTTCAAAATTTGCATGGAATTTATTTCTGATTGCGCGGATAAAATAAATTTTTAAAAACTGATTTTCTTAGCTCAGTTTTAATTTTAGAGCATTTTGAAATTTTTGAAAGAAATGTTTCTATTTATTAAGCCAATAAAATCTTAAACACTACTCGATGGATTTACTTCAAATTTCCCATACAATTCAATTTTTTGATGAACTGGTGCGGAAGCTATTGGGAATTGGTTTTCTTAGCGCAGTTTTTTTTTTAAAATCATTTTAAGAATTTTTAAAAAATTTCAATTTTTCATTTTTTTTGTATTTTACGTAAACTACTCGAAGAATTTGTTCGAAAATTTGTATGGAACTTTATTTCGACGGCCAAAATTATTAAAAATTTTGTAAACTAGTTTTCTTAGCGCACTTTTAATTTTAGAGCATTTTTAAAATTTTTTAAAAAATTATTATTTTTAATTTTTTTCTATTTTACGAAAACCATTCGATTGATTTGCTCCAAAATTTGTATGCAATTAATTCGCTACTATCTGAAGAAAACAAGCTTTGGAATACTAATTTTCTCAGCGCAGTTTTAATTTTAGAGCACTTTGAAAATTTTCTAAAAAATTTTTATTTTTCATTTATTTTCTTTTTTGCGTTAACCATACTATAAATTTTCTCCAAAATTTTCATACAATTAATTCGCTATTGTCTGAAAAAAATAAGCTTTTGGAAACTAATTTTCTTAGCGTGGTTACAATTTTAGAGAATTTTAAAGATTTAAAAAAAAATATCGATTCTTCTTTTCTTATTTTTTTTTATTCTACGTAAAGTACTCGATAGATTTGTTCTAAAAATTACAGGGAAATTATTCGCGACTGCCAAAAGAAGGGAAATTTTCAAAAATTGATTTTCATAGCGTAGTTTTAATTTTAGAGCATTTTTAAAATTTTAAAAAAGAAATTTTGAAAAGAAAATGTTATTTATTTAACCAGTTAGATCTCGAAAATTACTCTATGGATTTGCTTCAAATTTGTATTTGTATAACTAGGCGGGAAGCTATAGAAAATTTGTATTCATAGTGTATTTTTTTTATTATAGAGCCATTTTAAGAATTTGAAAAAATTTTCGATTTTTAATTTTTTTTTTTGTATTTTACGTAAGTTAATTGATGAGTTTGCTTTGAGTTTCCATGGGAATAATTTGCATCTGCCAAAAGAAGGATAAATTTTATAAACCGATCTTTTTAGCGTAGTTTTCTTTTTAAAAAATTTTAAAAATTTTCTTAAAAAATTTTCATATTTCAGTATTTTTCCATTTTACGTAAAGTACTTGATAGAATTACTCTAAAATTTGTATACAAGTTATTTGCTACTGTCCTTATAAACCAAGTTTTAAATAAATAATTTTATTAGCGTAGCTTTTTGATCACTTCTTTTGTTTTCTGAGTTACTCTTGAAAATTTATAATAGTACTACTGAATTTAATTACCGTTACTAAAATTGACTACTTGGATTTACCAAGCTTAGTCGTGATAAAAAGATATCCACAAGATAACAAAAATAATAAATTCAAACCTATGTATAAGGCTAGCTAAAGTCAATAAAATTAAACACTTTAAAAGCTAACATTTAACTCAAACAAAATGTTGAAAAGGCAATCAACTAGCATATATATTCAAAATTTATAAAGTACAAAATGAATAAATATTAATGATGGACAATTTTTTTATATTAAAATCACATTTAAATAAATATAAAAAAATAATGAAACTCAAAGAGCTCTATGAGAAAGCATTCCGCCAAAGCACTTGGCAGCGTTTTTACTGATAATTTTTAGCTAATTTTAAGTGATTTATAGTGAGTTTTAGTTAAATATTTAATCCTTTAGCTTAATCTCAATAAATTAAGCGGGTAAAATTCATTTTCAAAAATTAATCAAATAGAAACTGAATCCGCCAACTTTCGCGTTTTGTATCTGTACAATTTACAATAGATACAAAAAAAGGGGTTGGCGAGTGTAGCGAGCAGGGGGGTACCCCTCCTAGTATATGTATATATATATATGTGTGCATGCCCACTTTTACACTTAAATCTATGATTTAATTTCGGTATAAATAGACAACGATTTATGGTTCTGATATCATTCTAAATTTTAATATTGAAAGAAGAATAACAAAAAATAAAATTAATAAAGAAAGACATATAATATCTTAATAGCTATTTTGAATGTGGCTCTCCTTCGTGAACCACAAATAAAACTATTGTGTAATTACGCATGGATCAAAAATTTGAAAATTTTCTCTATAAATGAATTGTTAAAAAAGATTAAATTTATATTAGGACTTTGCGGGCTACGCACTATAGCCTATATGTGTAAGCGAAATATTTTTACCGATAATCAGATACTTGATATAGTTGGTCGTTGTATTAAGAGCAGAGGAATGCAAGATGCACCTTGAGTCAGACATCTCATGTTACATCATCGTGTCACTAATGGTAAGTTATGCATATTTTTTATCATGAAACCAATAACAAATTTAGAAATGTATTTTAAAATCACGAAATCGCGGCCAGTTATCGTTCAATAATCTACATCTTTTTTATTTACCACCGGAAAATTTTGCTAGATAAGACCTTTTATTTTGAATAAAATAATAAATCCAAATATATGTTTTACGTAAAAATATTGATTTCCAGTATCGGACCAATACTCGATAACTTACTTATTAACGGTCAAAAAATTTTGCAAGATAATTCTTTTATGTTGCAAATACAATGATAAATCCAAAATCATGTTTCACAAAAAATATCGATTTTCAATATCGGGTCAATAATCTACAGATTTTTTATTTATGGTCAGAGAATTTCGCAGAATAAGACTTTTTTGTTCAAAATAGTGCAAATTTAACAGATATGATATTGAAAAATTTTTATACCTTTAAAACATGATGGAGGACAGTGGTGAGGATGAATTACCGATGAATCTTTTGTTAGCAGAAGAACAACTGCCCAGTTCGAGAGATCCTGCGTTACTACCACCCACTGAAGAAGTACAAGAAGTTACAAATTCTTTAGATGATCACGTGACTTATGATCATAGTACTCCAAACACGATGTTGGCGGAGGTAATTGCTGATACTGCAGCGCCAGCACTACCTAATGAACCATTGCCTGGTTACTCTTACTGAAATGACCAGGAAATACGAATGTCGAATAAAATAGTTTCACCTGAAACTACGTTATCTGTAATATCGACACCAGGTACAGAAGATCTCGACTATGGCTATAAGCTAACACTAACCGAGCACTGCTGCTGCTTTACTTTTATACTGGAAATGCGGGGTGACGAGCAGAGTGGTGGTGGTGAGAAGTACAAGTAGTGATGGTGCCGAGCGCTTTCGAACAAATAACAGGTTAATACTTGTTAAGCTCTTCCAGCCATGTAGCTAAAGAGCGGAATAATTTTTGCGTCAGCCAGCTATATAGCTAGACAGCTAAACGATTGGCCAGCGCCACCACGATACTGCTTGCACACGCGTGTGCACCGCCGCCACCCCCCACTCTTGATTACCACTACTAAAGATCGTATATGTAGAGTGGTTGGAGGATTCGATAAGGTTAGTAGTAGAAGTTTAGCAGCAGCGGTAACATGGACGATTACAGGTGGGTGCATCCGTTGCTCTTGATGATTTGTGGACCCAGCTCATGTAGTAAAACAGTATTTGTGAAGAATTTTTTGCATTCTTCACTGTCGTAAGTCAGTAATATAATAGTTTGGCTGATTCAATGCACTCATGTGCCTTGTCTCGAGCAGTCCTGTAGTATAGTAAATCAGTATACAGTCGAGTACGTTTGTAGTGTCTATAAAGTCGATCTCTCTCATTAATCAAGCAACAATATTCAGAGTTGATTCACGGACGATGAGCGCTACCTTGCCTGACCTTCCTGACAGGCACGAATCGTGCAATTGCCTCATTAAGATGCTTGTAGAGACATTCAAGGCGAGCAGAAAGAAAGGAATCACCGTCACATGTATCACACCTTAAAGAACGAAAATACTGAAGGAGCGCAACATCATCAACAGACTTATAATGCAGATAGGTAAAGTCTTTAAGTATAGGTTTAGAGAGAGAGGACTTAACAGTCGCAGCTATGAAATCGTGACCGTCAATTAATGGTACATCATTCTTTTAGAAGTCGAGTACAATGTCGTTGGCATCGACAAGACACAAATCAAGCCAGGTGTCGGAAGAATAATTATGATGAGTTGTGCCATAAGAAACTAAGATAAACGCATTCTCAGTAATCAGACATTTAAGAAACTTAGAGTCATCAGAATCGACGCACAAGTTTGTGTTAAAATCACCAAGGGTGATCTTCGAGCTATAATTGTGAATATATGATATTAAATCAGGTATGAAATCTGTGTTTGCCAAGAAGGGAGCATGTGGTGGCCTGTAGACTACACCAACAAAAATAGATGAAGCCAAGTCCTGAGAATTAACCTCACAAAACAGATATTCGGGAAGACCAGGCTTACCACTCCATATACCAGAGGAAGAACAAAGGCACCGCATAGTAATAGAGTTGTGAATATATAAAGCAGCACCATCGCCTTTTGTGTTACAATCCTGCCTGTGAAGCACGTAGTCATCAAGCTCTATCAGGGAGTCATCAACAATCTGGCCCAGCTTGGTCTCAGTTACAGCTATAACATGGAAGTCGGAGCGAGAAGCCAGGAAGAGTTTTATCATCTCAATGTGTGCTCTAATAGAGTTAGCATTGAAATGAAAAACTCTGAGACCATCCCTTGCAGTGAAATGATTATTAATGAGTGATGAAGCAGGGTAATTAGTAGAGAGTGATGTATTAGGGAGAAGTGGAGGAGAGAGGGGACTTAGCCCAATACTAGAAGCTGCGGTGCTGGATTGACGCCGACAAGCATCACCTTGGCTAAAAAAGCATCTAGATCCTCGACAGAAGCAGCTTGTGTAGAAGCATCCTCATTCTTCATTCTCACAAAAATTCTTCTATTGTTCACGAATGAAAGAAAATTAAGTCTCTTGTCTTTCGCTTTTGTAAGCACTTTCAACTTCAGCTGATGCAGTGAGGGAGGAAGGAATTCGTTGATGTTGATTAACGAAAGCGAAAGGGCAGTGACGCATTTAGCTCCAGAAAGGAGATTCTCATCAACCTTGGAAGTATAAAGTCTCCTTGCCTTAATCATAGCAGTTATGAACTCACGTGCAAGTGCAGGTCTCTTCATTGTCACAAGTAGTGGCACAGTTAAGAAGCGGCAATCACGCTGCTGTGTAGATGAGGACATCACTCCAGATGACGTACTAGCAGGAATAATAGCAGTAGTAGAAAAAGTTGAGGTAAAAGAGTTAGGAACGGAACGTCTTAGTGGCCGAACAGAAGCTATGTCCTCAAATGAGAAACTAGTATCCAAAGCAGAAAAGATAGCAGATACACCTGCCTTAAGATTAGAAAATTCCGATGGCTCAATCGGCATCACATCGCTGTGATAGAGTTCTAAGATGATCCATATTAATAGCACAGTCTATTTCAGATATTGTTGTATTCGTAGTAGTAGCAAGCAGACTCTCAACTCTCGCCTTTAGCTCTCCTCGTTCGCGACAGACCTGGTCAAGTCTGGCTTCATTCTCAGTAATTCGCTTGTCAAATGCAGTAGAAAGCGCATTAATTCTCGACTCAAGAACAGAAAATTTATGAGATAGCACAGTAAGCAGACTGCTCACATTGGAAACAGAGGATTCCATTGAGTCCAATTTATATAGCTTACCCATCTTCTCAAGTATCGTAGTAAGAATATCATTAAATTGCTGCATATCCATTCAAATAAATTAGAATGCATTATCAAAATTCAAGAAATCCAAGAAAACAAATTGTAGCGCTCAAAGAAACAGTAGTGATATAGTATTAAATATGAAGGGGAGTAGCAGCATAACATGTATGCTATGAAGTTGTTGATGAGGTCCGTCAGTAACCTGCAAGGAGAGTGCATTGCATTTGAGTCTTAGATTTTCTTCTAGCTTTGAGATCTTTTTTCTTACATAAAATCATGAAAAAAGCCGCATCCATTCGATCCAACGCTCGATTTTTTCCAAGTTATGAGCAGGAATATAATGAAAAACTAATAGCATTTGCTGTTCAATATATGGTTTCATTCAACAACGACGTTTCACCTTTATTTTTAAAAGGCCTCTTGAGGTTCTATAGAAAAATATATAAAATATCAAAACAACATTGGAAATTTACAATACTCGTATGTACAACTTATAACAAATTCGATATAATACAAAAGAAAAATATTATTAATATAACTGACAATTTTTTCAAATTATTGCATACTTGATAACTACGTTATTTGTTTTTAACATACATGTTGTAATTAACTTTTTTTACAAAAATTTTGTATCGTCACTTTGTATGTCTAAAACACATTAGTACTAATATACATTATCTAATCGAAGACGGGTGGGTACGTATGACTAGCATGGTCACAAAATTTGAGGACAAGAGTGTTCGTTTTGTTAGTATGTATAAACGATTCCGACCCACATGAATAAAATAACTTTTTTTGAGTAAACATGATTCATAAATTAATCAATTGTATTTAGTAGTGAGTTATTTGCTCGTACAAAAAAAAGGTTCACTTTAATAGTTCATTAATATATTTCTTGTAAATATTATTAAGACTTTCGGAGTCATGTATTTTATTACAATTATCATATTTCTCAATATGAATCATTTCAGATGATAATCTTTTTTTGTGATTATATTCAATATCAATTATATTGCGCGGAGAAACCGTAGTGTCAAAATTATGATTTGTATTTTTACAATGATTAACTAGAGCAGATTTTTCACGGTTATATTTTAAATCACTAATATGTTCTTTTATTCTAAATTCAAATCTGCGCTCAGATTGTCCTATATAGTGTATGGGGCTATCTTTACATTTAATTTTATATACAATACAAGCCTGTTTCAAAAAGTCAATATTATCCTTACCAAGCATGTTATTGAATGAAATTTTATTTACGTTTTTGAAAATCAAGTTATACTTGAACTTCTTAGCTATATTTTTAAATTTAAATTCAAAGTTTTTATTGTAAGGGAGAGTTATGCATTTATTATTGATAATATTATTTTGGTTTGGAGTTTGTAAAGAATTAATTTGGTTCTTATTATTATGGTAGTTGATACGTTTTTTAATATAATGATGGATAAAATTTAAGGGATAATAGTTTTTAATGAGGGTTTGCGTGATATAATTATAATTGGTTTGTAGAAGATCAGATGAAGATAATAGGATATTTTTATCAATTAAATTGTAAACTATAGCAATTTTCTGCGATAAGGGGCAGTGTGATAAAAAGTTCAAATAACAATCGGAGTGTGTATTTTCCCTATACCAATTTGTGAGAATTTTATCATTGTTATTAAAATCAATTGATATATCTAGAAAGTTTATTGTTTTATTTGTAGGTTTTTCAAGAGTGAATTGAAGATGCATATCAAGTTGATTAAAAATGTTCAGGATGTTATTTGCATTATCTTTATGAATGCATATCAGGGCATCATCTACATATCGGTGGTACAGAGCAACATCAAATTTACAAAGAGATAATGAGGTATCTTCCAGATGTTGCATAACCAATTCGGCAAGGACAGAGCTAATTGAGCTACCTATAGCACAACCAAAGATCTGTCTGTATATGACCCGATTAAAAATAAAGAAATCGTTATACATAATAAATTGTATAATGTAATTAAATTCAGTTAAATTTAGATTAGTTTTATTGTATAGTAGATGCCATCTTCTTTCGATAGATACCTTTACCGCATTAAAATGTACATTAATGACATCTAAGCCCATAAATTCAAACTCATTTAGAATCTTAAAATAATTTAATTGATTTTTTAGTTTATTGCTACTTTTATATGTTTTGACGGGGGTAGATTTTTCAATAAAAAGGAAGAAAATTTTTTAGATAAAGAATATGTGGGGATATTACATGCAGAAACAATAATACGCATAGGTTTATTGTTTTTATGGAGCTTAATTAAACCATATGCTCTAGACAAATTTGACTTCTTTGAAACAGTACTTAGTTTTGAGTCATCAGTAAAAGTATTTATATTATTTAAAAATTTTATGATAATATCAACATTCCTCTCGAATTCATTCAGTGGATCAGAATTCACAATTTCATACATATTCTCATCACTCAAAACATCATTTACTTTGTTAATATATAGACTTTTTTCAATAATAACTTTGTTACCACCTTTATCAGCATTTGTGATGATAATTTCTTCTTTTTCATTCAAGAATTTTTTAGCCTTAGAGATATCATTTTCTATTAATCTTTCTAAATATTTTTGTCTGTGATTTGTGTTTTTTTCTTTGTGAATCAAATTTAGAATATCAGTTTTAATATCATTTAAAAATATAGCTAAGAAGTTCAAGTATAACTTGATTTTCAAAAATGTAAATAAAATTTCATTCAATAACATGCTTAGTAAGGATAATATTGACTTTTTGAAACAGGCTTGTATTGTATATAAAATTAAATGTAAAGATAGCCCCATACACTATATAGGACAATCTGAACGCAGATTTAAATTTAGAATAAAAGAACATATTAGTGATTTAAAATATAACCGTGAAAAATCTGCTCTAGTTAATCATTGTAAAAATACAAATCAGAATTTTGACACTACGATTTCTCCGCGCAATATAATTGATATTGAATATAATCACAAAAAAAGATTATTATCTGGAATGATACATATTGAGAGATATGATAATTGTAATAGAATATATGACACCGAAAGTCTTAATAATATTTACAAGAAATATATTAATGAACTATTAAAGTGAACCTTTTTTTTGTAAGAGCAAATAACTCATTACTAAATACAATTGATTAATTTATAAATCATGTTTACTCAAAAAAAGTTATTTTATTCATGTGTGTCGGAATCGTTTATACATACTTACTCTGAAAAGTGATTTACTTATGTAGTATTATTAGTTTTAGGAAATCGACTGTGATATCATGAGTGCAATAATTACATGTAACGTTACAGTATTATCTCATTTCTGTATTTTATATGTATTATATATTATATTTTTTTGTTAAACACTTTTTGTAAGCTATTAAAAATAAATACATATCTATCCATCTATTCATCTATCTATCTACTAACAAAACGACACTCTCAGAGTAAAGATTTAAATAAAAAATTTTTGATAAGAAACAAATGAATGATGCTATCAGAAGAGCAAGGGGAGTTTCCGAAGAAGTTTATAATGGGGCACTATGTTAAGCGCTTTTAAAATATTAAAAGCAATAAGACAGTGATCATACGATTGTCAATAACTAAACGTGTATCCTTCATTAACGGAATGTCGGAGTTGTCAGAATCGATTTTTGCTTCTTTTATCTGATTAATATCTCTTTAAATTGACTATTTAGATAAATACAATGACTTGTCCGAGCTAAAGCTACATTACTTC
This sequence comes from Anastatus disparis, assembly GCA_017163975.1. Classification (NCBI taxonomy): domain Eukaryota; kingdom Metazoa; phylum Arthropoda; class Insecta; order Hymenoptera; family Eupelmidae; genus Anastatus; species Anastatus disparis. The sequence continues at coordinate 6,589,210 of JAFFSR010000249.1, forward strand.
AATCATTTTTGTTGTAAAAAAAATTCACTTAAACTTGTTATTTTTTCATGAGCTTTAAATGAAAATCAGATATCAAGCTCGATAAACCTAACCTTAAAATACTATACATTGAAAGTTTATTCATAACTTTTTATGCGTAGTATTTTAATAAATTTCTTGAGTTGTCCACACTCAGGATTAATCTTGTAAATTTTCTTTCTGTAGTGAAAGAATATGATTTGACGCACTGTTTACCTATGAACTTTGAAAAATAATATTATTAGGAGGGGATAACTACGATATCCTCTTAATAAGATCAGTTTGAGTATTGTTACCACAACGAAACCCCGATTGCAAGGGGTCAAGTAAGCCCTTTGTTTCTAAATTCTTATACAGCTGAGAGTGCACTACTCGTTTTAGAATTTTTGAAATCTCGCACGATTTGACAATCGATCGTGTTTGAGATGATAAATCGATTTTACTTGACTTAACTAGAAAAAAAGCTTTCTTCCAAAAAGCTTGAGAAGAGCGACAAGAAAGAAATCTATTTACAATAACAGTCAAGTCAAAATGATTTATTGATGAGTATCAGCATACTAACTCAGATCTTATCAGGATCAATTGACTTAAAATTATCCATACGAGTAAAAGCCCCAACTTAAGAAGTGGCAATCTTTAAAAACTCGAAAACAGGAATATTCTTGCTTAAGAAAACATCTAAATTGTACTAAGATCTCTATCTGTTAATGATGGTACAGAAGACGAGACAGATGGGTAGTGAGATAGTAAAATCCTTGAAAAAAAGTATCGAAGCAGCTACGAAAATACTTTAGAAGAAAGTCAAATTTTGCAAATAACTGATCATCGATCAGGAAAGTTGGTAGAGGTATTGATATGCTTTGATATATAATTATTCTCTGCAGTATCAAGAGCATTTGAAACTTTATTCCTCAGCTTCCTATTATGAGAAATGTCACGAGTAGTTCCAGATCTAGCAGAATATCGATATGCTCTATCTCTTCCTCACATCTTTCTTGAACTAATATCTACGGTTTTCTTTTAGTAGAAAAGAACTTGTGTTTAGGCAAAGCAAATACATTAAAAGACAAAACTTTTTTCGTAGTCGTGGAGTTAACAGTAACGTCCAAACTGACAATGCCAGAACCAGAAGTAGACTAACTTGCATGCGATAGCAATTTTAGCTTGGTAGGAACGAATTCATTGAATTTAACACTGTTATAATTTTTTTAAATTTCTAATATAGATACTTTTATTATTAAACAAAAAAACTTCTACGTTTTATATAAAATTGTTTTCGGATCATGACCAGTAATAAAAGAAGCAGAAGATTTATTGTAAGAAACTGAAGAACATGCATCGTCAATAATACAAAGGCCACTCCATCTGTAGGTTGAGTATTTAGTAGTAAGTGAATGATGAGTAGGATCTTAAGAAAACCAAACCCACGACCTGTGTTATCCACTTGATCAAGGCAAAAGAAATTGAAGTGTTAAACAGAAATAATACTAGTATTATCTAGACTAGCGAGGAAGGTTTCAGTAGTAATATCTATATTACTACTAGATAGTTGGTGATCTATTAAATCAAAATGAGATTTTATCCGATTGACATTAACATGGGAAACAACTAATCAAGTAAATATGAATTAATAAGAGAAAAACCATCAAAACAATTTGAATTTAATATCAGAAGTAAATTTAGAAAAAAAAGAATTATGATTCAAGTAAATAGTCCGAGCATGCGAGCCAAGTCCACCTCACTTTGGCCAAATTACCAAATTCCGGCTCATCTTGAATACATATCAGATTTGCATATTTTGATGGTCGCATCCAGAGAACAAGGTTGCGTACAACAGGTCTCATATAATTATGATGCTTCGCGACAATGATAGCTGTAGAGAGTAGACTGGTTTTAGCCAAATGACCAGAATGAAAATTTTGTGCGCACCTCCAGTACGAAAAAGCAACTGAGAAGAAACTAGATCCCTTTTAGCTATACACGTGCGATCACCTGATCCCCATGACTGTGACAATATATACTTCTCATAAAACCAGCCACCCTTAAGAAATTAAAAAGTAACTCAAAAGTTTTGTATCTTGGGAAATAATGATAGTGCAATATCGTGCGATTGTTTATATTTAAGTTATTCGTAAGAGCTGTCGAATAGTATTTTGAAAATTCAGTTTTAAATAATTGTCTAGGAAATATAGTTCAGTTCACTTAATAACTAAATATCGTGTTAGAAAAATTTTTTTTTGTTTTTCTTGTGAGTTTTTGATTCTTACTTGCTATGAAAATTCTTTTTTGATGTGAGTGTTTTTTTTCTCTTTACTTAATAATTTCATGAAAGAATGCGCACCAGTTCGAATTGTATACCATTATTTCTTTGACTTTTCACTTGACTGACCCATTTTCACTTTCTATACCCAAATTTTCTAGATGTCTGGCAATCCAGGAACCTTGAAGACTGCCACATTTCTCCGGCCTTTTATAATGAAAAATTAATTTTTTTGTAAAAACTAGCAGTTAAAGGTAGAAATGGATAGATGGTTTCGATTTGTATAGTAAAAGTCAACATTTTCTTGAATAAAGATATATTTAATTTCTCGCTTTATTTTTGAGAAAAGTTAGAATAACTTATAAAATTAGAGATTAGAAGCTGAAAATACGATTTTTAAGTAACTCCAACTTTTCTAGAAAACGAAGCAATAAAATTAATTTATTCTCATTATAGAAAATATTGCTGTTTATTATTCGAGTCAAAACCATCCCTCAATTATTGCCTTTAGTGACTAGTTTTAATAAAATTAAATTTGAAACATAGTCGGTAGAACAGGTATTTCTTTCGGTATACAGCAGTCTCTTAACCCTACACTGAAAAAAATTGGGGATGTAGGTTATACTGAAATCGAGACCCTCAGAGTCTTTGTAACTCTGGGTAACGATCGTTACTTTTAAAGACAGAGATTTTCATGTTTCAAAGTAAAGAGTACACGTATTTTGAAATGCTGGCTATTACAATATGAATCAAATGAAGTATGCGATGCTTTTTAATGGAATTATTATTAAATTATAGTTAACGATTAATTAATTAAAATTTTTTTGTTACAATATTTCATTATATTATTTTCAATAGTTACTAATATTTGATTTTAATAATCACAAATACTTTGTATATATCATACACTCTAAATATGAGAATCAAGAAAATTTCAAATCAAAGATTCAATGAAGAGGGGTGATTACATTAATATTGTACTTGATAACCAGAAATATAAAAAAAACTTCTCTTTCATTACGTTTCAGATCAGAAATTGTAATGAGATTGGTAATAAAATTCAGTGACTATACAATGTTTCAACATTTTTAATAAATTTTTAATATTTTATTAACTATACTTGCAAATAATTCAACAAATACAATATAAATTTTACGAACGTTGGAAAATGTTTGGTTGCTATGCAAAACGAACGATGCACAGAGAGCGTAAGTCAAACGTCACCTGTCTCACGGACACTAAGTATCTTGAGTCCGTTTAATCAGAGTCTATAGTTCAAAATGAACCTCACTTCTTTCAAAAGTGCGTGGTTTGAATAACTAGTGTCCCTAATTTTTTTCAGTGTACATGGTCACACTTCAATAAAATTTCATATTGATCACAGGATGCTGCTTGGAGTGAATTTCACTCTAAGCAACATCCTGCGGTAATATTAAGTTCTTAAAATCTTAAAAACATATTGAAATATACTCTCCTCATCTTACGAGCTGCTTCCACAAACCTTTGTTTATCTTAAAAAAAAAATTCAATTCAATTATTCGATTTTTAGTGGCCCATTTCTGAAAGTTTGACTCTGTAAATATTTACAAATAACTGTAAATAACTGCAAACTATTGTAAATAATTGATATTATTTGTTGAAATAATTACATGTCTGTCACAAGTATTTTGATTTCAAAAGTTTTTGAAGCTATGCTTTCTATCTTAGGCTGCGGGAGGGTTTCGTTTATAAAAACTAACATGAATTTTATGACACTAAAATCAGTTTACGGTTATAGCGCCTATATTCATATTCTTTACTCTCTCTTTCTCACTCTCTCCCTCCTTCTCTCCTAAGATCCACCCTGTTTAGAAATAAGCTTCTATGTAGATGCGCGTTAAATATACTGCTTGTATGTATATTCATTGCTCTCTCTCTCTTTTTCTTATTTCTTTTATATTCCCACTACGTTGATAAATGTGTGCGTATACAAACTGGTCACAACGTGCATACTTATATTCTTTACTTTCTCCTTTCTTTTCTTATCTGTTAAAAAAAAGCGTATACATACACTAAAGTAGATGCGCGTTTTTATTCACTAAAAATTACGTGTACACTGCCGCCGAGCTACTTTTGCCCCCCTTCGTCTAAAATCGACTTATCTAAAAAGTTTTATAACTCTGGAAACAATTGTCGTAGCCTAAAAATTCCAACGGAATTCGAAAGATTAATAATTATAACATATAATAAATTCATTTTGGAAAAAAAATTTTTTTTTTCCTTTTTTACCCACGTTGTTTAAAATTTTAAAGATATCAAAATCTCATTACATTCCAACAAAAAAAAATTTTTTTTTTCGAAATGGATTTTTTATTATATATTATTATTATTTGACCAAGTAGGAACATTTTTTTTCTTTGACAAATTTTTCTACTCCTCTTAAATTCAGAGATATTCATACATCGAAAAAAGCCTTATTTTTAAAATAAAATCTCATAACTCCGGTTTAAAAGGTCGAATCGAGACGTTCAATATTGCATTTTTATCATCGAAATATAAGCTTTAAAATCCATTTAGTTTTGTATTAATGTAACGATTTGTACTAAAATTGAACACTATTTTACAAAGTCAAAACAAAGTTAAAAAAAATTTCTTTTCAAATAAAAATAAGAGATACGAAAAAAATATTTTTTTCATACCAAACCAATGGTTTTTGAAAGAATTTCCAATAATCTTTCGAACCCCGTTGGAATTTTTAGACTACGACCATTTTTTCCAGAGTTATAAAACTTTTTAGATAAGTCGATTTTAGACGAAGGGGGGCAAAAGTAGCTCGGCGGCAGTGTATGTAAAATATGCATCTGTATTGACAATATAATCTTAAGATATTTTTTGGTAATAAATTTTTTACAGTTATTTTATATATAAAAAAATATGATTTTCACAAGAGCCACACTTCCTAGTTTCTATATATTCTGGAAGCATAGCTTCTGTCGGCCAGTTCCCACGACTGCCACTCCTGTTTTTATTAGTTTTTGTTAACGAAAATGCTAATACCTGCTTCAAAATGTTAATAATAGCTAAATATTAATATCGCTCATAGCTGCTAATGACTGCAAATAAGTTTCAAACTCAACTATTTATAATATTTATTGGCAGCTAATTGCAGTTATACGCAGTTATTGAAAAAATCAATTTCTATAAGGGTATTAATAAAACTGCGTCTGCTATTATCAGTGACAAGATAATAAGTGTGGCATCAATTCGATTAGCAATAATATTATAAATATGGTGAAAAATTGTCCGTTTAAATGAGCAAAAATTTAATAATTGTAGCAATAATCTGTTTGTTTTGATTAAAAACAATGTAATGAATTAATCACAATGTCTGTCACAATTATTAAAAAGAAGTTATACATTTGTGTCGACAATAAAGAAAAAAGATATCTTCTCACATTGAGCGACAATATAATATAAAATGAAAATACTTCAGATGCAGCCATATTTTTATATTTTAGTCGTGATGAGCCATGAAATGCAGAGAGTAAGTATTTTATTATCAACTACTTGTGATTATAGTCGTAAAACACTGGAAATGTTAATTAATTTACATTATTTATTAAAAGGACATAAGTATTTCATTTACTTCTCGTGATAATAAGAAATAGAACAGTAAAAATAAAATAGTTGAAATTATTAAATACATGAAAATGAGAAAAAGGTAAGGAAAAGATGATGCTGTTCACAATCTTTAAAATAAGGTAATTATTTAAAAATAGTTATTTAAAGTAGAAATACAATTTTATATAAGAAGGGCTGAATAAGAAACGGTGGGAAACTTTATCTTAAAATAGCTTAGGTCTACGTAGATATATATATATATATATATATATATATATATATATGTATATATATATTTATATATACATAATATTGTTTTACCTGTGGTTTTTCCCATTGTTCAATGTTAGATTCTTTTATTTCAAAATAAACTCGTTCTATACGCTTATTGCTGCCAAGGATTTCGATTCTTCCCAAAAACTGCTCAAAGTAATTAAGCACAGAACCAGCTGTCTCAACAAAACGTGAAAGCCGTGGTTCATTTGGCATGTGTTCAGATAAATTGGTGAGTAGAACTGCTAGATTAAAGCCTATTTCTTTAGCGGGCTCGTGAAAACGTTCCATGAAAGCTATATAATTGATTTTACCATCATGGTTTGTTTCACAACAAGCAAGCAAAAACTCCATCTCTTCACTAAAACAAATTAATTTATCATTATTAACGATGATTTGCTTATGAAAATTGTTAGATAAGAGGTCAGTTGTATGTATCTTTGCTTCTCCATTCAGAAGATTCAGTTTTACAAGGAGAGTGCATTGCATTTGCGTCTCGAATTTTCTTCTAACTTTGGGATATTTTTTCTTACATAAAATCATGAAAAAAGCCGCGTGCATTTGGTCCAACGCTTGAGTTTTTCCGAGTTATGAGCAGTTTTGTCTGTTTTGTTGAAAAATTTACATTTGCCTTATAGTTTTACAGTTTTTGAACTACTTATTCTATAAGGTTTTTACTGATTGTATATTAAAGTTGAGATTAAAACCTATTGATTGAAAAAAAACGTATCCAAAAATCTCAAGCTGTTTACAAGTTATAAGGGAATGAAAATAGGGCAAATATTAAGTTGAAAATATGCATAGAAAATTAATGCTGTATTTTCGTCTGAATTTCATTTTAATTTTCATCCCTTCATAACTTTTGAACAACTTGAGATTTTTGGACACGTTATTTCTTTAATTGATAGTTTTTAATCTAAACTTTAAAATGCAATTAGTAAAAACCTTATAGAATAGGTATATCGAAAACTGTAAAACTAAAAAGCAGATGCAATTTTTTTCACAAAACAGACAAAACTGCTCATAACTCGGAAAAAATCAAGCGTTGGACCGAATGGATGCGGCTTTTTTCATGATTTTATATAAGAAAAAATATCCCAAAGTTAGAAGAAAATTCGAGACCCAAATGCAATGCACTCTCCTTCTTAGGCAAAAATTAATAAGAGAGACATAACTATTATCATGAAAAGCAACATATCCTCTGATAAGAAAAAATTAATTTCATTGCTTTCTTTTCAAGAAAAGTTTCAATAACTACATTTTTTGCATTTATTACTTCTTTTAAAGTTTTTCAAAATTCATTAAAAATTTATTTTGAATTTATGTTTTTCATCAGAGTAAATATTGCTTTTTATGATACAATACTTTGTCGAGGTTTTTATGGCTTTCTTTTAACTTCCTGTTGCAATGATTAGATTATACAAAAAATTTATTCTGTTTGTTATACTTTGTTATTTTTTAGTTTCTTATAATAATTCGAAATTTGCTCGAAAGTAATTGGTTTTTTCATAGTTTTTTCTCAATTTTTGTCGCTTTTATAACATAATAATAAATGTTGTGATCAAAAGCGAGTCTATTGTTCAAATAAGTTCAATTTGTACAGATAAGAGTATTAATTAATAAATTTCATGAACATGAAAACATTTAATTATATCGACGTTTTGACAGCACTCAAATCATCATTCCAAGGTTACAAAAATTAATGAGCAAATCTCAGACTTATGTAATATTAAATACTTTGTATTAATAAAAAATAAAATAATTATAAATATGGTTACTTGCTACATGAATTATCAAACTGAGTTAATCGTTTTTATCTGTATAAATCTAAATTAAAAAATTGCCTATTTAAATATAAAAATTATGAAATTCGAATGGTTTTAGGCTAAAGATTGAGATTATAAATGAAGAATAAGAGAATCAGTGCCTTCTGCACTCTTCGCATTTCTTCTCCACAAGGTTTGATTCATGCAAAATGCTCAGGCTTTTTACGTCAGCTCTATAATACACCTATTTCATATACTTTATCAAATTATTAATTATATTATATTTAAAATACTCCTACTACAACATCATCTTGAATTATAAAATGTACAAAATTTCAAAACCCGTAGCATCTGCTCTAGCTAATAAGATTGCAACATGAAGTGGAAAATTAACTTTTTTGCCCAATTACATTAGGGACTCTCAGAGTAAGTTCTGGATAGAAATGTTTCATGATGAAAACGCGCTAGAACAAACGTTAGAACAACTAGCAAGATGATAAGAAAACTAAATACGTATGTCCTATTATCAAGAGGTAAGTAGCTTCATAGTGTAAAAGATGCATGAAGTGTCAGGAGTAAAAAATTATTCGGGAAATTAGGTTTATGAATTGAAATAAGTCAAACCAGATATGTTTTACCAATATTCAAATGAATTCCGTAGACCCATTATCACTAAGCAATAGTTATACGTAGCTATTTAAGCACAATTGATAGGTATACTAGGTCGCTGGAGGCAATGCTTTTATATGAAGCATCAGCTCCCACTGTGCTTTTTATGATACGTAGGTGACAAATTTAGAGTGTCAGCAACCATCAATATTACGGTTACTATGTCTATTAAAGTGAGCACGTGGTTAAAAAAAGATATTAAAGCTATTTCAGTCAAATTTATATATATATGACTATGTTGACCATAACAGAGGACATATGAAATTTCACAAAACCAGATGTCAAAGATTAGGGCATATTTCTACTGGAATTTTAAAAATGATGAGGTTAGTTAGACTGGTGCCAAATTATGCACTAAAACCATTTGCCTTAAATGATCTGGAAAATGCACGCACATGTTAAAGATATTTGAACCATCTCTTACTTACAAGGAGAGGTCCCCACCTCCAGGAATCGGATTTTTTTGAAACTGCGGGATATGATTTTTTGATGGAAAAAATTGAACCCGTGTTTTTTCTTTTCGTCTAATAGGCCCCAGAGACCAAGATATAGACATTTTTTTAAATATAGTGAAAAGAAGCGCTTTCAAGAACTTGAATAACCAAAAAACGAAACTTACAAAAAAATGTATGGAAAATAAAAGAAAGTAAAAATTAAATACTTTAATTAAAGCTCTATAGCATTAAAAAAACCTCTGTGGTTCAGAAGTTATAGGTTATCAGAATATAATAATGAAATATAGTGAAAAATTCATCATGTGTTACACGCTAAAAATATTAACAAATACGTAGTAATATTAAATTGAGCATAACTTCTGAACCATGGAAGCTTTTTTGATGCACTAGAGCTTAAATTAAAGTATTTAATTTCTACTTTCTTTTATTTTTTATACATTTTTTGTAAGAGGTTTCGTTTTTTGGTTATTCAAGTTCTTGAAAGCGCTTCTTTTCACTATAATTTAAAAAAAATGTCTATATCTTGGTCTCTGGGGCCTATTAGACGAAAAGAAGAAAAACGGTTTCATTTTTTTTCATAAAAAAATCATATTCTGAAGTTTCAGGAAAATCCGTTTCCCGGAGGTGGGGACCACTCCTTGTTAGTCTTACACTAAGACATATAAAATTATCTCAAGACATGATGATGGTCGCTAATGATATGCAAGGGAAACGAAAATGCTACTATCAAGAGCAGGCCAAACTATCTGTCCTTGTCTAACAGTGTTTTTTATCATTTATATAAACACCATTGGCTGTAACACAATAATAAATAAATTTTATAATAAGAATAAAATAATTTTATTACGTGGTTTTTCAATAATATCAGACCTACCGAAAATCTAAAATATAACCTACCTTTTTAGTAGGTCTTATATTATTCAAAAACTACATGATTAAATTATTCCGTTCTTATTATAAAATTTAACCATTATATTATTATCTAGCGGGGGCTGCCATTTTTTTGTGTTAAAGTCAATAGTGTTTACATAAATAATGAAAAACACTATGAGATAAAGGCAGATAGTTCGGCCTCTTCTTAATATGCAGAGGCAAAAACTAGCATGGAAATAGTAGATAGCGAAAATAGTAGGTCAAATAATGACTAAAATCATTCGCACACTAGTGATAGAACAGAAAACAAAGTAAGAGAGAGCTTAACAAAACATAAAAATTAATAAGGAGTATACAATAATCACAGAAGCACACTGACATAATAAAATTTCATCCGCTAAAATGAATAATTAAGATATAATAGATGCATTTAATGGTAAAAATGATGTAAAAATAAAAATGATACGTGAAAATAGTAAGAGAATAAGTACATAATAATAGTGAAACAAAAACTAATAAATTTCAAAACAAAATTAACAACGAAAATAGAAGTAAAAGTATATGGCTCGGTCAGGTGTAAGTCAACTTGGTTATGAGTTATGAGGCATTTAAATTACTGAAAACTTAGTATATCAGAGTGTTTTTAAGGTTATGTGTAAAAAAAACATGGAAAAATGCGGAAACTCCGTATTATTTGTTATTTTTTCGATTTTTAAACATGTTTTGGTCAGAAAATGATTTTGCATACGGAAAAACACATAAGAAATGCCATGTAATAAAAATGCTATTTAAAAATGCTATTCAAAATATTTTTAAAAATTTAAATTTCAAGTTAAAAAAATTCGAAAAAAATTTGGGAAATTCTTAATACAATTAAACATATTGGCATATTTTGGTGTTTTTTGAACCCCTATGGAATCTTTCAAAGTACTCTATTGAATTCGAAATGCCTTACAATCCCGGCTCAGGCAATTTCACCCCTCTTATTAAGCTATAGCCTCTACATCTAACTTCATTACGTCTTTCATTAATGCTAATCACATCAACACTTACTTGTTAAGTACAATGACAGAAATAATTTCTTGAGGCAAGTAGAATCCACTAGCAGGTAGTAGAAAGTATTTTTGTTATTCTCGCTAGTATATTTTCACTTGGGGAGAGAATAAAATTTACTCGTTTTCGGGTGTTCTTGTGTCTAGTAGAAAAATGCTTGACGACCTAGTTTTTACATGGGCTTTTAATATTTTATCTCCAAGTAGATTTGTTCTATATCCAAGCAAATTTCTATTTGAAGTATTTAATAATATATCTTAACATACTAAGGAAGGACGTAAAGAAATGCCGCGTTATAATATTGCGTTATATAGGTGAAAATACAATCAGTCAGATTTCCTCTCCAGGCTAGAGAATTTCTCCTAGCGGTGAGCGATTTTTATTCTAACAACAAGGACGGCGTCGTTCGTAAGAATGCATAATTCTAATAGCGGCTAGTTGCATGGAAAAACCCTAATTAAGTGGACTATTCGTTTCCCCGCTAGAAATCATTTCTGTGTAATATCTCTTTAAATACAATTTCCATTCAATTTGCATAAATATTTTAACAAGTTTTTTTATTAACAATATTCAGATGACATTGACTTAAAATAACTTCATTATTACAATGATTTAATTCTTCATTACTATCATAATCAATTTTTATACTCAATTATGATATATTACTAGCTTCATAATCTTGCTCGCTGATGCTCGCTCAGTTTATTTTTGGTATGTATATAAAAAGGGTATCTTTCAATAAGTCATTAAGAGGAGGTCACGTATCTCTGTCCTTTTCTAATCAAAGAAATGATTTTTTTACAAAAATTAATAAATTTATCAAAAAATGAAGAGAAAGCCGCATCGTGTATCAAAAAAAGCAATATTTTCTTTGATAACAAAAATTAATTTTATTGCTTCGTTCGCAAGAAAACCTTGAAAAACCAAATTGTCTACCCTAACCTCTATGATTTAAGTTTTTCAAGGTTTTCTTGAAAACGAAGCAATAAAATTAATTCTTATCAAAGAAAATATTGCTTTTTTTATTACGAGATGCGGTTTTCTCTTCATTTTTTGTTAAATATTAGTTTCTGTAAAAAAACTCAATTCTTTGATTGGAAAATGACAGAGATACGTGACCTCCTCTTAATAGTGATAATTTTGTTATACGTTTATTTAGATTAATAACACAGCCATACAAAAAACGTCAAAATCCAAGAACCGGACCATGTAGACTTTATGTTTTTGAGGTCGCTGAATCCAAATCCGGGGTCAAGGTCATTTTAAGGTCAAATCTGCAAAATTAATGGTAATCCAATTTTTAGCAGTGCATTTTTATGTTCTTAGGGTCGCTGAATCTGAAGGACTACTACACAGGTATACTACTACAGATCCTGTGTATTACTACACAGGTCGCAAATTAGGGCCCAATTTTATTATGACTATGTCAATTTTTGTTTTGACACGAACTTTTTTAATGTTTCTACGATTTTTGCTATGCCATTCGATCTTGAATTTGCCGCATATCTTCTTTTCCACCTTTTTTTAGAAATAATATTTGATTGCAAAAGAAAAATTTTATTCTATCATATTGAATCATGAATCGATCATCTTATCACAAAAAATGAAAAATACGTTAGAGTACGTGTAAAATAATTTGATAAATAGGAAGGTTTGGGTTCATTATATCAACTGATTTCCAATTATATACGAGGTTACTTTTGAAAGAATAAGTTATGTTTAATTTTCTCATATTTATGTGATCTTTACATTGTACAACTTTAAAATGCATTTAAATTTTCTATAATATTCTTGAAGAAATTTATAGAAATTTTTGAGTTGTATTAATGAATGAAAAAATAAAAAGAAAAAATTTAACAATATATTTTCGCCAAAGTAGCCTTGATCTGCTGCCTCGATAAACATTGCGACGATGACACCACCCCAAATGAGGGTGTATGAAATAATATGCGGAGTTATACTGAAAATCATGGAGTAATTACCTTCCGCTTCTCAAAGGCATGTTTGTCCATCTTTTTTGTTTCGTTTGTGGAAATTTTATGCCACCAAAATTTCGAAGAACAATTCACGGAAATTTTAGTAACATTAACAAAATTTGCTTTAAATTAGAAATACATATTATTATAAAAACGTGAACTCCAAGTTATATCTGCGAACTGTTTCATCAAATGCTTACTAAATAAAATAAAACGAAAAAGATAACAATGTAAAATCTAATAGCCTAATGCAATGGTATTAATCATATAGAGAGATGAAGATTGTTATTTCTGTAACATTGAATTTCTCGGAATTATTAGTGAATCGAAAACAAATGTAGAATACGCTGATGTCATATCTGAAAGAAGACCTATCGAAAAATCGATGAACAATAAAGAGCTCGCCTTCTTGAGAGGTTATCAATTGAATCAGATAACAACAATAAACAACTTGATGACGAAAATATCAACGGAGTCAGTAATCGAAATGGTATGCAGGATAATAACGAAGTCAGTAATATAGCACTGATAGTGATGAATTTGATAAAAATACACTCCCCTACACATGTTTTGCCATCTCTAGATGAAAATTTGATAACACAAAAAATTTTACAACTTCATAACCAATAGTCGTAGAGTGAAAATTCCAACGCGATTTTGAAGTTTAGATAAAAATCTTCAAACGACCATTTCTTGTATCTTTAAAACCCACAAACTGACTCCTTAAACAACATTATAAAAACATAAAAAAATCGAAAAAATTTTGATGAACTTCAAACTTGAATAATTTAAGATTTTCGTAGGGTGAAAAACAAAATTGGTTTGAAAGAGTATTTATTCAGCTTCAAAATGAGATGTGTAACATTGAATTTGGTCCATCTAAACTAATCAGAGATTGATTTTAGTGAAAAAAGGCTTTTTTTTGAAATGCGTATATTTAAAAAATTAATTATTACAAGATATAGATTTACAGCTTAGGAATGATTCAAGAAAAAAAATTTTTTTTCTTATTTCCATAACGTTAAAAATTTTAATTTCCAATATCATGGAAAAATGAAAAAATATTTTTTTTCTCGAATCATTTCTAGGCTATGAATCTATATTTTGTATCCAAAAATACATTTTTCTTTATTTACACTTTTTTTCTAGGATGCTTAATTTTTTAAATATACGCAATTAAAAAAAAGCCTTTTTTTTCACTAAAATCAGTCTTTGATTGGTTTAGATAGACCAAATTCAATGTTACACATCTCATTTTAAAGCTGAATACTCTTCCAAACCAATTTTGCTTTTTCACCCTACGACAATCGCACCTAAAATTATTCAAATTTAAAGTTTATCAAAATTTTTCGATTTTTTCATGTTTTTATAATGTTGTTTAAGAAGGGGCCGAACTATCTGTCTTTGTCTAATAGCGTTTTTCATTATTTATATAAACACTATCCTTTATAACAAGAAAAAAATAGCAGCCCCCGCTAGATATTAGTATAATTAATAAATTTTGTAATAACAATCAAATTTTTTGCCGTATAGTTTTTGACTAATTAGAGACCTACTAGCAATCTAGAATATAACCTATCTTTTTTTGGTAGGTCTCTAATTATTCAAAAACTACGCGGTAAAAAAATTTGTTTGTTATTACAAAATTTACTTATTATACTTATATCTAGCGGGGGCTGCTATTTTTTTCTTGTTATACCGGATAGTGTTTACATAAATGATGAAAAACGCTATTAGACAAAGACAGATAGTTCGGCCCCTTCTTAAGGAGTCAGTTTGTGAGTTTTAAGATAAAAGAAATGGTTTTTCGAAGGTTTTTATCCAAACTTTAAAATTGTGTTAGAATTTTTGACTCTACGACTATTGGTTGTGAAGTTATAAAGCTTTTTGTGTTATAAAATTTTCATCAAGGGATGTCAAAAACATGTGTAGGGGATTGCACATAAGAAGATGAGTCTTATGAAAGTAGCACCAATGAGGAAACGGAAGATGATGAAGATGATATCTTCCTTCTAGTGGGCCAAAAAGACAAACGCATTGAGTTTTGAACTCAAAATGAACTGAACGGCATAGTTAGAAAGCTGAATTTACCTAAAGATGGAGCAGAATATTTAGCTTCAACTTTAAAAGATAAGAATCAATTAGCGGAAGATACTAAAGTATCTTTTTACAGAACAAGAAATAAAAGTTTCAAAGAATACTTTAAAGAAATGATTTATGACGATAATAAAATTGTGTATTGTAAAGACGTAAAAGTTTTAGTGGACGAAATGAAGCCTAATGGAGATTGTTCATAGATTCATCAAACAGAAGTTTGAAAGCTGTATCTTTACACGCTATCAACTACTATGCCTCGGTTCTAATAGGACAACCTACTGCAATGAAGGAAGCATACGACAACCTCAAAATCATATTACAAAAAATTCAATACAACAAGGATAAATTGCGTACATGTGGGGATTTAAAAGTTTCTGGAATGTTGTTAGGACAGTAATTTGAATTTACGCAGACACCATATTTCTTGTGCTTATGGGATAGTAGAGATCGTGCAAAGCACTATACGAATCACAAATAGCTTGAAAAAAAATCTGTTGGAGTAGAAAAGAACAACGTAATAAATACTCCAATAGTTGATCCGAAAAAAGTTCCAATTCCATCGCTATACACAAAACTGAATGTGATGAAACAATTCTTAGAGGTCTTAGATAAAAAAGGTTGGTGCTCTAAATACTTGGAAAGCAAGTTTCCAGGAAAATCAGATGCAAAATTAAGGGAAGGTATTTTTGATGGTCAACAAATTCGAAAAATGGTTGCCGTTTACCAATTTATTACTACTATGACTAAAAATGAAAAAGCTGCATGGCTTAGCTTTTAAGAATCGCAGAATAAAAAATTACAAAGTGATTGTGTCAAAAATGGTACAGAACTATAACGAAATGGGTTGCCTAATGAATGATAAATAATATTTCATACACAATCCTTTAGATGCTTTTCTTAATCACTGTGGAGATTGTAATAAATAACAGGGAGAACGTTTCCATCAAGATATCAAAGTAATAGAGAAGCGCTATCAAGGTAGATGGGATATTGCCATGCTGGCAGACAGCTGCTGGATGTTGAAAAGAGATTCCAAAATTACTGGGAAAAAACGTAAAAGAAAATCTTAGAATCAGTCATTTACTGACAAACGTGTAAGATATAGTAGAAAGAAATGAATTAAATAGCACGAAATTTAAAATACTCCTCAAATCTTGGATGACCTTGAAACTACTTCGACCCTGATCTCGTGGGGTCAAACTGACTCCAGATTTGGTGACCCTAAAAACATAAGAATGCGCTGCTGAAAATTGGGTTACTCTTAATTTTGCAGATTTGACCTTGAGATGACTTTGGTCCTGATCTTTTGGAATTAAACTGACTCCAGATTCGGATTTAACGACCTCAAAATCATAAGAATTAACTGCTAAAAATTGGGTTACTATTGATTTTGCAGATTACACCGTGAGATGAGCTTGACCCTGACCTGATAGGGTCAAAGTGATTCTAGATTCGGATTCAGTGACCCCGAAAACATTACTCTGAGATAATGAAATTTTAGGAGGATGTTCTACTATAGATTAAAGTGCAGACTGTATTATATTTTATTATTTTATTTAAAATAATAAATGATCAATGTCAAATTGTGAAGAAGATCATAAAGAATTTCAATATTTGTTTCTTTTTATTTGCCATAATTGCTATTAACGTCCTTAAATCAATTTGAATTGAAATAATCATAAGGTAATGGGGTTATCTTATCGTTCGACTGAATAGATTTTTATGAAACATATGATCAGATTCATATATACACTTATGAATAAGTAAAAGTGAGGTTAATCTACTTTATACTTTCAACTGCATTGTTCAATTTAATTCTTTGAGACCACTTACTTTTTGATTTGGGAAAAGAAAAGCACTTCACTTTACTATTCCTCGATGTGTTTTTACAATTAATTACACAACAACAGCCGTTATATAGAATTATTTTTAATCTTTTCATATACCTAACATACAAAGTGTCCTTTTTTTTCGACATGTTGCCACCATGAGAAGGGCAGTCGACTTTCATACCCCCACTATGTAAACTTTCGGAGCGAATAGTCATTGCTCAAACTCAAGCATCGAACATGCTCCATGTTCAGACAAAGACGGAATGAGATTTTATTATGAGATAGACAACGACAAAACGAGGTTGAGAATGGAACATACTCAATACTTGAGTTTGAGCAACGACTATAAATTCGGGCCTTTCTAACGAGAAAGATCATATAACTAGGAGGCAATAGCATACTTTTAATCTTAAAATCATGGAGCAAGACGTGAACTTTTTGTGGGAGTATGAAAAAGAAATATTTCCTATTGTAATATCTAATGTTGTCAGAAATAATTATAAAAACATGAGAAAAAATTTTTTCTGCTTAATATCTCTTAATGTTACAGAATTCAAACAATGGATATTTGCTTTATTTAAAGATTCTGTGTTCAAAAATACATCATATTAGGACACTTTATTGTGAAAATAAATTATGTCAATTTTTCATACACGGTGGGCCATTTTAATCTATGCACCTGAAAAACTCAGTAAGTTCGCATCCTATCAAAAAATGACCTCTATAAAAGTTGTGGGATACAAAGGGGGTCAAACAATAGTGACCTTGAATTTGACCTTCAAGCTGACCTTTAAGGTCAAATCAAGGTCAACTTGAGTTTTTTAAATGGAAAACCCTATTTTTTACACCGGAATTGGAAAGGGCGGGAAATTTTACGTCCGAACATGCTCTCAGGTCATCTGACCTCGATGACCTCAAAGGTCAGGTGAAGGTCATAAATACGAAATAATTGGGTAGCTGTCAACATTCTTATGTAAAGTGTTGTCGAAAAAATGAAGATCATAATTTGAGTAATTTTTAACGAGAAATTCAGTGTTGACCTTTACTTTTTCGGCAATACCCTACCTAAGATTTTTCATAGCCATCCGATTATTTCGTATTTATGACCTTCATCTGACCTTTGAGGTCATCGAGGTCAGATGACCTGAGAGCATATTCAGACGTAAAATTTCCCGCCCTTTCCGATTCCGGTGTAAAAAATAGGGGTTTCCATTTAAAAAACTCAAGTTGACCTTGATTTGACCTTGAAGGTCAGCTTGAAGGTCAAATTCAAGGTCACTATTGTTTGACCCCCTTTGTATCCTACAACTTTTATGAAGGTCATTTTTTGATAGGATGCGAACTTACTGAGTTTTTCAGGTGCATAGATTAAAATGGCCCACCGTGTAGATTGTAAATTGAAAATATAACCTGAATTTCTAAAGATCTCAGGTGAGATCTCAGATGAGATCTCACTTGAGATTTTTCAGTAGGGGTCACTGATAAAATAATAAAAGTAAATAAGGTTAACTGTAGCTCTTTGTAACCACGCTCCCTGAGGGGTTATTCACTAACTTTTTAACGATAATGATTGACTTAACGTTTAGACATCGCAAAGCGTTAAGGACTCTACTCTTTTAAGTAATCAATAAACACATATGAAAAAATATTTCAGTTGATTACTAAATCTTTTACAACAGACATTTACAACATAAATATTCCAAATTAAAATAATTTCAAATAATTGTTACATCAAAATTAACATCATTACAAAAAAAAAATATTTTTTTAAGTTTTTGACATATTTAGACGTAAATAAATTACAATATTACTAGTCTTTTTGTAGATTTATATTAGATCTTGTGTTCTCCATACATTCAGTATCGGAATTTAAAATGGACAGTTGATTGGGACATTATGAAAACTTAAGTGATATTTTATAACTTGTTTAATTTTATATGTTAATAATTATGTATCCAAAATAATAATTAGAAAAAATGTCATGATCCATTCATTTTAAATTCCAATACAAAGGAAAAAGGAATTTAAATAGTATTTGCCCTAAAACACACAACATCTAACATTCGTATTAGAAATAAATCCGTATTTATGTTTCTATTATATATTCTTCTAACTCAATATTATCCAAGCCAACAATTTCATTTTAAAAGATGAAATTTTGAAAATTAATATTTTTAAATTCTGCAGCAAACTTAACAATTCAATCGAGAAACTGTAGTTATTGATATAAAATATAAAATGCAAATTTAGATAATTTTATTAAAAAACGTTTTTTATTAGTGATAAGATAAGTTCATTTAAAACAATATTTATATTTTTTTTTCTGCTTGTTTTTATTAAAGTCACTTTAAAACCTGCAGGTCCAACTGAATTTTGAATCATACACAATTTATCATTTAATTATGTAATTACTAATGTAAAAAATAATCGAATAATGTTCGCTTTATATATATATATATATATATATATATATAGGTATATACATCAGCTGACAGAAAAGATATCTCGATCATCTTGGATATAACTTAAGGATGTTCTGGCTATACGGTCCGTGTCAAAAGTTAGTATTTCCGATAACGGTTTATATTTTTGGGTAGGAAAGGTTTATTCAATTTTCCACAAAGTAATTTATTAGATAATATAAAAACCATCATTTTAAACCTTGTTTGATTTAAATATAACAATTTATTAAAAAGTTAATAATACTATGTAAAAAATTGAATAAACTCTCTCTACCCAAAAATATAAACCAATATAGAAAATACTAACTTTTGAATAGCCAGAACAACCTTAAAATCTATGAAGCAGGGAATTAATTAAAACATCTAGTTACCTACATCTGAGAAATTATTTTTTAATTTAAATGATCAAATCAAATCGAAGTGATTCTTTCGCTTTGAGAAATCTTTTCTGTCAATATATATACGGCTGATTCCATTCAGATTCATGTAGGCCGTCACTGATCGAATTTTTTTATTTCTTCAAAGTAATAAAAATACCTTCTATTATGTATATGAAAATAAAATGCACCTCGTAGAATGCTCAAAAAAAATTTTTTTTTTTACTACAGCAATTTTAGTGTTGGATGTGAAAACGAAAATTCAAAAATTGAAAATGAACCTCTACTTTTAAATGACTATAGCTCCGTCAATTTTAACCTTTTTGGGCGTTCTTTTAACAAAAGTGTGCGGAATTCTGTCTAGTTTAAAATGCAATCTCGATTTTTGTAATACAATTTGATCTCACTGAGTTATTTACGAAAAACCGAAAAAGGCGATTTTTTTCAAACACGATTTTCTCAAAAACTATATTTTTTTTTTGAAATTTTCATATGATTTTATACATAAAAAATACTAACTTTTAGGGTAGGTGAGAATATGCGATTTTGCCTTATTTTTTTTAACAGATTTTTAAACGTTTTTTTTTATATTTTCGATTTTAAAACATTGATACCATGGCGCATCGTACTATTTTTCCAACTTTACGTGTTCTTACAACTATTTTTATGCTTTTATTTATTAATATATCAAAAATATCAACAATAATCTTTAAAATAAACCCCGGATCGAATATTTTGATCAATTAGAACCAAAGTTATAACGATTTCAAGTTTAAAAAAAAATGCTGAAACTTTAAATAAATGTGATATTTACATTAAGGAAACGCAATTTTCGTTAAAGATTAAAATCCGAAGATATAAATTTTTTAATTTAAAAAAAAAGTTATTTTGATGAAAGTATACATAACCATTTATCCTCTTTTTATAATACATTACTATAATAAAATTTTTTTTTTGAAGAATATAATTTTTTTATCAGTTTGAATTTCGCGCCTAGAATTTGAATTTATTTTGTAGGGAGTTGACACATGTCACTGTGGGCACATACACATAGAAATGTGTAGAGTATATGTAAGTGCCACGCGCACCCTGTGGTACGCAAGCGAGCGACGGCAAGTAAGCCGAGACTAGTAGATGCGTGCGGACTGGTGAGACACAGCATGCTCAACCTCTGACGAGATAGGTCTCTTTTGTTCACTTGTACTCTCAGGTAATATTTAAGCAGCGAAATAAAGACGAGGCATTCCTTATACTTACAGAGTTTGGTTATTTCACCATCCTCTACCTCATCTTCCTAGTATCTTGTGCCAGGAGGCACACAGTGGTGACCCCGACGACCAACGAGAGGAAAAGGAGCGACGAGGCAGCTAGCAGCGACCGGAAGGAAGCGAGCAAAGGCGCCTGAAGCAACACGTGGTTTTGTAAAGAAAAAGGTAAAATTTCTGACTACACGTGGCCGCGAACAAAGAGCTTAGTCTCTTATATAATATATAATAAAATAATTTCTTTTCTTGTAAAATAGAAACAGTTTTCTTTTAGAAAATAGAAGAGAGGCGATAATCTCTAATAAAAATAAAATTAAAATAACTTGTAATGCTCAGTGCGGTGGAGCAAAAATAAAAAAAAAAAATTTGTAAAACTAATAGCGATCGTGCGTTTTTTTACTAATATAGTTATAAGCTAATATATATAATATAAATAAAAGTGAGAAGCTGAATCTTTTCGCGATTCACGCAGGCGAGTGGTAATTGGGTTTTCTTTCTCTTTTATTTTGGGTGGTTATGAGCGCTTCAGGTAAAAGGGAGAGTGCCACTCTAAAGGACTTGTCCTCTAATCTAGCACTCAAACGGACACCTTGAGGTTGCTCAAAAGGAGAAGCCAATAGTAATTAGTAATAATTAATATTTTTTTGTGATTGCCTGTGTGGATTGGGGGGAGTAATAGGTAAAAAGAAAAAAACATAACCATATCACGTGCAAAAAGCACGAAGAATATATATATTTTTTAAGTGCAAAAAGCACGTAGAACACATATAAGCACGGAAAATACACATTCTTCCCACGTGCTAAAGCGTATATATATGTGTGTATAAAGAATACAGGGTTTTATAATGTGCAAAAAGCACGGAAAAAAGGCATATTAAGAAGAGTAGCCTTGATTGTGCGGGTATATAAAAGAGATAGTTAGAAAATCGCGAGTATATGTGTGCGTAAAAGAAATTTTGAGAATCGCGAGTGTTGTATGTAAAATATTCAAACCGAAAATTCTGGAAACCGTTAGGACGCGAAAATAAAAGTTTGTTTTCCTTTTAAACAAAGCGAAGTGATTTAAGGTTAAATGTTGTGTGCGCGTAAATAAAGTAGAGTCGCGAAAGTAAATAGATAAGTCCTTGAAGAGGATTAAATAACGTTTATAAAGAAAGATAAACAGAGCGCACACATCATCGAAGTTAGTATTATTTTTGAAGGTTATTGTAACGGAAATTAATAATCGTAATATTTTAAGAAATTTATTTGTTAATTTATTTTATTTATTGTATCGTATTAATCTATTATTTTAATTTATTTGACTTATTTATTTACGTATTTTATTTATATTTTTTAATAGTTTTGTTCTGTGATTTTGTTTTATTTAATTTATTTCGTGAAGTCACATATATTTTTTTAACAATCTAGTCAAAAAGAAAAAAAAGACTGATAAGTGTTAAAGGAAATAGATAGGATAGCTCGCTATAAGAAATCGTTTATAGGACATAACCTTAAATCACGACAAATGAATAGTTTTAAAAGTAATAATATCGAAATAAAGGATGGTAAAGATAATGATAGCGAAACGAGTGAAGCGGGATACATATCAACGGTACGTAATAGTACGCCGAAAAAAAATGAAAAAGAAAATGAACGCGATCGGTATAGAGAGCAAATAGACTTTAATAGAATGTACGCATTAGGAAATAATAGTTTAAAAGGAAACGACGGATTAGAAGAGGTATTAATTAAAGAAACAAGAAAAATAGATGAACAATACAAACGAAAGTTCGAAGAATTAAAGAATTATTACGAAAATTATATGCAGTCGTTAAAGAAAAAAATAGAAACGTTAGAGGGAGATAGTAACAGACAAAAGGCGTACGGAAATAACGCGATGCATACAGACGACAACACTCGCGCGCAAAGGTTAGACGGAAATATTCAAGCAAACGATAATAGGTTAGAGTTTCAACAATTAGCACAGGGTAGCTTATTGCAATTCCGGCAGATTAATTTTCCCTTTTGGAAACACGATCCGGAAACGTGGTTTGAACTGTTCGAAAAACAAATGCAATTACAAAACGTAAATGAGGATAGTGTAGGTTTTATGCTGTTGATCGCGAATCTAGATAGAGACGTAGTTCGTGAGACATCGAACTTAGTTAAAACATTGAAAAACGGACAAAGATACAACGGTGTAAGGGATTTTTTATTAGAGAAACACGGACAGTCACAAGAGGAGCGTTTTAATAGGTTATTTGGAAAATGTCGCGAGCAAGAAAAACCTTCCGACTTCCTAAGGGAAATGTTAGACGTAGCAGGCCAAAATATAAAAAGAGAGGTTATCTTAAAAGCCTGGAAATATAATCTACCCCCAAAAATAAAAAAGATTTTGTTAGGCGAAATAAACCTACGAAATGAATCATCCATGGTAAACCGTGCCGATAAAATTTATAAAAATGAACTCAAAGAGGTCGGTAAAGTAGGAACCGTTAACGCAGTTGACCATACGTGGGTAGATACGTCGCATGATAATCAGCCGGGTGTAGGTAAAGTAGATAGGGTAGGTAATGTAGAAAAAATTGATTTAGATGCGCACATAGCAGCGATAGTAGAAAAGACAATCGATAAAGTAGAGGGGAAATCAAGAGGGCAGCACAAGACAGACCGACCGGCATATGATAAATATAGGAGTAGAAGTAGGGAGAGACATAAGAGACACTTATGCATATTTCATAGAAAATACGGCAATAAAGCGTATAAGTGCTCTAAACCCTGTGAGTGGGTAAATGACGAAGTAAAAAATAGATCAGTCTCCCCGAGGAGAAAAGAGGAAAGGCATCGGTCAAAATCTCCTGGTAGAAATATTAAAAGGAGTAATAGCGTTAAAGACAATCAGTACGCGAAAGGCAGAGAACATTTAAACTCACGGACCGGCGAGTAGACGAGGTGAACTCGTCGGAAAAAGAAAGCATATGCCTCCACGTTGTCGATAGAACAACTAAAGAAACGTTCTTAGTTGATACAGGCGTGGAAGTCTCCTTGGTACCAAAAGAGAAAAGTAGTAAAAAGAAAGCAACGTCCGTAAGGCTATATGCAGCCAATAATACGCGGATAACTACATATGGTGTGGTCTATAAAGAACTGGACCTGGGTTTTAGCATGAAAGTTAAATGGACGTTCATAGTGGCTGACGTTCCATATGCTATTATGGGCGGCGATATCATCCAGCATTATCACTTGCTTGCAGATCTAACCAGACGCAGGTTGGTGAATGCTAACACGGGTGAATCGATCGCAGGCACTGCAAAGAAAGTTAAGTACGTGCAGGTGTCTTTGATAAACCCAGAGACCAAATATGCGGAAATAATTAAGAAATTTCCAACGGTAGTAGGCCTAGAAAAGCCGAAAAGCATTAATAAAAAAGACGTAGTGCACCATATAAAAACAATAGGACCGCCAGTGGCACAGAAGCCAAGACGACTGGCACCTGAAAAGCTGCAAGCAGCTAAAAAAGAATTTGAGAAATGGTGCAAAGAAGGCATGTGTAGACCTTCTAAGAGCCCTCGGGCAACACCAATACACATGGTACCAAAGAAGAACGGTGAATGGAGGATTTGTGGAGACTACCGCAAGCTGAACGTTGTTACGGTACCAGATAAGTACCCAAATCTGCATGACTTCGCGTCTAACTTAGAAGAAAAAACAATCTTTTCAGCATTGGATTTGGAAAAAGCGTTTTTACAAATGCCTATATATCCAGACGACGTACCTAAAACAGCGGTAATTACTCCATTCGGATTATATGAATTTTTTGTCATGACTTTCAGATTCAGGAACGCCGCCCAGACGTTCCAGCGATACATTAACCAGGCCATGAGCGACCTGGATTTTGTATTCACTTTCGTGGATGATATCTTGGTTGCGTCCTCGTCAGAGAAGGAGCACCAAAAACATCTAAAGATCGTCTTAGATAGGCTGGAAAAATTCCACCTTAAACTGAATCTCGATAAATGCCAGTTTGGAGTAACAGAATTTATTTTCTTAGGGCATCAGATAGACAAAAATGGATTCAAACCAGATCCATCGAAAATAGAAGCTATCAGAGCCTTTAAGAAACTAAAGACTAAAGATGAGATGAGAAGATTCTTGGGTATGGTAAACTTCTATAGAAAAAGCTTGCCAAAAGCCGCAGAGGTACAGATGTTCTTTAGTAGCCACAATAAAAGATATTAAAAAGGAGGATAAACAACCAGTGGAATGGACAATGGAAGCAGAACAGGCGTTTAAGAAGATAAAAGAAGAATTAGTCAACGTCGCGTATCTTGCGTTTCCAGCGAAAAATGCTGAAGTTAGGTTAGTTTTGGATGCATCGAATTTTGCGATCGGTGCATCGTTAGAGCAGAAAGTAGGTAGCAAATGGAAACCACTAGCATTCTTTTCGAAAAAGTTTACCCCCGCACAGTCGAGGTACTCCACTTATGATCGTGAATTAATGGCTATCTATGAAGCAGTAAAATACTTCAGTTATTATTTAGAAGGTAGAGAAATAAAAATTTATACCGACCATAAACCTCTAATATATGCAATGGATCAAAGTTTAGACAGTTTTCCAGCTCTTAGGGCACGTAAATTAGCATATATAGCAGAGTTTAACGTAAAAATATGCTATTTGCCAGGAAAGAGTAACGTGGTAGCTGACATGCTATCGAGAATAGATGATTTTAGATTGCCCACAGCATTTTCGTTAGATGAAATAGCTAAGTATCAAAAGGAAGATCAGCAGCTGCAGGAGATAATAGATGATCCTCAGCATCAACTGAAACTGGTTAAGTTACAGTATGGTGCAGAAAATACACCATTTTACTGCAAAATAGCTCAAGAAACTCTCAGACCATACATACCTGGGGTGTTGAGAGCAACCATCTTTGATCTTTTCCACAATAAAAGTGTACATCCATCTGCTAGATCAACTAGCAAGATGATAAGAAAGCAATATGTGTGGCGAAACATGAATAAGCACATTACATCATGGTGCAGAGCATGCGAAGAATGCCAACGGTCAAAGGTCACAAGGGAGAATAAATTTCTACCTTTGAAATTTAGCGAACCAGATGGGCGTTTTACACACGTGCATGTCGACATAGTAGGACCGTTGCCACCTAGCCAAGGGTATATCCTAACCATGATTGATAGGTATACTAGGTGGCCGAAGGCGGTACCTCTAGATGAGATATCGGCTTCTGTAGTCGCACGCGCTTTTTATGACACGTGGGTATCACGTTTCGGCGCTCCAGTCATCATAACGACCGACCAGGGCAGACAATTTGAATCTTCCTTGTTCCAGGCACTATTAGAACTTATAGGCTGCAAAAGAATACACACAACAGCTTATCATCCAGCAGCCAACGGTATGGTAGAGAGGTGGCACCGTGATCTTAAGGCGGCACTTATGTGTCATATGGTGGGACCAGAATGGTCTAGAGTCCTGCCAACAATATTACTTGGGTTGAGAACGCGAATTCGTAAAAACACGGAAGCCAGTCCTGCTGAATTTGTATATGGGACACCTCTCACGATACCTGGTGATATGTGTGACTTCAGAGAAACGGATGTAAGAGATCAAAATCTGTTTCTATCAGAATTTAAAGAGTACATGGACGAGGTTAGGCCTGTACCAGTGAGTCACAACAATGCCACAAAAGCATTTGTGTTTAAAGATCTTGATAAATGCACACATGTGTGGGAAAGGATCAGAGCAGTAAAATCTCCATTAGTGCAACCATATACCAGACCATAAAAGGTAGTGTCAAGGCACGAAAACGGCCGGAACTTCGTAATAAAAAAAGGAAATAAGGATCTTACGGTAGATATGGAGAGGCTTAAACCAGCGTATTTAATCAGAAATGAAGAGGAAAATAGTGAAATCGATACTAATGGTCGTAGTATAATAACTGAAGATAGTCAAATAGAAGAAAATCAGATGGACGAACAACAAGAAAGTACAAATGTTGTGAACGACGGAAACGATGTTATAAGAACGCACGTAGAAGTGCATAATGAGTCTCCACCAGAGCAACGAGCAAGTTATGACACAATTGAACATGTCAATGAAGAAATTTTAATAATGACGAATTGCAAAGCAATTATAGTGCTACGTACATTATATTGTACGTATATTATAATATACAACATAAAATAAGGTAGAAACTCAGAGAAATGCGACTCCGAGTTTCCGGACCAAGAGTCGCACGATGCGCGAAGTGCTGATTCGGCACTTCGTCGCGGGCAACTTACATCGTCGTTTTAGACGACGACGAGCGACAGACCATCGCCGGACGCGTTAGAGTAAAGTAGTAACTAGTCTCTCTCTCACTGTAATTACTTTTATAATAAATAACAGATAACTTCATATTAATTCTCTTGTAATTATTTTACATCCTCACACTCCCCATAGGAGTGCGTATCAAGAATCCCACGTAACATTTTGGTGGCAGCGGTGTGGGATACGCAGTGAGGTTTTAGAAAAAAATAAAATTTTTTTAAGAAATAAACTTAAAGCGCGTTTTTTAGAAAAAAAAGAGAGAGAGAGGTGATTTGATTAATTGGACAGCGAGCAAATAGATTTTTAGCAAATAGAACAAGAAGAAGGAGGAAGGAAGGAAGGAAGGAAGGACATCCGAGAATATTATCCGAAGAAATGAGAGTGTTTATTCTGCTGCTCACTCTATACTGTAACAGGTAGGTAGAAATTAAGTAATACATAAAGTGTCCCAAAGCGTAGTGTAGCACACAAAAAAAAATAATCTTTTAAAATAATCTTTTTAATCGTTAGATAA
The DNA here is from genome assembly GCA_017163975.1 of Anastatus disparis. Lineage (NCBI taxonomy): Eukaryota > Metazoa > Arthropoda > Insecta > Hymenoptera > Eupelmidae > Anastatus > Anastatus disparis. Next base: position 6,617,010 of record JAFFSR010000249.1, read on the forward strand.
AATTGATCAGTGCGTGAATATAATTACGAAAACCAACAGTGTCGACCGGTAATAATAAATATTTAAAAATTATATGTAATTTTGTGGAAAAAAAATTAAATTCAAACAAGCGAGTGCGTGCAAATAATAAATTTCAATATCCGGGTTATTCATTAAATTTTTTCTTTTTCTTCAATTTTCAAAAAAAGTCTAATTAATTTCAAAAGCATATTATCAAAAATTATTATAAATATATTAGCTTATTTACGTGATCAAATAATAAATTTTGCAGTAAAGAAGAGAATTTAAATAGAAGGAGTTAACGTTGGATTATATTAATTTGATAGTTGATTTGTAACGTTAACGTTTACGGCAAGGTTAATTAATTATCAGCGCGCATAAGGAAACGTAAACGCTTCACCTTCTCACGCGTAATTTAAAAAGCAGTAATAAAAATTTTGAGAAAAAAAATTAGATTGTAAAATCTTATTTATCGAATATGTCGCTCATCAATTTATTTTCGAAAAAGGACGGAAAAGCGAGACGTAGAGGACGTTCGTTGTCTCCTATTAGAGGTTCGCGTAGTGAAGAAATCTTAGCCGAATTCGGGAACGAAAGGATATCATTTCCGACCATGTCACAGAACACGGTGTATATGCCAATGTACACTCCAAGATACGGTGAAAATTTAACAGTCAATTTGTCAGAGAAAGAAATGAAAGAATTGAATGAAAAATACAAAAGAGCCGCGTCTCAGGGTTTCGAATTACCCAAAGAATCATTAAACATTATGAAAGAAAGAAACATAGTAAGTAACGGCACGCTCCCACGGAATAAAAGGGAAACCGAGACTCAAAAATCGAAATCAGAGGAAAGCCCGAAAACCAACGAAACGTGGTTAACATACGCGAACCAGGGCCCGAACCAGCTAGCTTATCCTTCGATACCATACAATTACGCGAGTTTTCCGCAACAAATTCCACAACCGTGGAGTAATATGATACCAGCTCAAGTTAACCCAAATTTCCCAATAAACTCACCGATAAATACTAATTACGCATTAAATACGCAACAAATGAATCCTATGTTAAATCTGCAAGGCACAAATTTTCAAAATACGCCTCAATTATCATTACATCAAGCGATAAGGCAAATACCATATTTTGACGGAAGCGTAGATAAATTACCCCTATTTTGCTCTGTGTTAAGGAACATAGTAAATAGTTTTGGACCAGGTAGTCAAATTCTTATTATATACGAGTTAGCAACGAAGCTTACGGGAAAAGCGGCAGATATTTTTACAGCGCGATTGATGCAATATGAATCTATTGAGGCACTGATAAAGGACTTAGAGGCGCAATATAATAATATAACAGTGATGGAAGAATTATCAACGCAATTAAAAATAATTACACAACAACAAGGAGAATCGGCAGCAGATTACGGCGCACGGACGCAAGCTTTATTGAATAGGCTTTTAGTGATTTACGACACGGTGCCCATATTAAACTTACAAGATCGATTAGCGAAAAAGCAATTAATAGAAAGAGACGCCTTACAGTATTATTTGTTCGGATTAATATCGCCCTTAGATATGCAAGTGCGTTGCGAAAAACCTCAAACGTTAAGAAAAGCTATACAACTTGCAGCCGATTTTGAAAATAAACAAAAGACGCGACTTTTTGCACAGATGCAAAACTCCTTTATAAACGGCCTGCAACCCGTAAATTCGATAGCACAAAATACGCAATCGCTGTCATTATGGTCTCAACCGAATATTAATAGCATGATGCAAATGACACAAAATCAACATCAGTTATTAAATACAAATAAAGTGCATGAAGCACAAATAAAAGCAATGCAAGCTACGCCTGTAAAAATAGAAACAGGTACAAGTGCAGTTAAATGTAGCTATTGTGATAAAGAAGGCCATAAAGAAGGCGCGTGCATTAAGAAGAAATATGATAAAATACAATGCGCTTATTGCGATAAGATGGGGCACGCGACGGCAGAGTGTCAAACACTAAGAAATGATGCCGAAAATGGTATTATTCATGCACAAAATAAAAATAATGCGCAAAATGTTAATAATAATAAAAGAAAACAATCAAGCGATAACAAAAATTATACGAACGGTCCGCGAAGCAATTATAGCAGAAGTAATTCCAATGATAATAATTATAATAGAAATTTTGATAATAATAATTATAATAGAAATTTTGATAATAATTATGGCAGAAATAATCCTAATAATAATTATAACAACGTGAATGCTAATAGTAATTACAGAAATAATTATAGCAGATTTAACAGTGGGTTCAATAGAAACAGAAACTATGACTCACGCAATAATGAATATAATTATAATGCGCAAGGACCGCCGCGTTATAATAATTATGCACGTAACGATAATAGAAATGATATAGGTTCTAATAGAGGTCGTAGTAGAGACAACAGTCGTGAGAGATATCAATATAACAGGAACGAGAATCAAACGCGCGGCCCGGATAGAGAGCGGGATTCAAACCCAAAGATAAACGAAAATAATCAAAGTGATAAAATGAACGAGCCTTTAAACTCGCAGGATGTCCGCCGCAATCCTCAGGCGCCGGGCAGGAACTAATTAATAATGATCAGAATAAATTAAATAATAGTAATAATAAGCATGTAAAAATTAGACGCACAATAAACATGAAACTCGCGTGCGCAGGACGTAATCCGCCTATTGTTAAACTGGAAAGTCGGAATTTAAAAGAAAATAGTGCAAGATTTTATGTTGATTCAGGAGCAGATATTTCCGTAATAAAGGCCAAATGTATAAATGAAAATACGAGTATAGATAAGCAGCATATTTTAGAGATTACAGGCGTCGTACCAGGAGAAATGTATACGTTAGGAAGAGCAGATATGACTCTTCAAGGACTGCAGTGTGAGGTCCATATTGTCCCAGATAGCTTTCCTGTAAAAACAGATGGGCTACTAGGCTGGGAAACTATTAGTGAGCACAACGGACATATAAATGCCGTACATAAGTGCATTGATTTTATAAAATTATCGATTCCCTTTGAGCGGGTGGAAACAGTGGAAATTCCCGCAAGAATGAGACGCGTTATTGCTGCAAAAGTTATAAATAATGATGTAGAAGTAGGCTGGGTGCCTCTTCAAAATTTAGGGCCAGGAATATTATTCGGAAATTTTATTACAGAAAATAAAAATGGTAGAGCGTATGCAATATGTATAAATACGAATCATAAAAATATTGAAATTCCGACTCCAGAGGTAGAAATTTTTCCATGCGAGGTTATTAAAGAAGATAGTAATTTTTATGCCGGTGAGGACGGCAACCACGAAGGAAACGAAGTTTCCGATTGCAAAAAAGTTAGACGCGCAATGTCGGAGTACGCGCAACAAAATTCAGAGAAAGAAAGTGCTGATGCTGAAATAAAATATGTAGACAGATGCATGGCAAATAAAACTCCTTGTGAAATAAAAGAAAGAGTTGAAAAAATAATGAGTATTTTAGACTTGGAAGAATTAAATAAAGAAGAAAAAGAGCATGTTCGAAGCTTGATATCCGAGAATCCCTTTGTCTTTGGGTTAGATAAGGAATTATTACCAGCAACAAATATTTTAACACACAGAATAAAAACGACTCATGAGGAGCCAGTTCGTGTGAAACCGTACCGTTACCCGATAGCATTAAAAAATATTATGCAGCAAGAAATAGAGAAGTTACTGGAAAAAGATATTATAGAACCATCTATGTCGAGTTATAGTAGCCCAGCATGGATAGTTAACAAGAAACCTGACCCTCAGGGCAGGAAACGCTGGCGTTTGGTGACAGATTTTCGCCAACTAAATGAAATCACTGTGGGAAGTTGCTATCCACTGCCGTTAACTTGTGACATCTTAGAAAATTTAGCGTCAGCAAATTATATTACCGCCGTAGACCTTAAGGACGGCTATTATCAGGTGAAGATTGATGCAAAAGACGCACATAAAACTGCATTTTCAGGGCCATCAGGTACATATCAATATAAACGTATGGCTATGGGGTTATGTGAAGCACCCATGACCTTTAGCAGGGCAATGGCTCTAGCTTTGCAGGGCTTGCAAGGTTCAGAGCTTGAAATTTATTTAGATGACGTGATTATACACGCCGAAAATTTAGAACAGCATGCAGTAAGATTTAAGAGATTTTTAAAACGTATTGAAAAGGCAAACTTGACTATTGAACCAAAGAAATGTCAATTTTTAAGACGTGAGGCGAAAGTATTAGGACATATAGTAGGAAAAGGGCAAATTAAAACAGACCCTAAAAAGATAGAAGCAGTGCATGATTATCCTATACCTACAAGTAAAAAGAAAGTAAAACAATTTTTAGGCTTTGTTGGTTATTATCGTCGATTTATAAAAGATTTTGCGAGCATAGCAAGACCTTTACATAAATTAAGTTCAAAGAAAGAGAAATTTCTGTGGTTAGAAGAACATCAAATAGCATTTGACACGTTACGTGAGAAGCTATGCGAGGAGCCTGTGTTGGCCGCGCCTAACTTAAGCGAGCCATTTATAGTAACAACAGACGCATCTGATTATGCGATAGGCGCAATATTAAGCCAAGGAAAAATCGGCGAAGATCGACCTTGTGTATATGCCTCACGATGTTTAAAAGGAAGCGAACTTAGGTATACTGTATATGACAAAGAATTGTTGGCAGTAGTTTTTGGAAAGGAACAGTTTAGACCTTATTTATACGGTACAAAATTCACAGTAGTCACAGATCATGAACCGTTAAAGCATTTCCATACGAGCACAAAGCCTGATTTAAGATTCAACAGATTAAAAGCAGCTTTACGAGGATATACGTTTGATGTAGTATATAGACCAGGAAGGAAAAATAATGCAGCTGATGCATTGTCTAGGAATCCAGTAATTGCAGATGGCGAAGAAAATCCTGAATTACCACGTGCAGAAATGTATCAATTAGCAGATAAGCAAGAAAATCAGGAACCAAACGCAAACGAATGCGGACCGCCAGCAAGAATTTTTATTACACGCGCAATAAATAAAAATGCGAATAAAACTAAAGAAGAAGATTCAAGTTCAGAAAATTCGGAAAATCCTAAAAAGAAAATCTTTATTAAAGAAACAAGTGACGAGTCAGAAATCAATAGTATAACCGGATCTGAAGAAAATTGGAATTATGCAAAAAGAAAGAAAGACCCTTGGAAAAGATCGGCGTACAAAAGGAAAAGGCGAAATAAGAAAGTGTTAAAAACACGTAAAAGTCAAGCAGATAGAAAGAAAAAATTAATTCAAGCTGAAAATATAATAAGTCAAGCACAAGACGACGGTAAGCTCGCATATATGCGAAAAAGCACAAACATGCGAGAAGGAATTCTTGCAGCAAGTACACCAGTAGATAAGCCACATGCAGTGTCATCAAGAAAAGAAAAGAATACGTATGAGCCAGCGAGCAAAATATCAAAAAATAAAAGTATACTGAAAAATAATAGAAACAGCTGTGACGTAGAATCGCCATTAGAGACAATAAATATAAAATCAAAAGCTTCTCAACACAAAAGCACCCAAATAGAAAAAGAAAAGGAGACACAGAATGATTCACAACACACTTCGCAAAGTAAAGAAAGTAGCCGAGGAAGTATATTAAATATGATTCCAGAAATAATAACAAAAATGCGTGCTCGATTTTTAGTTGATGTGCAAGAACGAGAGATAAATGGTAGAGAAGGTGTACAAATAAATATATGGGAAGAAACACCAGGAGAAGTAGCAGAAGCACTAAGAAGCAATGTTCCTCAAGAAATAATAAACCAAACAGATTTTAATGAGCGAGAAAAAGTTCGACCTCAAATGCCAAGAGAATACTACAAATTAGTACCAAACATAAGCTTAGAAAAAGATAAAGAGAAAAAATCATTAAGAATAAGTTCTGAAGTCGAAATTATTGACAGTGAAACAGACAAAGGTTCATATTTCGAGGACGAGTTTGAGGTACAAGATACAAATAAAAATCAAGAGAAAGAAATTATAAGCGAGAGTGAAAGCGAGAGAGATAAGCATGACGTCAGTGAATCTGAGTCGCAAGACGAAAGCATGGAGCAGGAAGAGAACGAGAGTGACGTAGAGCTAGATAAAAATAATTCAGATGAGACTGAGTCGCAAGACCTTGAAGAAGAAAAAGCTGACGAAGGAAATGAGCATATGAATATAATAGAAGCAGCACAAAACGATGACGAAAATGGACCAATAAGTTGGAGTAATTCTTTTAATGATGGTGCGGGTGTGTTCGAAGTATATGATGCAAGTGATGAATGCGCACAATACTGGTTAGATTTGATAAGGGATGACAATATACCGAAAGACGGTAATTGTTTTTTTCACTCAGTAATTAAAGTATGTAATTTAGGAATGTCCGCGAATGAATTAAGAGACATTTTATTAGACGCAATATCATTAGGAGCATGCGGAGATCCGCAAACAGCAGAAGCTATTTTGACGTCACGCACAAGACACGCCGATGTTGATTGTGTATTTATATTTTCTTGTGAATTTAATCAAAACATATGCGTACATTTTATAACAGATTATGATGAAACACTATATTGCCATTTCAAGGCAAATAGTTCAAATAATTTTATTCATCTACATTTAAAAGGAAGGCATTTTACGCCGTACCTTTATACAAGGAAAAATAATATAGTAAAAGACATCAAAATAATAAAGAAAACGAAGAAAGTACAGCGTCGAGCGAAAACGACAACAAACAACAAGATAATAATATCAACAAGCCAGGTACTCCTATTACACCTACGACAGACTTACTGGCGCAAAAAGAAAAGAGTCAATCACATAAGATAAGTGATGCGCTCGAGCGTTGCCTTGTAAAGAATGCAAGGCCGCCGCACGAGAAACCACCTTGGAAGCTACTAGATAACAAGTCCTCGGAACCATTGCAGAATTATGTTAAATTAAATATCAAAAATTTTCGTAAAGGAGAAAACGTATATTTATTAAAGCAAGAGCGAAAAGAGAAACACAATGTTCAATACGGCGGGCCTTTTAGAATCGAAAAAATAAACCACGCGAAACATAATATAATGCTAAAAACGCGAATAGAATCAAACAGATAAAACCAACGAGTAACTAGTATAACATAAAACCTCTTTCCTTTTGAAGGAATACAATTAAAATTATTAAGATATAGCAAAAAGCTTTATTTTTTTTCTTTTTCCGCGGCCTTCGGACGAGGAAAAAGAAAGAACGACATATGATCACTGCTTATTTTTACAGAAGAGAAAATAGGAAATATATAAAAAAAAAATGAAAATTAATAATAATGGTTGAAATTAAGAAATGAGAATAATAAGATATCCTTAAAGGTGCGACGTTTCAACAAATATTGTATAAGCAAAAAAAAGAATCAAATATCTTTTGAATAAAAGCAAAAATAAATAAGAAAAATAATTAGTAGATAAGATTCAGTTGTAAAGCAAAGCGTCAAAAGAATTGGCCGCAAGAGAAAAAGAAACGTTCTTACTAATAAATAAAAATAATAAATTAGCTAATTGTTTTTGAAGATGATTGTGATAAAAATATTTTTATTATCAACAAAATTGTAAAATTAGCAAAAGTTAGGCAACTCAAATAATAATAACAACTATAAAAGAAATGCAGGATCTCGCCTAAGATTCCCTATGAGTATCCTTTTACCCCTTACCCTTACGAAAAATATAAGTCCAAGGAATAAAAAAAAAATAAGGTAATAACAGGCATGAGTTCAAAGAAAAAGAATAAATAAAATGTAAATAAAAATTATAACGAGAAGTAAATCTTCTCTATGTTGTAAATAAAGCAACATGACATGCATAGTTTAATCAATAAAACATGAAAAAAAATTGGAAATAAAAGTTAAAGAGAAAAAAAAGCAAAAATATACTGTTAAATACAGTGAACCATTATATGCATATGTTATCAACTTCGTGATAAAAGAAGTTGAATATTAATAATAATTATGAATTATTAAGAACTCAGCTAAAGGACTAAGATCTGAAAAAAATATATCACCTTAACAACTGAACATATCCCAAAAACCCATGGGAATCGAACGCAAGTATCCTTTATAAATTTGTTCGAAAAAGAAGTAAAGTGAAAATCCAATGAGTTTTTGAGTTGAATAACATTGCTTATAAAATTAAAATAATAATGCATAAAAAATACTGGAAGCAAAATAAAATTTTAGAAAAAAAAAGGCGATTATCAAGCCAATCGTAGTCGAAACCGTGGCCATATTCTAGTTGACGCAGCGCTCCTTAAACGATAATGTTAACAAAAAAAAGATAAACAAAAGCGTCAAAGAGAACACATAGAGTTAATAAGTAAAGTTTTTGTAAGACGCAGCTTTGAGGATACATGATAGAGTATTAATCAGTGATCAATTTAATAAAAAAAGAAGTATTTTATAAGGAAGGAGGAACCAAAAAATAGATAAATGACGGTTAAACAGTTAGAAATAGAGGGGGGACCCTTTTCTACTAATAAGTTAATTTTTGTTTCAGATAAATCATACAATTATTGAAAAATCATGTACAAATTTTATTATAAAAGTTCGACAAAAAAAAAAGGAGTTCGAATCCACGTTCGAATCCCGCTTCAAACCCACACAAAAACAAGTAGAAGGTTCTTTAAATTACTTTAGAATAAAATTAAATATCATCCGAGGAAGAATGTATTTCGTGATGTGAAAGGCTTCTTATCTTATCAAGAGTGCAACATGATGTGCACGTGTATCTTCAGAAGAAACATCTCTTAACATTAGAAAATAAGATAATGAATTTTGTATTTAAAGCTATATTATTTATTAATTTAAAATTCATTTTAATTTTTGTACAATTTTGTAAAATATTTTATTATAAATGTCATATATCTTTTTGGAAAAAAAAGAGAGACCATAAATTCGTAGTTTAAATGAAAAAATATTTAAAAATAAAACAGTAGAATAAATTAGAACACAAACAACACATACATAACATCATACAAACATGGAATAGATAAAAAGCGAAATTGTAAGCCAGGACAGGCATCGGCCTGTATAGGTACACAAAATTTTTTTTCTCAGTTACACTGTAGGGACTTAAGTTTAATAAATTTTTTTATTATTGTATTCATGTGTACGTTCTTGGCTTCGGGGGCCGAAGCCTCGCGGCCTCGGACGTGCTACGTACATTATATTGTACGTATATTATAATATACAACATAAAATAAGGTAGAAACTCAGAGAAATGCGACTCCGAGTTTCCGGACCAAGAGTCGCACGATGCGCGAAGTGCTGATTCGGCACTTCGTCGCGGGCAACTTACATCGTCGTTTTAGACGACGACGAGCGACAGACCATCGCCGGACGCGTTAGAGTAAAGTAGTAACTAGTCTCTCTCTCACTGTAATTACTTTTATAATAAATAACAGATAACTTCATATTAATTCTCTTGTAATTATTTTACATCCTCACACTCCCCATAGGAGTGCGTATCAAGAATCCCACGTAACAATAGTAATGTAAATGAAGAGAGCCATAGAAATGACGTTGGAATAGGAACAAGAGTAGTACAAAATAGTAAGAAAACTAATAAAAGAGAGAAATCTATCCCTAATATTTCAAAGAAAAAAAGCGTAAATAGTATTTTAGTAGGTGATAATGAATGTAATAAATGCGTAAAGAAAGTTAGATTTTGTACAGGTTCTCACTCCAATTATGTAAATAGATTTAAGAAAAAATTGTAAAGCAAAAATTGTATAAATTATTGTACTAATATATTCTTTTTTTGTAAAAACCTGTTATTATTGTAAGTGACGTTCGTGTAATACCGTACACGTGAAATGTTAAATTTGTAAAATGTTAAGTTTGATTGACAAAACTGTTATTTATAAAATATTACTGTATGAAAATATTTTAAAAACATAGTAACTAGATTAAATTATTAATTGAATGCAGTATTGTCAAATAAATATAATGGACGAGATGATTGTAAATAAACGTATAAAAAATTGCGTAAAATTACCTGAGAATGAATATGTAAAAATGAAAGAAAAATGTGAATATATAGGAGATATATGTGTGTGAAAAAAAATGTCTTATATGTATATAATGTAAAAAAAAAGAATGTAAATAAAACTTAGAATAATAAGAAAGTACAAAATTTTGATAAAAACGCATAAAATGTAAAATTTTCCTTTATTATAAAATGTAAATTTGATTAGTAAAAATCTTTGTTTGATGAAAACATGTAATGTAAAAAAATAATAATACATAAAAATCTGGATATATATAAAAAAAAGGGTAAAATCTAGCGATTGCATACAAACCTTATGATAATTGATGTAAAATTGAGGATTGCATAAGTACAAACATAAAATATAAAATTTAATAATTGTTTAATTGCGTAAAAATAAAGAATGTAATTGAATAATTATGTAAATGTGTGATGGAATGATTGTGTATTAATCGCTCGCATTAAATAACCAATGTGTGGTTATTTAGGGAGGAGTATTGTGGGCACATACACATAGAAATGTGTAAAGTATATGTAAGCGCCACACGCACCCTGCGGTGCGCAAGCGAGCGACGGCAAGTAAGCCGAGACTAGTAGATGCGTGCGAACTGGTGAGACACAGCGTGCTCAACCTCTGACGAGATAAGTCTCTTTTGTTCACTTGTACTCTCAGGTAATATTTAAACAGCGAAATAAAGACGAGGCATTCCTTATACTTACAGAGTCTGGTTATTTCACCATCCTCTACCTCGTCTTCCTAGTATCTTGTGCCAGGAGGCACACATCACTACTAGCTGGCGATGATTCGTTTTTTGCATTTTCATTAACGACTTGACGTGTTTAAAAATATAAGAAAAGAAAGATAAAAAATAAAGATGTTTAAGAAAAATTATTTTTTTCGATCTGTCATTGAACAGAATATCAATAATGGCATCACTGATTGTTAAAATAAAGTGCAAGGATTTAAAAGAAAGGAACGAAAAAGTTGTTTATGATTGCTCCAAAAGTCTGCTTAGAGAATTAGGTGATCTAACGGAGTCTTTGAAGCGCTTGTATCCATATACTTCTTTCTCTAGAGAAGATAAATATTAGATGAAGTGAAAAATACGCCTATTTCATCGACTTCAAGCAGTCAACAATCTTCGGAAGATTTTATTCATAGTGAGGCTGTGGTAGAACAGCTCAACGAGACTTCAAGTAATTTGAAATTAAACATTTCACCAATTAAAATGCCTCAAAGTATCAATATCAAGATGCGAGAATATTATGCTCTCCGAAAAAGAAAACAAATGAACGATGCATTTAATTCACAAATAGCAAGTAAAATGATGAAAGTTTATGTTCTTTACTTTTTTGTTCAAAAGATAATATGAAATGTGTACTAAGAGAATGTAAAGAATGTCCCATTGAAGATTCTATTGATTTACAAATAATTTCTTTGACAGAAGAAGATTTATATAAAGAAATAATTTATGGTGTTTGGGAAAAATCAAATTTACTGAATAAAACTAGCACAATTGAAAATTTCTTAATAGAGTTAAGAGAGCGTGCTCTCACTGTAAGAGCTCATTAATTGGTCAAAGAAATTCAACGTATAGCAATTAAAGAGGTTAAACTTTTAGCGAAAAATAATGACTTCCAATTAGTTATTCATGTCGATTTTGCAGAAAATTGGACAGTTCTGCTTCAAAATGAAATTTAAAGCTATTATTGGAGTAAAAACCAAATATCAATATTTACGTCAGTATGCTATTTTGGAAATGATAAAACAGTCAGTTATGTCACCGTCTCTGACGATATTAAACATGATTCGTCTCATGCCCTAATGGCTATAAGTTTAATCATCGACAACTTGAAACAAAAACATATTGCGCAAGATCTTGATGAAATCATAACCATTTTCGATGGAGCTGCCAGTCATTTTAAAAATAGATATCAATTCTATGAGCTTCAAAACTCAAAAGTAAACAGAAAATGGCTTTTTTCTGCAAAAGGTCATGGTAAAGGCGCTTGTGACGGTATTGGTGGTTTAGTTATACATTATGCTACCACGCATAATCTGTCCAAGAAGAGTGCAGATTTTATTAAAAACGCTGAAAATTTCGCCACTCACATATCAAAATATACTCCATTGATTATCCTTCTTGTTATCCGCAAGGATGAGTTAGAAGTTTTTCGACAGACAAAAAAAATGGAATGCTTAGGAAATGCAAAAGAAATTGAAGGTATTTAAAAGATTCACTGTTGGAAAAGTGAACGAAAACAAATCTACACTGCCAAAATTTCGAGACATGAGTGGCAAGAAGAAAGGTTTTATTCAAATTCAGATTTTTTTATTCACATTAGTTCTCAATTCATTGGTGTTCATTTCTTAATTGTATCGCATATTATTTGTTCATTGAAAATAATCAATTAATATATTTTAGTATTTAAAAAATTCACCTTTTCAAAATTCGAAATTCAAATCCAAAATTCAAAATTCAAAATTCAAAATTCAAAATTGAAAGTAAATATATTTATCTAAAGTTTCAGCATTTTTTTTTTAAACTTTATTAAATCGTCATAACTTTGGTTCTAATTGATCGAAATATTCGATCCAGGGTTTATTTTAAAGATTATTGTTGATATTTTTGATATATTGATAAATAAAAGCATAAAAATAGTTGTAAGAACACGTAAAGTTGGAAAAATAGTACGATGCGCCATGGTATCAATGTTTTAAAATCGAAAATATAAAAAAAACGTTTAAAAATCTGTTAAAAAAAAATAAGGCAAAATCGCATATTCTCACCTACCCTAAAAGTTAGTATTTTTTATGTATAAAATCATATAAAAATTTCAAAAAAAAAATATAGTTTTTGAGAAAATCGTGTTTGAAAAAAATCGCCTTTTTTCGGTTTTTCGTGAATAACTCAGTGAGATCAAATTGTGTTACAAAAATCGAGATTGCATTTTAAACTAGACAGAATTTCGCACACTTTTGTTAAAAGAACGCCCAAAAAGGTTCAAAATTGACGGAGCTATAGTCATTTAAAAGTAGAGGTTCATTTTCAATTTTTGAATTTTCGTTTTTACATCCAACACTAAAATTGCTGTAGTAAAAAAAAAAAATTTATATGTGTATACATATATATATATATATATATATATATACACTAAAATTGCTGTAGTAAAAAAAAATTTATGTGTGTATACATATATATACATATATATATATATATATATATATATATATATATATATATATATATATATATATATATATATATATATATATATATATACACACATAAACATGATATTCAACTTTTCTTTTTAGCAGCTTCTATCATTCGTCGATTCTCATATTACAACATTGCTTTCCTCTCTTTCAAATTGTCGTCCCGACAATTAACCCATATAGCACCGAAGCTTCCAGGAAGCTTCCATAAGAGGTTCGGAAACTTCCCGGAAGCTTTCATGTAAGCTTCCTGCAAGCGTCAAATGTTCGGCGCACTTTTCATTCAGAAAGATTGAATGGAAGCTTCCAGGAAGCTTCCGTGGAAGAAATCAGTAAGCTTCCATGGAAGAAATCAGTAAGCTTCCATGGAAGCTAGCATAAAGGTCTTTTTGAATCTTACAAGAAATTTTCAAGGAAGATTGCCGCAAGGTTCCAAAAGTACTTTATGGAAGCTTCCACGGAATAATGCACGAAGCTTACATGCAAGCTTCCGTGAAAGCTTCGATTGAAGCTTCCTGGAAGCGTAAAATGTCCCGCGCACTTTTCTTTTAGAAAGATTCAATGGAGATTCCAGGAAGCTTCCATAGAAGAAATCAGTAAGCTTCTATGGAAGCTAGTATAAAAGCCTTTTGAATCTTACAAGAAGCTTGCAAGGAATATTGCCGCAAGGTTCTAAAAATACTTCATGGAGGCTTCCATAAAAAAATGCAAAAAGCTTCCAGGAAGATTCCAGTGTAAGGTTCCCGGAGGCTTTGGGGAAGTAAACAATTCAAATAGCATTTGGTTAATTTTATCCTTTTTCACCGTTCGGAAGGTATTGTGTTATAATTCTGTTCAACATTCTATTTTTCATTTTATATTTTACAAATATTTGCTGTGCAAAACACATATTTATTGACAACATACTATTTTATATACTATTTATATCATATTTATACGTCAATACATATTCACTTATTTACGTATAATTATAAAGACGCATTTACATTTTTAGGGCAGTCGCTGTGGGTACATACTCAAAACCACCAACGTTTGACTTATATAGTAAGTGTGGTATCATCTCACCACTTAGCAGTGATGGATTTCGAGGATGCTTTATACATTTATGTATATCTATATATTAGGATATCCTTTAGCCAACTTCAGAGTATACCGTAGAATTAGAGTATAAGCAGAATATATTATTCTGTAGTATATACTCTGAAGTTGGCTGTTGGATATCATATAAGCATCTTCGAAATCCATCACTGCCACTTAGGGACAAAACGCCCATTCAACGCGTATCCCCCTGTAGGCGTAACTGCGAATCGAAGGTGACGGACTTGTATGATATCTGTCGGTAATTCAATTCCCGACTAAACATAATTTTTTTTTTCATAAATTATGTTGCACATGCATATATTTCACTATTTTTTTAAATTTAAATATTTTTTATGTATACAGATAAATGTATATGTACATGTATCTACGTATTATTCACACACAAACATTTTCATGCTATGTAAAGTCGGAAAATTCATTTTATATAGATTTTAAAATAAATTTATTTAAAAAACTCGAATAAATAATACAATACTCTTTCTTAAAACTTTATTCAATTAAAGACTTTTCTTTAAAAAAGCAACAAAATGTTTTGTGTGCTTATTTACTAGCTTAAATTAATATTAAAAGAAATTTTTTATCTAAAGTTATACAATTATAGAAACTTTTAATCATTTAATTTGTAATCTGTTTTATTCGTATTCATATAATAATCCGATATTAATTTTTAATATTAAAAAGAATATCTTAATACATTAATTTAACAAAAAAGACTATATTTTCAATTTATAAAATTATTGGGGGATTATTATATAAATAAGGAAAAAGCAGATTACAAATTGAATGAATTAATTTATATAATTATGTAACTTTGGGTAAAAATTTTTTATTACTATTAATTTTTAGTTAGTAAAAGAACACAAAATATTATGCTTTTTTGAGAAAATATCTTTTATTTGATAAAATTCATATATTCAAAACATTGTAAAGATATTTAGACTTTGTAATTA
The DNA here is from genome assembly GCA_017163975.1 of Anastatus disparis. Classification (NCBI taxonomy): domain Eukaryota; kingdom Metazoa; phylum Arthropoda; class Insecta; order Hymenoptera; family Eupelmidae; genus Anastatus; species Anastatus disparis. The sequence continues at coordinate 6,632,330 of JAFFSR010000249.1, forward strand.
ATTTATTTAATTATAAAATTTTATTAAATAAACGACTTTCTCTTGAAAAAAACATATTTTTTTGTGTTCTTTTTTATTAATTAAAATCAATAATAAAAAAAATTCTTTATCGAAAGTTATACACAATTATAAAAAATTTTCAATCATTTAAAATGTAATATGTTTTACTTTATACTTATATAATCTGCCATTAATTTTGTAAATTAAAAAGAGTATAAGACATTAATTTAATAGAAAAAAAAACAATATTTTTAATCTATAAAATTAAATTAATGTAAGGCAGACACTACACCTGTACTCATAAATACTGTCTAAATTTTCATTTTATTGTAAAGTTTTAGGAAAAAAATGCATTAGCTTATAGTATGTACCATGAAGATCATTCTATTAAATTTTTAAATAAATTCATTTATCAGTTATTTAAAATGTTGGAATCTAATGATAAATATTAAAATTATTCGATTTTGTACCAGGAATACAAAATTCTTATAAACAAAGGAATAGATTTATTTAAAAATTCAACTCAATAATTTTCATGATATTTATTACGAACTAATGTTTTTTTTTCTGAAATTTTGCAATAACTTTCCGTGAACATTAATATATCCTTCCTGTAATATTCTGTGCAAGGCTGCAGGAAGTTTGAATAGAATCTTCCGCAAAATGTTACTGCAAGCTTCCTGCAAGATGTAAAGTAATCTTTCAAATAACATTCGGATATAACTTTTTGGAAGCTTACTGGAAGCTCTTTTGTAATATTCCATTTGGCTCTCATGGAATATTACATGTAAGCTTCCCTGAACCTTCCGTAAGGCTTACATAAAAGATTCTAATGGAATCTTCCTGAAACTTTCATTTAGCTCTTGGGAAGCTTACAGGGAATCTTCCTGACAAGTTACTGGTAACCTTCCGTAAACATTGAAATATTTTTCTTGTAACATGCCGTGGCAGGCGGCAGGAAGTTTGAATTGAATCTTCCACAAAATATTACTGGAAGCTTCCTGCAAGATATAATGTAATCTTTCGAATAACGTTTCTGAAATATTGCATGTAATCTTTCCGGAAGCTTACTGGAAGCTATTTCGTAATGTTCCATTTAGCCCTCCTGGAATATTACATGTTAGCTTCCCTGAACTTTCCGTAAAGTTTACATGAAAGATTCCAATGAAAGCTTTTCGAAACTTCCATTTAGCTTCCAGGAAGCTATTTCGTAATGTTCCATTTAGTCTTCATGGAATATTACATTTAAGCTTCCCTGAACCTTCCGTAAAGCTTACATGTAAGATTCCAATGGAAGCTTCTCGAAACTTTCATTAAGCTTCCGGGGAGCTTGCTAGCAGCTTACATTGGAATCTTTGTCGAATCTTTCGATGGAAGCTTTCCGAATCTTTTGTGCTATGTGGGAAAGAACCAGTAATATTTTAGTTTTCTAAATAAATAACCATGTACCAAGCATGAATTTTATGCACCAAGCATAAATAATAATTTCATCTTACATTCTTGTTACAGTCAACTCCAGAATTCTTGTCCAATACAAGAATGATTCTTAATTAACACAAGAGTACACAAAATAAACTCAAATTATTTTCTTTCAACAGATGTAACATCCTAGCTCCATAAAAAGTTTTTTTTATATTTTCTATTTTTTCTAATTATTTTTGCAATGACCAGTATCGAAAAATTTCCTTAAATATGCGCCACCAGTCCGTCGAGGCCACAGATGTTTTTACTTTAGGAACTGATTAAGATATCGAAAGATCCACGCGCCGAATTTGCTATTAACAAAAAGCATAATCTAGTGTGTGTCTTCTTCGACGTCTCAATTCAATCTTAAATAAGCACGAGTGTTTCGAGTAATCATGCCACCTTGGCCGCTTTTCCGTACTTACAGGTATAAAAGACCGGATAGGGCATTGTTTGCCTCTTATTATTACCATAATACTTTTTCTGGCACGTCAGAAGCAGGTTACGTATCTTTTTTTCTATTATTATATTTTTTTCATTTTCGTCTCTATAGACGAAAAGTTCATTACACTCCAAAGCAACTGCTCTTCTCAGTTCTCGCACTATCCCCGATAAACGGATTCTTCTTATCGAATACGCTTCATTATTTTTATTTTCTATTATATTCACAGGCCACTTGGGCCAACTATAACTTTTCTTGTAACATTGACTGCAGACTTCCTTGAAGCCACCTAAATATTCACTGTGATTCCTCTCGCCAACCTATCCAGTTAGATTAAGATTTTACTGTCCAGATTTCTCTCTCACTCTCTCTCTCTCTCTCTCTCTCTCTCTCTCTATTTTATTCGCGTTAAACCTCGGCGGAAAGGACACTAAAATATAGATGTATTTAGATAAGTAATTAAGTGAGCCGGTCTGTGGCACAGTCAGTAGGAGCGTTGGATTCGTATTCTTGGGGAACCGAGATCGAATCCTGCTCTCGGCTGTTTTTCAAACGAGCACCTCTGTCACATGTGCTTTGTACACAGTACACACTTACGAGCTCCGTCGCTAAGGGATGAAAAAGTGCAGTTGTAAAAATCAACTGACCTTGCGTCCCAGTGGATCGGGGTTTGATTCCCTAGGAAAAATTAGAAAAAATAATTTTCGAAGTTTTTCCGAGGGAATAAACCCGAAAAACACAAAAACATACAAAAAGTCCCAATGGGCAAAATACAAAAATATAAAAAAGTTCCACTGGGCAAAAACTAAAAAATCAAAATAATAAAATTACCAGATGATGGCCTATCATATAGACAATAAAAAGTCTGGAAAAGGCCAATAAAAAGAGAGAAGAAGAAGTAATTAAGTATGTTTTGGTGTTGTCGTTCAACCTGATCGTTTGATTGCGGATGTAATGGTGTAGTTATCGCCTTGTGAAATCCTAAAAAATTACCTAATTCTTTTATCAGTTTTGAATCGAAATTTTTACCTTGATCCGTATGAATACTTAAAGGAACTCCATATCTAGGAATAACCTGACTAACTAATATTTCTGCTATAGTAGGAGCTTTCATATTTGAAATTGGAAAAACTTCAATCCATTTAATGAATGTATCTGTTATTACTAAAAGGTATTCATTTCCTAATGAAGATTTAGGTTATTGTCCAAGAATATCCATTTGAAGTCTTTGAAAAGGTTTTCCTGAATTAAAAATTTGCATTTCATTATGTCCTTTATCAAAAGGAGCTTTCCGAGAAATACAAATCATACAAGATTTACACCAATTTTCTATGTCATTTTTACAAATTGATCAATAAAACCTTTTACGTATTTTATCCAATGTTTTATTTACTCCAAAATGACCTCCTGTCGCTGAATCATGTGCTTCTTTTAAAATTTCAGTGATTTTATTTTGTGGTACCATAATTAGTAAAGTGGTTGATTTTAAATTTGGAGATAATCATTCTCGACAAAGAACATTATCTTTAATCATTAAAGAGTCCCATTGTGAACAGTAAGTTTTTAATTTAGAGTCTTTACAAGGAATTTCCTGATAAGTGGGTTTAATTCCTTCTTTTTTTTTATAAAAAACTGATAGTTTCATCTTCTAATTGATCTTTTAACCAATCTTCACTTGATTTTTCTTTAAAAATCATTCGACCAACCATATTTTTAACAATATCTTTATTTTCATTATATTTGTCTTTTATTCTAAGACAATATTTACAAGAAGAATTTTTACATGGACGACGAGATAAACTATCAGCATTTTTGTAAGAATTTTCTTTTCTATGTATAGTCTCATAATTATATTTACCTATTCTTTCAATCCATCTAGCTAATTGACCATCAAGTTCTTTAAATGGAAGTAACCAACTTGAAGCGGAATGATCTGTTTTGATAATAAATTTTGGATTCAATAAATAATGATTAAAATGTTTAATCGATTCAATCACAGTTAAAAGTTCGCGACAAGTAACACAATAGTTTCTTATGCTTTATTTAAGACCGTACGATAATAACCTATTACTCTTTCTTTTTGATTTTGTACTTGTGATAGTACAGCAGCTATACCATGATCTGATGCATCAGTATCTAAAATAAATTACTCTTTGGGTGATGGAAAAGCTAAAATAGGAGGAGATGTAAGGATGTTTTTTAATTCATCAAAAGCCTTTTGACATACATCTGACCATTAAAATTTTGTATCATTTTCTGTTAGTTTATAAAGAGGTTTTGCAATTAAAGAAAATCCTTTTACATAACGACGGTAATATGAGCAAAAACCGAGAAAACTCCTAATATTCTCTTTCGTTCGTGGAACAGTTCAATCTGTTACTACAGAAGTTCTCTTTGAATCTGTTGCAATGCCTTGTTCAGATATAATGTGTCCAAGAAATTCTATTTTTCTTTGAAAGAAAATACATTTCCTTTTATTTAGGATTAAACCAGCTTTACGAATTCTATTAAGTACCATCTTTAAATTGTTTAATAATTCAATAAATGTTTTCCCCATAATAATAACATCATCTAAATAAACTTAACAACTTTTACCAATAAAATTTCGTAAAATATTCTCCATTAAACGTTCAAAAGTTGCAGGTGGATTGCAAAGTCCAAAAGGCATAACTGTAAATTGCCACAAACCTTGACCAATTAAAAATGCAGTCTTTTCTTTATCTAAATCTCTAATTTTTACTTGCTAATAACCACTTTTAAATCAATAATGACAATACCTCTTAAGGTGGTGTGGAAATCTGTCATTCTTATGAAACTTAAATAAAATTCTTCAACTGTGGTTATAAACAATTAGAATGAAATACAAATGATATAGTGAGTAAAATGTAATTATATAATTTTAAAATGTTAGAATTTATGGATGGGGGTTGGCGAGCAGCGCGAGCAGGGGGAGGACCCCCCTAGTACATAAATATATCTATATTATAAAAAGATTTCACCGCTGCTGTCGCTGGCATCGTGTATAAGAATTCGATTTGTTCTTGGTTAGCTAGAATTTAGCTAGAATCTAGCTAAAATTTAGATAAAAGTTAGTTAAAAGTTAGTCAAAAGTTAGCTTATAGTTAGCTGAAGTCAAATAAAATTACATAAAAGTTAGCTACATTCAACCAAATGTTAGCTGAATTTGATATTGAAGATAGCTAAATTTATACAAAATTTGGATAAAAATTAACTAAACATCAGCTGAAAGTTAGATAAATTCAAATTAATTTCAATTGATTTTAGCTTAACTTTGGTTGTATTTCAGCTGATTTTAAGCTGAATTTCAAATCTATTAATATTATGTCGAACTTATCTTACCACTTACACTAGCCTCCACAGCCTTTCAATTTTTAATTTTTCAACGTTAATTGACATGTATAATTAAATACAACTTGTGTGGAAAAATAGTTACGTTATTTAACTTTTGAAAATTTACGTGAACTTACGTTTTTTCCCTAGCCTTTGAATCCTTAAAAGCATTTGTGAGGAAGAAATTTTTTTAATGATCCATCGTTAGGATAAGGAAATTCTTGTCATATGCATGTATATAATTAGATACAACTTGTGCGTAAAAAATAGTCATTTTATATTTCAAAATTTTAACAATGTTAAAAAAAATTATGTTAAGTTCTATAATCTCTTTGGTTACTATAATCTTTCAAGTACCATACCCGTACAGGTTCTACAACCTTTTTACGGGACACCTCGGCCACCTATCTTTTCCAGTGTTTTTCGCGTTCGAACCCATACCTTTTTACCCCAGAAGATGTGCGTGCTCGGTCGTGCAGGCCTACTCAGGCGGGGAGACTTGCTCTACTCATCCTTTTTAGCGCATCGAGAGCTCACACCAACTTGGCAGAACGTTCCGACTCAACTATAGTAGCGGAGCAGTCGCATTCTGCCTTACCAACCCTCCAATAATTATCTGCGGTTTTTGTTAAAACCGCGGAAATTCATTTGGGGGTGGTCCACCACGGTGTCAATGAGTTCGAAAAATTCTCCACTTTTAATTAAAAATGGAAAAAAATTACGCCCTTACCGGGACTCGAACCCCGGCCCTTTGGGTGAGAGTCGGATGTTCGAGCCCCTGAGCCACCGTGGCTTTTTTATGTTGAGTAATTTAATTTAATTCTATTGTTACGTCACGTGATTTTTTGATAAAAATTTTTTATATTTTTTTTATCTCTTTTATCTTTTTCTATTAAAAATAATAGTATAATTTTCTTATCCAAAAACATTTTTTTTTTCTCACGCTTTCGTCCGGGCACGAAGTGATTAGAAACGGACGATAGTAATAATCTTAAGACCAAAGAAAAATATAAAAATGGGGAAGTGTTTTCAGGACGATAAATACAATTCGCTCCAATGTAATAAAAAATTTTGTATTTTTGTCTCCAAAACATTTTCTCACAAATATTTTTTTTACGCTTTAAGTATACCTGGTACCAGGCGATATGTATACAGCGTACCGTACCGTACCTTACCTTTTCTTAATGATACTATAATTGCATGCTCGTATATACAAATGTTTTTTAACACCTTTCCATAGTTCCCACACTAGATAAGTGTTTTCCTACAAGAATATATTGGACGATTATTTAAAGCAATCTTAATATTTTCAAGCTATTTATCACATGTTTCACATTCGTTATTTTCATTTAATGTGCGCAAATCCGTTATATCGTAGACTTTTATAATTTTACTTGCTATTTGTGAATTAAATGCATCGTTTATTTCTTTTCTTTTTCGAGGATCATATTTCGATTCGCATCTTTATATCAATACTCTGAGACATTTTGATTGGTAAAATTTTTAATTCCAAATTACTTAAAATCTGATTGAACTGTTCTACCACAGCCTCACTATATAAAACTTCTTCCGAAGATTCTTGACTGCTTGAGGTAGATGAAATGGATGTATTTTTCACTTCATATAAAAATATTTTGTAGCATGAAGGACATACTTTATCCTCTCAAAAAAAAGAAGTATTCGGATACAAGCGCTTCAAAGACTCCGTTAGATCACTTAATTCTATAAACAGATTTTTAGAGCAATCATAAACTACGTTTTTGTGCCTTTCAAATCCTTGTACTTAGTTTTAACAACCAGTGATGCCATTATTGTTGATTAGTTCCAACAACTATTAGTCAACTTCCTACAAACTAAATTTAAATAGTAGGCAAAAAATTCAAACTGAATAAAGAATTTTAATTTTAAACGAAAAAAAATTTCTATTTTTATAAACTTAAAATAGTTATAACTTCGGTTCTGATTGATAAAAGAATTTGATCGAGGGTTTATTTTAAAGATTTTTGTAGATATTTTTGATAAATTAATAAATTAAAGCATAAGCAAATTGTAAAAAGACGTAATAGCTGGAAAAATGGCATGTTGCGCCATGACATCAATACTAGAAAATGGAAAACAAAAAAAAAATGTTCAAAAATCTGTTTATAAAAAAGGCAAAATCGCATATTCTCACCTATCCTAAAAGTTAGTTTTTTTTATGTATAAATACATAAAAATTTTAAAAAAAAATATATAATTTTTAAGAAAATCGCGTTTTGAAAAATTCGCTTTATTTGGATTTTAATGAATAACATAGATAGATCAACTCGTATCGCAATAATCGAAACAGCATTTAAAACTAGATTCAACTCTGCACATTTTTATTAAAAGAACGTCCAAAAGGTCAAAAACTGTCGGAGCTTCGGCAATTTGAAAATTAAGGTCCATTTTCAATATTTTCATTTTCATTTTTACATCCAACACTAAATACACTGTAGCGAGGAAAAAACATGTTTTTGAGCGTTCTATAAGGTACATCTTATCTTCATATACGTTTTGGAAGGTATTTTCATCACTAAGGAGAGAGAAAAAAAATTCGATCAGTGACGGTCTGCATGAATCTGAATGGAATCAGTCATACAGCGTGTCCAAAAAGTAACGATACACCTAAGAAAATTTTTCGTTAATATATATCCGGACGTAAAATTTTACGCTTTTTTTGATTCCGCTTTAAAAAGTAAGGGTTCCCATTTTAAAAAATGAGGTCAAAGGTCAAATCCAAGGTCGCCATCGGATACCTCGTAAAAAGTTACTCCTAGAAGACTTTCTCCTGATTGAAAAAATTATCAACTTTGGACATTTCTTAGGTTTATCGTTACTTTTTGGATACACTGTTTGATGAATTAATGAATAATGTGATATTATTTAATGGAATCAATCCTTAACGCCTTTTAGATCATACTTACTCTTTTTTATGAAAAAGATAATTTTGAATTTATTATTCAATGGTTTTATTAATACTATGAATTTATATAATGTAATAACATCTGTCGAGTGTACACCCACACAGCATGGAATGTTTATGGAAGCTTTCTGGAATATTGGTACGGAAGATTTAAAATATTTTAGGAATCTTCCATGGAATATTCCTGTAATATTCGTATGTCTTTGATTCTTCCTACATTGGAATATTCCATGAAATATTGTTGGAAGATTTCAAGAATAATTTAATGGAAGATTTAGGATATCTCAGCTATTTTATTGAAATATTTCAGGAATCTTGCAGGAATATTTCATGAAATATTTCGTTGGAACATTCATGGGAGCTTTCCGAAATGCTGAAACTGAAGATTTGAAACATTTCATGAACATTTCATGGAATATGTACGAAAGATTTGAGGAAACTTAATATTCATATGTCTTTAATTCTTCTTACATTGGAATATTCCATGGTATATTGTTGGAAGATTTCAAGAATATTTCAATGAAAGGTTTGGGTAATCTTTCAACTTTCATGAAATGTTCCTAAAAGATTTTTGGAAGATTTCGATGAAAGATTCAAAGTTTTCGATCCACCACGAGATAATTCTTGAATATTTAATAAAAGGTTATGAAATGCTGTGAGAGGATAGTATATATATATATATATATATATATATATATATATATATATATATATATATATATATATATATATATATATATATATATATATATATATATATATTATATAATAACACATTAGACTTATGCATCTATACATATACGCCTACATAAACATTTAGTTATAAAATCGCATTTACATATTAGCATCGCCTGTACACATCGAAGCGCCGATACCCTTTCACTTATATAGTACGTAAGGTATCTTCCAACTGCTTAAAGATAAAACTCCCATTTAACGAACATCCCTCGATCAGCGTCACTGGAAACCTCCCGTAACGTTACGTGCTACCTTCCAACGAAAACTTCATGGAATCATTCTAGAATCTTTCATGCAATATTCCACTGAAAGATTACTTAAATCTTTCTGTGAAATATTTCGTGGAATATTTCTGGAAAATTTATGTAATATTCCGCTGTACGATTTTAAAGTTTTTCGAAATCTTCCAATGAAATATTTATGGAATCTTTCTGAAATCTTTTATGAATTATTCCAAGAAAGATTACTGAAATCTTTTTGTGAAATATTTCGTGGAATATTTATTGAAGATTTATGTAATATTCCTCTGTACGATTTTAAAGTTTTCTGGAATCTTCAAGTGAAATGTTAATGGAATCTTTTTGAAATTTTTTATAAAATATTTCACTGGAAGATTACTTAAATCTTTCTGTATAATATTTCACAGAATATTTCTAGAAGATTTATGTAATATTCCGCTGTACCATTTTTAAGTTTATCGGAATCTTTCAGCGAAAAAATTATAGAATCTTTTATAAAATATTCCACTGGAAGATTACGCAAATCTTTCTCTGAAATAATTCGTGAAATAATTATGGAAGATTTATGTAATATTCCGCTGTACGATTTTAAAGTCTTTTGGAATTTTCCAGGGAAACGTTCATGAAACCTTTCTAAAATCTTTCATGAAACATTCCACTGAAAGATTACTTAAATCTTTCTGTAAAATATTTCGTGGAATATTTCTGGAAGATTTATATAATATTCCGCTGAACAATTTTGAAGTTTTTTGAAATCTTCAAGTGAAATGTTTATGAAATCTTTCTGCAATCTTTTATGAAATATTCCACTGGAAGATTACTTAAATCTTTCTGTGGAATATTTCGCGGAATATTTCTAAAAGATTTATGTAATATTCCGCTGTACGATTTTAAAGTTTATCGGAATCATTCAGCAAAAAAATTATAGAATCTTTCATAAAATATTCCACTGAAAGATAACTTTAATCTTCCTGTGAAATATTTCGTGGAATATTTCTGGAAGATTTATGTAATATTCCGCTGTACAATTTTAAAGTCTTTTTGAATCTTCCGGTGAAATGTACATAGAATCTTTCTGAAATCTTTCATAAAATATTCCACTAAAAGATTACTTAAATCTCTCTGTGAAATATTTCGTGGAATATTTCTGGAAGATTTATGTAATATTCCGCTGTACGATTTTTAAGTCTTTCGGAATCTTCCAGTGAAATGTACATGGAATCTTTCTGAAATCTTTTATAAAATATTTCACTAAAAGATCACTTAAATCTCTCTATGAAATATTTCGCGGAATATTTTTAGAAGACTGATGTAATATTCCGCTGTACGATTTAAAAGTTTTTTGGAATCTTTAAGTGAAATGTTTATGGAATCTTTCTAAAATCTTGAATGAAATATTCCACTAAAAGATTACTTTAATCTTTCTGTGGAATATTTCGTGGAATATTTCTGGAAGATTTATGTAATATTCCGCTGTACGATTTTAAAAATTTTTGGAATCTTCAAGTGAAATGTTTATGAAATCTTTTTAGAATCTTTTATTTAATATTCCACTAAAAGATTACTTAAATCTTTCTGTGAAATATTTCGCGGAATATTCCTAGAAGATTTATGTAATATTCCACTGTACAATTTTCAAGTTTATTGGAATCTTTTAGCAAAAAAATTATGGATTATCTTATGGAACATTCCACTGAAAGATTACTCAAATCTTTCTGTAAAATATTTCGTGAAATAATTACAGAAGATTTATGTAATATTCCGCTGTACGATTTTAAAGTCTTCTGGAATTTTTCAGTGAAACGTTCATGAAATCTTTCTGAGATCTTTCATGAAACATTCCACTAAAAGATTACTGAAATCTTTCTGTAAAATATTTCGTGGAATATTTCTGGAAGATTTATGTAATATTTCGCTGTACGATTTTAAAGTTTTTTGGAATCTTTAAGTGACATGTGTATGGAATCTTTCTGAAATCTTTTATGAAATATTCCACTAAAAGATTAATAAATCTTACTGTGGAATATTTCGCGGAATATTCCAAGAAGATTTATGTAATATTCCGCTGTACGATTTTGAAGTTTATTGGAATCATGCAGCAAAAAGATTATAAAATATTTCATGAAACATTCCACTGAAAGATTACCTGAATCTTTCTGTGGAATATTTCGTGGAATATTTCTGGAAGATTTATGTAATATTCCGCTGTACGATTTTAAAAATTTTAGGAATCTTTAAGTGAAATGTTTATGGAATCTTTTTAGAATCTTTTATGAAATATTCCACTGAAAGATTACTTAAATCTTTCTGTGAAATATTTCGCGGAATATTCCTAGAAGATTTATGTAATATTCCACTGTACGATTTTTATGTTTATCGGAAACTTTCAGCAAAAAAATTATGGATTATCTAATGAAACATTCCACTTAAAGATTACTCAAATCTTTCTGTAAAATATTTCGTGGAATATTTCCGGAAGATTTATGTAATATTCCGCTGTACGATTTTAAAGTCTTCTGGAATCTTTAAGTGAAATGTTTATGGAATCTTTTTGAATTCCTTTATGAAATATTTCACTGAAAGATTACTTAAATCTTTCTAAGAAATATTTCGCGGAATATTCCTAGAAGATTTATGTAATATTTTGCTTTACGATTTTTGAGTTTATCGGAATCTTTCAGCAAAAAGAATATAAAATCTTTTATAAAATATTCTACTGAAAGATTACTTGAATCTTTCTGTGAAATATTTCGTGGAATAATCATGGAAGATTTATGTAATATTCCGCTGTACGATTATTAAGTTTATTGGAATCATTCAGCGAAAAGATTATAAAATTTTATAAAATATGTCTTCTGGAATTTTCCAGTGAAACGTTCAGAAAATCTTCCTAAAGTCTTTTATGAAACATTTCACTGAAAGATTACTTAAATCTTTCTGTGGAATATTTCGTGGAATATTTCTGGAAGATTTATGTAATATTCCGCTGTACGATTTTGCAGTTTTTTGGAATCTTCAAATAAAATGTTTATGAAATCTTTTTAGAATCTTTTATGAAATATTCCACTGAAAGATTACTCAAATCTTTCTGTGAAATATTTCAGGGAATATTGCTAGAAGATTAATGTAATATTCCACTGTACGATTTTTAAGTTTATCGGAATCTTTCAGCGAAAAAATTATGGAATCTTTAATGAATTATTCTACTGAACAATTACTAAAATCTTTCTGTGAAACATTTCGTGAAATAATTATGGAAGATTTATTTAATATTCCGCTGTACGATTTTAAAGTTTTTTGGAATTTTCCAGTTAAACGTTCAGGAAATCTTTCTGAAATCTTTCATGAAACATTCGACTGGGAGATTACTTAAATCTTTCTGTTGATTATTTCACAAAAGATTTATGTAATATTCCACTGTACGATTTTTAAGTTTATCGGAATTTTTCAGCGAAAAAATTATGGATTCTTTAATGAAATATTCCACTGAACAAATACTCAAATCTTTCTGTGAAACATTTCGTGAAATAATTATGGAAGATTTATGTAATATTCCGCTATACGATTTTAAAGTTTTTTGGAATCTATTAGCGAAATGTTTATAAAATCTTTCTGAAATCTTTTATGGAATATTCCACTAAAAGATTACTTAAATCTCTCTGTGAAATATTTAGCGGAATATTTCTGGAAGATTTATGTAATATTCTGCTGTACGAATTTTGAAGTTTTTTGAAATCTGCAAGTGAAATGTTTATGGAATCTTTCTCAAATCTTTTATGAAATATTCCACTGGAAGATTACTTTAATCTTTCTGTGAAATATCTCACGGAATGTTTCTAAAAGATTTATGTAATATTCCGCTGTACAATTTTTAAGTTTATCGGAATCTTACAGCGAAAAAATTATAGAATCTCCCATGAAATATTCCACTGAAAGATAACTTTAATCTTTCTGTGAAATATTTCGTGGACTATTTTTAGAAGATTGATGTAATATTCTGCTGTACGATTTTAAAGTATTTTGGAATCTTCCAGTGAAATGTACATGAAATCTTTCTGAAATCTTGAATGGAATATTCCACTAAAAGATTACTTAAATCTCTCTGTGAAATATTTCGCGGAATATTTTTAGAAGATTGATGTAATATTCTGCTGTACGATTTTAAAGTTTTTTGGAATCTTCAAGTAAAATGTTTATGGAATCTTTTTAGAATCTTTTATGAAATATTCCACTGAAAGATTACTTAAATCTTTCTGTGAAATATTTCGCGGAATATTCCTAGAAGATTTATGTAATATTCCACTGTACGATTTTTATGTTTAACGGAAATTTTCAGCAAAAAAATTATGGATTATCTAATGGAACATTCCACTTAAAGATTACTCAAATCTTTCTGTAAAATATTTCGTGAAATAATTATGGAAGATTTATGTAATATTCCGCTGTACGATTTTAAAGTCTTCTGGAATTTTTCAGTGAAACGTTCATGAAATCTTTCTGAGATCTTTCATGAAACATTCCACTGAAAGATTACTGAAATCTTTCTGTAAAATATTTCGTGGAATATTTCTGGAAGATTTATGTAATATTTCGCTGTACGATTTTAAAGTTTTTTGGAATCTTTAAGTGACATGTGTATGGAATCTTTCTGAAATCTTTTATGAAATATTCCACTAAAAGATTAATAAATCTTACTGTGGAATATTTCGCGGAATATTCCAAGAAGATTTATGTAATATTCCGCTGTACGATTTTGAAGTTTATTGGAATCATGCAGCAAAAAGATTATAAAATATTTCATGAAACATTCCACTAAAAGATTACCTGAATCTTTCTGTGGAATATTTCGTGGAATATTTCTGGAAGATTTATGTAATATTCCGCTGTACGATTTTAAAAATTTTAGGAATCTTTAAGTGAAATGTTTATGGAATCTTTTTAGAATCTTTTATGAAATATTCCACTGAAAGATTACTTAAATCTTTCTGTGAAATATTTCGCGGAATATTCCTAGAAGATTTATGTAATATTCCACTGTACGATTTTTATGTTTATCGGAAACTTTCAGCAAAAAAATTATGGATTATCTAATGAAACATTCCACTTAAAGATTACTCAAATCTTTCTGTAAAATATTTCGTGGAATATTTCCGGAAGATTTATGTAATATTCCGCTGTACGATTTTAACCTTTTAAGGACGGGGATTTTGACGTTAAAATTCGACTTTTTTTTTAAACAATATTTGTGCATAAAATAAAAAAATATATCACGTGGAGTGCCTGATAAAATTGATGGTCGATATATCGACCAGTCCCGTCCTTAAAAGGTTAAAGTCTTCTGGAATCTTTAAGTGAAATGTTTATGGAATCTTTTTGAAATCCTTTATGAAATATTCCACTGAAAGATTACTTAAATCTTTCTAAGAAATATTTCGCGGAATATTCCTAGAAGATTTATGTAATATTTTGCTTTACGATTTTTGAGTTTATCGGAATCTTTCAGCAAAAAGAATATAAAATCTTTTATGAAATATTCTACTGAAAGATTACTTGAATCTTTCTGTGAAATATTTCGTGGAATAATCATGGAAGATTTATGTAATATTCCGCTGTACGATTATTAAGTTTATTGGAATCATTCAGCGAAAAGATTATAAAATTTTATAAAATAAGTCTTCTGGAATTTTCCAGTGAAACGTTCAGAAAATCTTCCTAAAATCTTTTATGAAACATTCCACTGAAAGATTACTTAAATCTTTCTGTGGAATATTTCGTGGAATATTTCTGGAAGATTTATGTAATATTCCGCTGTACGATTTTGCAGTTTTTTGGAATCTTCAAATAAAATGTTTATGAAATCTTTTTAGAATCTTTTATGAAATATTCCACTGAAAGTTTACTCAAATCTTTCTGTGAAATATTTCGCGGAATATTGCTAGAAGATTAATGTAATATTCCACTGTACGATTTTTATGTTTAACGGAAATTTTTAGCAAAAAAATTATGGATTATCTAATGGAACGTTCCACTTAAAGATTACTCAAATCTTTCTGTAAAATATTTCGTGAAATAATTATGGAAGATTTATGTAATATTCCGCTGTACGATTTTGAAGTTTTCTGGAATTTTCCAGTTAAACGTTCAGGAAATCTTTCTAAAATCTGTCATGAAACATTCGACTGGAAGATTACTTAAATTTTTCTGTTGATTATTTCACAAAAGATTTATGTAATATTTCGCTGTACGATTTTTAAGTTTTTTGGAATCTATCAGTGAAATGTTTATAAAATCTTTCTAAAATCATTTATGGAATATTCCACTAAAAGATTACTTAAATCTCTCTGTGGAATATTTTGCGAAATATTTTTAGAAGATTGATGTAATATTCTGCTGTACGATTTTAAAGTTTTTTGGAATCTTCCAGTGAAATGTACATGGAATCTTTCTGAAATCTTGAATGGAATATTCCACTAAAAGATTACTCAAATCTCTCTGTGAAATATTTCGCGGAATATTTTTAGAAGATTGATGTAATATTCTGCTGTACGATTTTAAAGTTTTTTGGAATCTTCAAGTGAAATGTTTATAGAATCTTTTTAGAATCTTTTATGAGATATTCCACTGAAAAATTACTTAAATCTTCCTGTGAAATATTTCGCGGAATATTCCTAGAAGATTTATGTAATATTCCACTGTACGATTTTTATGTTTATCGGATTCTTTTAGCAAAAAAATTATGGATTATCTTATGGAACATTCCACTGAAAGATTACTCAAATGTTTCTGCGAAATATTTCGTGGAATAATTACGGAAGATTTATGTAATATTCCGCTGTACGATTTCAAAGTCTTCTGGAATTTTCCAGTGGAACGTTCATAAAATCTTTCTAAGATCTTTCATGAAACATTCCACTGAAAGATTACTGAAATCTTTCTGTAAAATATTTCGTGGAATATTTCTGGAAGATTTATGTAATATTCCGCTGTACGAATTTTGAAGTTTTTTGAAATCTGCAAGTGAAATGTTTATGGAATCTTTCTCAAATTTTTTATGAAATATTCCACTGGAAGATTACTTTAATCTTTCTGTGAAATATCTCACGGAATGTTCCTAAAAGATTTATGTAATATTCCGCTGTACAATTTTTAAGTTTATCGGAATCTTACAGCGAAAAAATTATAGAATCTCCCATGAAATATTCCACTGAAAGATAACTTTAATCTTTCTGTGAAATATTTCGCGGACTATTTCTGGAAGATTCATGTAATATTCCGCTGTACGACTTAAAACTCTTTTGAAATCTTCCAGTGAAATGCACATGGAATCTTTCCGAAATCTTTCACAAAATATTCCACTAAATGATTACTTCAATCTTTCTGTAAAATACTTTGCGGAATATTTTTAGAAGATTGATATAATATTTCGCTGTACGATTTTAAAGTTTTTTGGAATCTTCAAGTGAAATGTTTATAGAATCTTTTTAGAATCTTTTATGAGATATTCCACTGAAAAATTACTTAAATCTTCCTGTGAAATATTTCGCGGAATATTCCTAGAAGATTTATGTAATATTCCACTGTACGATTTTTATGTTTATCGGATTCTTTTAGCAAAAAAATTATGGATTATCTTATGGAACATTCCACTGAAAGATTACTCGAATCTTTCTGCGAAATATTTCGTGGAATAATTACGGAAGATTTATGTAATATTCCGCTTTACGATTTCAAAGTCTTCTGGAATTTTCCAGTGGAACGTTCATGAAATCTTTCTAAGATCTTTCATGAAACATTCCACTGAAAGATTACTGAAATCTTTCTGTAAAATATTTCGTGGAATATTTCTGGAAGATTTATGTAATATTCCGCTGTACGAATTTTGAAGTTTTTTGAAATCTGCAGGTGAAATGTTTATGGAATCTTTCTCAAATCTTTTATGAAATATTCCACTGGAAGATTACTTTAATCTTTCTGTGAAATATCTCACGGAATGTTTCTAAAAGATTTATGTAATATTCCGCTGTACAATTTTTAAGTTTATCGGAATCTTACAGCGAAAAAATTATAGAATCTCCCATGAAATATTCCACTGAAAGATAACTTTAATCTTTCTGTGAAATATTTCGTGGACTATTTCTGGAAGATTTATGTAATATTCCGCTGTACGACTTAAAACTCTTTTGGAATCTTCCAGTGAAATGCACATGGAATCTTTCCGAAATCTTTCACAAAATATTCCACTAAAAGATTACTTAAATCTTTCTGTAAAATACTTTGCGGAATATTTTTAGAAGATTGATATAATATTTCGCTGTACGATTTTAAAGTTTTTTGGAATCTTCAAGTGAAATGTTTAGGGAATGTTTCTGAAATCTTTAATGAAATCTTCCACTAAAAGATTGCTTTAATCTTCCTGAGATATATTTCGCGGAATATTCCTAGAAGATTTATGTAATATTCCACTGTACGATTTTTAAGTTTATCGGAATCTTTCAGCAAAAAAATTATGAATTATCTAATGGAACATTCCACTTAAAGATTACTTAAATTTTTCTGTAAAATATTTCGTGGAATATTTCTGGAAGATTTCTGTAATATTCTACTGTACGATTTTTAAGTTTATCGGAATCTTTCAGCAAAAAAATTATGAATTATCTAATAGAATATTCCACTTGAAGATTACTTAAATCTTTCTGTAAAATATTTCGTGGAGTTTTCCTAGAAGATTTATGTAATATTCCGCTGTACGATTTTTAAGTTTATTGGAATCATTCAGCAAAAAGATTATAAAATATTTCATGAAACATTCCACTGAAAGATTACTTAAATCTTTCTGTGAAATATTTCGCGGAATATTCCTAAAAGAGTTATGTAATATTCCACTGAACGATTACTTAAATCTTTATGTGGAATGTTTAACGGCATATTCCTAGAAGATTTATGTAATATTCCATTGTACGATTTTTAAGTTTATCGGAATCTTACAGCGAAAAAATTATGGAATCTTTAATGGAATATTCCACTGAAAGATTACTGAAATCTTTCTGTGAAACATTTCGTGAAATAATTATGGAAGATTTATGTAATATTTCGCTGTACGATTTTAAAGTTTTCTGGAATTTTCTAGTTAAACGTTCAGGAAATCTTTCTTAAATCTTTCATGAAACATTCGACTGGTAGATTACTTAAATCTTTCTGTTGAATATTCCACAAAAGATTTATGTAATATTCCGCTGTACAATTTTCAAGTTTATCGGATTTTTTCAGCGAAAAAATTATGGTATCTTTTATGAAATATTCCACTAAAATATTACTCAAATCTTTCTGTGAAATATGTCCTGAAATAATTATGGAAGATTTATGTAATATTCTGCAATACGATTTTAAAGTTTTTTGGAATCTTTAAGTGAAATGTTTATGGAATCTTTCTGAAATCTTTTATGGAATATTCCACTGTAAGATTACTTAAATCTTTCTGTAGAATATTTCGCGGAAGATTGCTAGAAGATTTATGTAATATTCCGCTGTACGATTTTTAAGTTTATTGGAATCCTTCAGCGAATAAATCATGAAATCTTTTATGAAATATTCCACTAAAAGATTACTTGGAGCTTTCTGTGAAATATTCCGTGGAATAATCATGGAAGATGTATGTAGTATTCCGCTGTACGATTTTAAAGTTTTTTGGATTCTCCGAGTAAAATGTTTATGGAATCTTTTTAAAATCTATTATGAAATATTCCACTGAAAGATTACTTAAATGTTTTTGTGGAATATTTCGCGGAATATTACTAGAAGATTTATGTAATATTCCACTGTACGATTTTTAAGTTTATCGGAATCTTTTAGCGAAAAAATTATGAATTATCTAATGGAACATTCCACTTAAAGATTACTTAAATCTTTCTGTCAAATATTTCGTGGAATATTACTGGAAGATTTCTGTCATATTCCACTGTACGATTTTTAAGTTTACCGGAATCTTTCAGCAAAAAAATTATGAATTATCTAATGGAATATTCCACTTAAAGATTACTTAAATCTTTCTGTAAAATATTTCGTGGAGTATTCCTAGAAGATTTATGTAATATTCCGCTGTACGATTTTTAAGTTTATTGGAATCATTCAGCAAAAAGATTATAAAATATTTCATGAAACATTCCACTGAAAGATTACTTAAATCTTTCTGTGAAATATTTCGCGGAGTATTCCTAGAAGAGTTATGTAATATTCCACTGAACGATTACTTAAATCTTTTTGTGGAATGTTTAACGGCATATTCCTAGAAGATTTATGTAATATTCCACTGTACGATTTTTAAGTTTATCGGAATCTTTCAGCGAAAAAATTATGGAATCTTTAATGAAATGTTCCACTGAAAGATTACTGAAATCTTTCTGTGAAACATTTCGTGAAATAATTATGGAAGATTTATGTAATATTTCGCTGTACGATTTTAAAGTTTTCTGGAATTTTCTAGTTAAACGTTCAGGAAATCTTTCTTAAATCTTTCATGAAACATTCGACTGGAAGATTACTTAAATCTTTCTGTTGAATATTCCACAAAAGATTTATGTAATATTCCGCTGTACAATTTTTAAGTTTATCGGAATTTTTCAGCGAAAAAATTATGGTATCTTTCATGAAATATTCCACTAAAATATTACTCAAATCTTTCTGTGAAATATGTCCTGAAATAATTATGGAAGATTTATGTAATATTCTGCAATACGATTTTAAAGTTTTTTGGAATCTTTAAGTGAAATGTTTATGGAATCTTTCTGAAATCTTTTATGGAATATTCCACTGTAAGATTACTTAAATCTTTCTGTAGAATATTTCGCGGAAGATTGCTAGAAGATTTATGTAATATTCCGCTGCACGATTTTTAAGTTTATTGGAATCCTTTAGCGATTAAATCATGAAATCTTTTATGAAATATTCCACTAAAAGATTACTTGGAGCTTTCTGTGAAATATTCCGTGGAATAATCATGGAAGATGTATGTAATATTCCGCTGTACGATTTTAAAGTTTTTTGGATTCTCCAAGTAAAATGTCTATGGAATCTTTTTAAAATCTATTATGAAATATTCCACTGAAAGATTACTTAAATGTTTTTGTGGAATATTTCGCGGAATATTACTAGAAGATTTATGTAATATTCCACTGTACGATTTTTAAGTTTATTGGAATTTTTTAGCGAAAAAATTATGAAATCTTTTATGAAATATTCCACTGAAAGATTAATAAATCTTATTGTGGAATATATCGCGGAATATTCCTAGAAGATTTATGTTATATTTCGCTGTACGATTTTTAAGTTTATCGTAGTCTTTTAGCGAAAAAATTATGAAATCTCTTATAAAATATTCCACTGAAAGATTACTCAAATCTTTCTATGATATATTTCGTGGAATAATCATGGAAGATTTATGTAATATTCCGCTGTAGGATTTTAAAGTCTTTTAGAATCTTCCAGTGCAATGTTCATGGAATCTTTCTAAAATCTTTCATGAAATATTCCACTGAAATATTACTTAAATCTTTCTGTGAAATATTTCGTGGAATATTTCTGGAAGATTTATGTAATATTCCGCTGTACGATTCTAAAGTTTTTTGGAATCTTCAAGTGGAATGTTAATGGAATCTTTCTGAAATCTTTTATGAAATATTTCACTGAAAGAGTACTTAAATTTTACTGTTGAATATTTCGCGGAATATTCCAAGAAGATTCATGTAATATTCCGCTGTACGATTTTCAAGTTTATTGTAGTCTTTTAGCGAAAAAATTATGGAATCTTTTATGAAATATTTCACTGAAAGATTACTCAAATCTTTCTGTGAAATATTTCGTTGAATAATCATGGAAGATGTATGTAGTATTCTGCTGTACGATTTCAAAGTTTTTCGAAATCCTCCAATGAATTATTTATGGAATCTTTCTGAAATCTTTTATGAATTATTCCACCGAAAGATTACTGAAATCTTTTTGTGAAATATTTCGTGGAATATTCATTGAAGATTTATATATTATTCCGCTGTACGATTTTAAAGTTTATTGGAATCTTTTGGCGAAATATTTATGGAATCCTCCTGGAATCTTTCATGAAATATTTTATTGGAATATTTATAAATATAACATGGAATATTTCATGAAACTTTACAGAAATCTTCCGTGAATATTTAATGGCATATTTCGAAAAAGTTTTCGAACATTCCTTTGAAGTATCCCTGAAAGATTCCAGTGGAATATTTGGAAACATTCCGTGGACACTTCCGATAATCTGCAGGGAAGGTTCCATTGAAATATTTCAGTGGAATAATTCGAAACATTTCAGTGAAATCTCCCATGCTGTGTGGGCATTGTCTAGGGAGGGCATATAGTGTCCAGATACGGCTTTGCACGCCACCGTTATGAATAATTCGTAATATGATAAATTGCATTTGGGTATTAAATTCGAATATCCTTCTACATATTAAATCAATTTTGAAATACACTTCATAAATACACGTAAAAGGTGTAAAATGTAAAGGTACCTTTACGGCATGTTGGGTTTTTCAATTAGTGGAAACTCTCGCCAGGAGTCCTAGAAACCACTTTGTTGTACGGACTATTATTCAATAATTATTTTTATAAAACTCAATAATTAATATTCAATATGTACATTATAACAAATTAAATATATCATTATTCAAATAAATTTTAAAAGACTTCATTTCGTATATTATAGTAAAGTATAATTATTTTGAATATTAAAGGAAATTTATAAATTTAAAAAAATCACTTTTGATATATCTGAGAAAATGGAAGAATAAGTCAAAAAATATATGAAACAGGAACTATAAAAAATAACCCTATGGATCTTAAAAGACTACAAAATAAACATTATGATATATCGATTATTAAACTAAAATTTTTACTAAAATAAATATCAAAATATTTTAAAAATATAAAAACTAATATAATGTAGTCTATACAACAAAGTGGTTTTTAGGACTCCTGAGTGGGTTTCCACTAACAAAAAAACCTAACGCACCGTAACGGTAACTCTGCATTTTACGCCTTTTACATGCATTTATCAAGTACATTTAAAATTTCATTAAATATGTTAAATTAAACCTGATAAATAAATGCAATTTATTATAATACAAATAAATAATAATGGTTTGAGATGTAGGATGGTATGGAAATTCGTAATTCAACACTATATACCTTCTTTTTTTTACATAAAAGACATTTTATCAATACTATATACATAGTATTGATAAAATTTTTAAATATTGCAATTTCAGTAAAAAAATTCGTATAAAGTATAAGGCTTTGAGGTAAAATTCTATTATACACAGAAAAAAGTATGCAGGCTCGTAGACGCTGCAATTTCAGATACGCATCGTTAGGTGGCGTTCATGCAGCGTCTTATTAGGTTCTGCATGGTTGTGGTTGCTGCTTTGAAACATTCGCACCCTGTTTTGCGCCTCTAGCATGGTTTCGAGCCGTGCGCAAAGCATCGAAAGAACATGCACGCACGCCACATAACGATGCTAATAGCACAGTGGGCAACGCATTTAGATGGCAGTGTCTACGGGCTTGCATACTTTTTTTCGTGTATAATATCACAGTTTTCATCAATTGTTTCTCATAGAGAAAGCATTGTATCAATAAAAAAATTATTTTCACGAGAATTAAGTTGGTGCGAGCTTTCACTTTTCCTTGTAGACAAATCGTTTATCTCGTTCATTTTGACCTTTGCTTTGTAAGACAAACAGCCTTTTTTGTTACCATTATTCTTTGAAGTATTTTACCATTGTTTACTAATCTTATGTATTGTCGCGTTTCTTATTGAGAATAAAGTTACTTTAGAGTGATTTAGTTTAATTATTATTCAACCTCATCCTTCCCTTCACAGTATCCTTATACTGATTTATAGTACAAGTGTCATCAATTCACTGCATCACATGTGTACTCTTAAAAATCAATAACTAAAAAAAAAACTATGCACTTCACGAATAATAATCTGTAAAATAAAAACGAAAACTGTAAAAGAGCAAATACTAGGCATCCCGTAAATGATAAATCGAGAAAGGAAAGCAAAAACTACAACTAAAAAAATTGAACATTTCATGAATGATAAAACAAAACATAACAAATTAAACTATAATTTCCAAAATTTACTTTAATTGATTAAAAATGATAAATTTTTATCAATATCATTAATATTACTTAAATTATTAGTTGCATTTAACTTCTGCAATGTCATAAAGAGTACCCCCCGTTAAGATAGGTAAAATGCCCTCCCTCAAATATTTTAAAACTAATATTTTTTCTTGTTTTTATAGTAATTAAGATTAGGTTTTGTTATATTTATAGTTTCCTAACACATACCCTAACCTCAACATAACCTAAAAATCACTTTTTTTATAAAATTTTTTTTTTTTATCTGGAAGGATGAATGATATTAATCCCGCGAAAAACATATGACTAGGTCTTAGCACTCTCTTCAACTGTGATTTTTTGCGAGTCTTAGAAAGCAGTTTTTCTAACCTAAAAATAATATTTAAATCATAAAATCTCCGTAACTTTGCTCTGGGAGGGGCTACAAGTAATTTTCTGGGCTTAAAATTTGTATTTTTAAAAAACAAATATAATTTATGATGACCAAAAATTCGATTCTGGCATGGCGCCATGGCGAAAAACTCGAAAAACCATTTTTTCATAGGTTTTCTGTCGGTTATTGGTCTCTAGCAACTCACAAATCATTTTTAAAGAAAAAAAATAGCTTCATTGGATTCTACGTGAAAAAATACATTGAAAATATGCATAATAACTTTAGGAATACTTGGATGCTGTTACAAAACAATTAAAAAAATAAAATAATTTTAAAATTATTACATAGCTACTTTGCGTCGTTGCTGCATTTTATGTTCTTATGACCTTGGTCATCTCTTTAGAGTCTCAAAGCTACTATTCAATGTATCCATAGGCAAATTATGTCCACTACACCTGAAAAACAGAGACAAATACTAGACAGATAACGTTAACTCCTATATATACATATATATATATATATACATATATATATATATATATATATATATATATATATATATGTGTGGAATAACTTGCTATCCCTCGTATATACATAAGGAATAGTGAGTTGTTCTTAGGAAACGCAAATTATTTTTGTTATACATAGATGAAAAACCAATGTTTATCTATTCCTGTAACTATTCTTTTTAGTGTTCTTTTTTAGCTTGTAAGAGACCTAACATGTTTTCTGTCCTCCATAAATCACGAACTCGGTAGATTTGAACAATTAAATGATTCTAATTAGGTTCCAAATTCAAAAATTAAAAGATCATCATCTCTTTAGAGTCATAAAGCTACTATTCGATGTATTTACAGCCAAATTACGCCTATTGCACGCTAAAATAAGATTTTTAAACATAACTGAAGTAACGGTCGTATTATCTGTCTTTTTGTATTACAGTAGACTCTGGATACAAGAGAATCAACCGGCCTTCAGGAGAGGAATTTTCTTGAAAATTCTTTCATACAAAAAGTCCCCAACACGCTTGAGTCAAGAGTGATACCCACACCTACTGTTTTGTTGTGTGAGTTGTATCCAACATGCGTGTATATTCTGTCTCTCTCACTTTCACAGTGGTAGGATAACGCAAATACTTAGGCTCACGCCCATATTTAGAAGAAAGAGCTCGAAATCTCTTATATCGCAATTTCTTGTATCGAGAGATCACTGAATCATTAGAGAGACAAAGACGGAATAAGGTTTTAGTAACAATCGTGTTGGGTCTATAAATTCGAGCCTGAAAGTACACTTCTATGTAAACATTTATATTCTTTGTTAGAACTGCCACAATTATGATTTGTCTTCAGGCCATTATACGCAAAAAATAGAGTAGCAACCGATATAAGAAATACATTGCTTCTACATATATGAGAATCAAGCGCGTTGTTTCTAGCAACAGCTCACTATTTTTTGTGTATATATATATATATATATATATATATATATGTGAGAAGCAATAGCTCCTAGAGTTCCTAGCAATAGCTCACTATTCTTTGTATATATATATATATATATATATATATATATATATATATATATATATTGTTACAAAAACCTTATTCCTACTTTGTCTCTCTAATGATTCAGTGATCTCTCGATACAAGAGATTGCGATATAAGAGATTTCGAGCTCTTTCTCCTAAATATGGGCATGAGCCTAAGTATTTGCGTTATCCCACCACTATGAAAGTGAGAGAGACAGAATATACACGCATGTTGGATACAACTCACACAACAAAACAGTAGGTGTGGGTATCACTTTTGACTCGAGCGTGTTGGGGACTCTTTGTATGAGAGAATTTTCAAGAAAATTCCTCTCCTGAAGGCCCGTTGATTCTTTTGTATCCAGAGTCTACTGTAATACAAACAGACAGATGATACGACTGTTACTTCAGTTATGTTTAAAAATCTTATTTTGGCGTGCAATAGGCGTAATTTAGCTGTAAATACATCGAATAGTAGCTTTATGACTCTAAAGAGATAATGATCTTTTAATTTTTGAATTTGGAACTAAATTGGAATCATTTAATTGTTCAAATCTATCGAGTTCGTGATTTATGGAGGACAGAAAACATGTTAGGTCTCTTACAAGCTAAAAAAGAACACTAAAAGGAATAGTTACAGGAATAGATAAACATTGGTTTTTTATCTATGTATAAGAAAAATAATTTGCGTTCCCTAAGAACAACTCGCCATTCCTTATGTATATACGAGGGATAGCAAGTTATTCCTCATATATATATATATATATATATATATATATATATGTATATATAGGAGTTATAGTTATCTGTCTAGTATTTGCCTCTTTTTTCGCGTAAAGTGGACGTGATTTGCCTATGAATACATTGAATAGTAGCTTTGAGACTCTAAAGAGATGACCAAAGTCATAAAAACATAAAATGCAGCAACGATGCAAAGTAGATATGTAATAATTTCAGAATTATTTAATTTTTTTAATTGTTTTGTAACAGCATCCAAGTATTCCTGAAGTAATCATGCACATTTTCAATGTATTTTTTCACGTAGAATCCAATAAAGCTATGTTTTTTTTTCTAAAAATGATTTGTGAGTTGCTAGAGACCAATAACCGACAGAAAACCTATGAAAAAACGGTTTTTCGAGTTTTTCGCCATGGCGCCATGCCAGAATCGAATTTTCGGTCATCATAAATTGTATTTGTTTTTTAAAAATACAAATTTTAAGCCCAGAAAATTACTTGTAGCCCCTCCCTGAGCAAAGTTACGGAGATTTTATGATTTAAATGTTATTTTTAGGTTAGAAAAACTGCTTTCTAGGACTCGCAAAAAATCACAGTAAAAGAAAGTGCTAAGTCCTAGTCATATGATTTTCGCGGGATTAATATCATTCATCCTTCCAGATAAAAAAAAAATTTTATAAAAAAAGTGATTTTTAGGTTATGTTGAGGTTAGGGTATGTGTTAGGAAACTATAAATATAACAAAACCTAATCCTAATTACTATAAAAACAAGAAAAAATATTAGTTTTGAAATATATGAGGGAGGGCATTTTACCTATCTTAACGGGGGGTACTCTTTAAATTTTGTATTGGGCCCGTAGGAGCGATGAGTAAATAACTTGTATATTAACAGTTGCGGATAATAGGAAATTCCCCGTAGTTATAAGAGTCGCAGCAGCATCTTATAATATCGCGCCAAAATGACTACCTCTTCTCTTCACATGTTACACTGGTATTAACTTTAGTTTTACTCATATCTCACGTGCTTATTATTGTTATTTAATTTTAAAATTAGTAATATAAAAGAGTTATAATAATCTAGACCTCGTTTATTTATGTATAATTGTCAGTAGCCACAGATTTTCCATGAAAATTAATACATTATTATGTGTATGACTTTGGTAATATATTATTGTATAGCATGAATTTTGCCGAACGTAGTATGTAATAATCGGCTACTCAAGTTGCAGGCAGCTATGTGTCTAAATGCGGATTTAGGACACTGTGCTATGAAATTTTTCAGAATTTTTCTGGTATTTTGCATAAACTACTCAAAGAATTTGCTTGAAAATTTGCATGAAAATTATTCATTATCGCAAAAATAAAAAAAGAACTTTTGTTAACTAATTTTCTTAGCGTAGTTTTAATTTTAGAGTATTTTAAAAATTTTGAAAAAAATTTTATTTTTCATTTTTTTTGTCATTTTTTGTAAACTACGGGATAAACTTGCTTAAAAATTCGCATCAAAATTATTCGTGATCGCCGATTTAAAAACAACTTCAGAAAACTCATTTTCTTTCAACATTAAACGTTTCTAAAAACGTTTATAAAATATTTTTATGAAATGTTTTAAATACATTTTCCTAAAATTTCAAAAATATTTCAGGAATATTTAAAAAAAACATTTCATGAAATGTTTCTTGAAACATTTCGTAAAATATTTCTGAAATGTTTTGGAAGCGTTATATTGATTAATTCAGTGTCACGATGGAAACTTCCCAAGAGAGATTTCAGAAAAATTTCAAAAACATTTTATGAGACCTTTTCTTGGAATGATTCTGATATATTTCAAGAGATATTTCACGAAATGTTTTCAAAAAATCACGAAAACATTCCGTGAAATATATTTTTGAATTTTATAAATCTCTTATGCAACATTTACAAAATATTATAGAAACCTTTCATGAAATTTTTCCAAAAAACCTTTCTTGAATGTTTGAAATACTTTGCAAAACACTTTTGAAATGTTTTGAAAACGTTATATAAAACAATTTAGTATTACAATAGAAGTCTTTCAAAAGGAATTTTATAAACATTTCAAAAAAATTTCATAGAATGTTTTGCTCTCTCATAGTGAAAGCATTGTATAGATGAAAAAATTTTTTTTCTATTTTTTCATTCATTTGTACATATTTAGACTCAGGGAGTCGAAAAAAGTGGTTTCCAGAAAGGGTCTCTATGTATGTGTGTGTGTGTGTGTGTGTGTGTGTGTGTGTGTGCGTGTGTGTGAATTTAGTGCGCCAATTAGATCTTGAAAACTACTCGATGGATTTGCTTTAAATTTTGCATACAATTTATTTTTATGTCTAGCTCGGCGGAAAGCTATTGGAAATTGGTTTTCTTATCGTATTTTTTTAGTAGTTTTAAGAATTTTAAAAAAATTTCGATTTTTCATTTTCTTGTATATTACGTGAAATACTCGAAAAATTTGCTTGAAAATTTATATAGAACTTATTTTTGACAGTCAAAAGAAGAAAAACTGTTGAAAACTGATTTTCTTAGGGTACTTTCAATTTTTGAGCATTTTAAAAAACTCTTTGAAAATTTTTATTTTTTATTTTTCTTTTATTTCACGAAAATCATTTGATGGATTTGCTCCAAAATTTGTATACAAGTTATTCGCTACTGTCTGAAGAAGACAAGCTTTGAAGAACTAATTTTCCCAGTGCAAATTTAATTTTAGAGCATTTTGAAAATTTTCATACAAATTTTTATTTTTCATTTATTTTCTATTTTGTGTAAACCATACTATAAATTTTCTCCAAAATTTTTATACAATCAATTCGCTATTGTCTGAAGAAAATAAACTTTCGAAAACTAATTTTCATAGTGTGCTTACAATTTTAGAGAATTTTAAAGATTTTTTTTTTTAATTTCGATTTTTTTTCTTATTTTTATTTTACGTAGTGTACTTGATAGATTTGTTATAAAATTTGCAGGAAAATTATTTGCGACTGCCAAAAGAAGGGAAATTTTCAAAAATTGTTTTTCGTATTGTAGTTTTAATTTTAGAGAATTTTGACAATTTTGAAAAGAAAATGGTATGTATTTAGTCAACGAAATCTCAAAAACTTCTCGATTGATTTGCTTCAAATTTTACATACCATCTACTATTTTGTATTAATAGGCGGGAAGCTATTGAAAATTGGTTTTCATAGTGTAGTTTTATTTATAGAGTTATTTTAAGAATTTTACAAAAATTTTGGATTTTTAATTTTTTTCTTTTATTTTATGTATATTATTTGATAAATTTACTTTGAAATTTGCATGAGAATTATTTGCATCTGTCAAAAGAAGTATGACTTTTAAAAACCGATTTTCTTAGCATAGTTTTAATTTAAATAAATTTTTATAAATTTTGAAAAAATTTTCATTTTTTCATTTTTTATCTATTTTACGTAAACTACTCGATAGATTTGCTCTTAACTTTGTATACGAATTATTTTTTACTGTCTTTATAAAACAAGCTTTAAAAATATAATTTTCTTAGCGTAGCTCTTTGATCACATCTTTTGATTTCTGATTCAGCGCTTCCACTAACACTTTTCTTACGTCCTCACTTCCTCTCTATCTTTCTATCTTAGATTGATCCTTATTTTTACACTATTTTTATGCACTCCCTGACTCTCTCTTCCTATTTCCAAATCACTCTCTCACACTCACTAATTTTTCTTAAATGGAAATTATGTTTTTTACATTAAAATCACATTTAAAAGGATAAAATCAAATTACTCTGACTCAATAAGCTCTATAAGAAAGCATTGCGCCAAAGCACTTGGCAGTGTTTTTTTTATATGTTTTTGATATCTTTAAAGGAACATTTCACGAAACATTTACAAAATATTACAAAAACATTTCGTGAAAAATATTTATGAATTTTATAAATCTTTTACGTAAAATTTACAAAATATTATAGAAACCTTTCATGAAATGTTTCCAGAAAACCTTTTTGAAATGTTTCGGAACATTTTGTAAAAAATTTCCGAAATGTTTTGGAAACACTATATTGAATAATTTAGTATTACGACAGAAACCTTCCAGAAGAGATTTCAGAAACATTTCAAAAACATTTCATGACATTTTTTTTAAAATGGTTCTGATGTATTTCAAGAAACATTTCAGGAAATGTTTTTAAAAGATTACAAAAACCTTTTGTGAAATATATTTATGAATTTTATAAATATTTTATGCAACGTTTACTAAATATTTTTGAAACCTTTAATGAAATTAAAAAAAAAAAATCTTTTCGAAATGTTTCTTAAAACATTTCGTAAAACATGTCTAAAATGTTTTGGAAACTTTATATAGATTAATTTAGTATCACGATAGAAATATTTCGACAGAGATTTATGAAACATTTCAAAAACATGATATGAAATGTTTCTGATATAATTCAAGAAATATTTTACGAAATGTTCTTAAAAGATTACAAAAACATTTCATGAAATATATTTATGGATTTCATAAATCTTTTATGCAACATTTAGTAAATATTTTGGACAGCTTTCATCAGGTATTTCTTGAAACTTTTCGTAAAACATTTTTGAAATGTTTCGTTATATTGAATATTTTAGTATCACGGCAGAAACCTTCCAAGAGAGATTTCAGAAACATTTCAAAAACATTTCATGAAATTTCAAGTGGTTAAAGTGCTTCTAGTCTGATATATGAGAGAAATAAGAATCTTGGATGACAACCAAAATGTAATGCGTACGATATCTATCCTCATTTTACCCTCACTTTTACTACTTTATTCTCTTTTAGAAGTCTTTTTATCCCTTACTTCTTTTAAGCTTTCTTTTTTTTCTCTTCTCACCACAAAATCTATCTCTTCACTACCTGTTTGTATATATTTTACTCCTTTAGTCTCCTTCCCACTAATTATCCCTTCTCCCTCTACATATTTTTTTTTCTCTCACCTTGCGCTGTTCTACTTAACCTCAAAACTTCTGTCTCTCTTTTTTGCACTTATTCTTCTTTATCTACTTCATTAATCATCCTTTTTATTAAACTAACCTAAGGTAGCCAACCATCCCGGATTCTAAGGGACAGTTCCGGAATGACAACTACTGTCCTGACTGAAAATTTATTACTGAAATCGTTCCGAATATTAAAAATATGTCCCGCATGTCCCGGATTCGAAAACCATAGGAAAAAATATAAAATTTTGAATGTAAACTATTTTTAGCATTATAATCATTAGAGCGTTATATTACTGTTACTACTATTAGTAAGTATGTTAAGCTTAAGGAACGTCCGAAAACACGTCAATAATATAGTCACTGACGTCAGTAACGTGCGCAAACATGATTTAACATGGTAGTCCTTGTTTTATTACGTCTGCTTTACGTCTGGCTTATCGAAGAATTGAGACGAGCAAGAATGTAACCTGCCAAACTTAACGGGAATCCTCATACCGACAGAGAGTTCTACCTTATCTACATTTAAATTATTAATTTTAATAAAAATTTAACTATTCATGACTGAAATTCGTAGGAGAGGCACATTCTCAACATGCCAAAGAATTTATTGCAACGTTAAAAGACAATATAAGGGTAAAAATAAAGGCGAAAACTGCTTAATACGATTAACTTTTCAATGTAGTTATGAATAATCGTATTATGCAGTTTTTGTCTTCACTTTCACTTTTATTCTGTCTTTTGACGTTGCAATAAATTCTTTAGAATGTTAAGAATGTGCCTCTTCTATGAATTTTAGTCAAAAATAGTTAAATTTTTATTATAATGCATAATTCAAATGTAGATAAGGTAGATCTCTGTGCCGGTATGAGGACACCCCTTAAGGAGATATAAATACCGACATTACAGTTTTCCAAATTTTGTATTCTTAACACAAATTTAAAAAAAATATCTCAATATTAAAGCCTTCTATTTTAAGTAATAAAAAGCATAATATAAAGATATGTCAGAAAATTTTTGAATAAAGATTAAAATTTCGGGAAATTGCAATGTCGGCAACTATGTATTAAACATATACCGTATTACATCACCTTAATTTGATTTTATCTCAATATATATTATTGTTCTTATATAAAGAGTATGACATTTTCATTAAAAATTCATTTTAAATATCGTCATGTTGATTGCAAATATTTTTCTAGTAAGTCGACTTCATTTTATAGATAACAGAAGGTTAGAATTGAAAAAAACGTAACGCTCGTGCTGCATATTGCTTTAAGAGTTTGGTTTTCATATATATTAGAAATGTCGAGTAAGGCATCAAAGCCGAAGCGCCTTTGTAAATTCACTAGAGATTTTTCATTAAAAGAAATAGAACATTCCATTTCTATATTCATTTTCTTATATCTTTATATATACATATCTATATTTTGAGTTATCTTCATTACCGGCCTCGATCGGTAATTTTAGTGCAATAATTTAAATTTATTATTATTTAAACTATTCCAAACTTTAAATAATATAGTCATTCTTATGACGTATTAATATTAAATCAAATAATTATGTCTGAAATTGATATGAGCCGTTACAAGCTTTGTTTGTGTTTATCTTTGAAATTTTTTTTTAAAGTACTCAAAGCTGATAAAGACAATTTTTTATTTTTTCAATTCTTAAAGCTTTTGGACTCACGTTCCTGAATGTTATTGCAGAAGTAATATTTTCAGTTATGTATTTAATATTTTTTTTTATTCGGATTAAGAAACTTCATCTGCCCAGGTGAAAATATAAGACTCAAAATTTCATATACTTTTTCTTTGACTTTCTTAGTGAATAATTTTTCTTGAAAAGCAATCGATTTTTTATACTGAATCTTTGATTGTCTAAGTTCCTTCAAGTTATATAATGGCCGTGAGAAAAATATAATGTATATTTTTCACGTGTATTTTTCAGGTGTATTTTTTTATAGCTCTTCGACAATCGAAGAGCTTTAATTGTATGGCCTCATATATTTGATGCGTCTTCGAAATTTGTTTAAGGGATGACAAAACTTGCAGACACGCCACCTAGTGATTTAAAATCGCTATTAATGATCGATTACGTCGGTTTGACTTTACTTATCACTAGGTGGCATGTCTTCAAGTTTTGTCATCCCTTAAACAAATTTCGAAGACGCATTAAATATATGAGGCCAGACAATTGAAGCTCTTTGATTACCGAAAAGCTGTAGAAAAATACACCTGAAAAATACACATAGACGCATCAAATATATGAGGCCAGACAATTAAAGCTCTTCGATTACCGAAAAGCTGTAGAAAAATACACCTGAAAAATACATGTTAAAAATATACATGATAAAACACGCAAATTTTACATGTAAAAAATACGTGTTTTTTACACGTGTTTTTTTTTAATTGGGGGTTTTGTACCTTCTGCTTCTTCGAACGTATTTTTAAAGTAAAACAAATTACTGATTTCATTCAGATTCATGCAGGCCGTCACTGATTAAATTATTTTTCTCTTCTAAGAGATAAAAATACCTTCTAATACATACACTGAGAGAAAATTCATGCCAATAGAGCATGTAGTCTACGTATCCAAAGTTAGTAAGTAATATCCTATGCTTTAATAACAGCGCCATCTACTCTTACGAGGTTTGTGCTATCCAAAAACTGTTTGTTTACATGCTTTAGTAGCTCCCCACTCTAATATCCTTCGATAGCTAGCGCTGTATCCTCTCATGAGACGTGAAGGAAGTAAACGTGGCTTGTCCACTATTCTTTCTTTACTGCTAACTATGGCATTCTTCTATTGCTCAAGTCGCCTCCTCTTTTGGGTGGCGACGCGAGCAAACACGGCTGGTCTATATCCAAAATCATGTTGCAAATTTCGTTAATGTATTTTCGTAGCGTGAATCTTTTATTTCTTTTCTTTTCTTTTTTTATGAAGGGAGATACGTTATAAATATAACCTGTTAAACTTTTTAACTTTAAATAATTAATTTTTAATTTAAAATTTAATTATTTTAAACCGTTGGGGGGCAGATGAGCATGTACGATTTTACGCCAGAGATTTTTCGAAGTAACGTTGGTCTAGTGCGTAACGTTCACGCTTTTCCTTTTGAGTACGCGAGTTCAACTCTCGGCTAGGGTCTTTTTTTTTAATTTTTTTTTTATTATTTCAATAGTTTTTATTGCTTTTTTTTATTTATATTTTTTTTATTTTCTATTTTTTTATTAATTTTAAAATCTATTTTTTCACAAGTTACTTAAAATATGCTCGTTTTTTTATTAATATTTTTAAATAAATTATTTCATATAGAAAATAATTTAAAATATTAATAAATAAATAATAGTGATATTTACAATACTATAGTTCAATTTTGTCTTTATAAACATATTTCAATATACAATATATATTATAACATAAATAATAATAACTCAGTTTTATTTATTTATTGTAATTCATTGTAAATTTTATAAACTAAATTATAAATAAATTAAACTATACTATTATAAAATAAACATCACTATTATAAAATAAACATCACTATTATTTATTCATCAATATTTGTAATTACTACCTATAAAGAATAATTTATTTTTAAAAAATTTTCATTGAAAAAAACAAGCGTACTTGTGAAAAATTAAATTTTAAAATTATTAAAAAAATACAAAATCTAAAAAAAAATAAATATAAAAAGGAATAAAAAATATTAAAACAATAAAAAAAAAATTAAAAAAAAGTGACCCTAGCCGAGAGTTGAACTCGCGTACTCAAAAGGAAAAGCGTGAACGTTACGCACTGGACCAACGCTACTTCGAAATATTTCCGGCGTAAAATCGTACATGCTCATCTGCCCCCCAGCGGTTTAAAATAATTAAATTTTAAGTTAAAAATTAATTATTTAAAGTTAAAAAGTTTAACAGGTTATATTTATAACGTATCTTCCTTCATAAAAAAAGAAAAGAAATAAAAGATTCACGCTACGAAAATACGTTAAAGAAATTTGCAACATAATTTTGGGTATAGACCAGCCGTGTTTGCTTGCGTCGCCACCCAAAAGAGGAGGCGACTCAAGCAAACAAAGGATATGAGAGTGGGGAGTCATCGAAGTATACCCCGCGAGTCATCAGTGAATGCCGTTCATGCTTTAGTTACTCTCCATACCATCTTTCTTAGTATAAGGTAATCCAATACTAATAGAGCTTCTCACGGCCTGTCATATTTGTATCAATGTTTTATATGCTCGCATAGATGGCAGTTCGCATGCTCTATTAGCATGAATTTTCTCTCAGTGTATATACAAATGAAATTTACCTTATAGAACGCTTGAAAATATGTTTTTTCATCACTGTAGCGTATTTAATGTCGAGTGTATGAATAAAAATTTAAAAATTGAAAATGAGCCTCAATTTTTAAATTGCCGCAGCTCCGTCAATTTTTGAACTTTTTGGACGTTCTTTTAATAAAAATGTGCAGAGTTCAGTCTAGTTTTAAATGTCGTTTCGATTTTTCCGATACGAGTTGATCCATCTAAGTTATTCATTGAAACCCAAAAGGCGATTATTTCAAACGCGATTTTTTCAAAAATTATATATTTTTTTTTAAATTCTTATCTATTTATACATAAAAAATACTAACTAATGGGATAGGTGAGAATATGCGATTTTGCTTTATTTTCTTAAAACAAATTTTTCAACTTTTTTTTTTATATTTTTCATTTTAAAGCATTGATACCATGGCGCATCATGCCATTTTTCCAAGGATTACGTTTTTTCACAATTTGTTTATGCTTTTATTTATTAATTTATCAAAAATATTAACAAAAATTTTTAAAATAAACCCTCGATCAAATTTTTTTATTAATTAAAACCGAAGTTATGACGATTTTAAGTTTATGAAAATAGAAGTTTGTTTTCCTTAAATGTTTAAATTTTATATTCAGTTTTAATTTTGCGCCTTTGATTTAAATTTAATTTGTAGGGAGTTGACATATGTTACCGCTAGGTGCCGAGATTCGCTTTTTGCATTTTTACTAACGACTTGACGCATTCAAGTATATAAGACAAGTAAGATCAAAAATAAAATTGTCTAACAAAAAATTTTTTTCTTGCTCTGTCAAAGAACTAAGTAATAATGTCATCACTGCTTGTTAAGACTAAGTGCAAGGATTTGAAAGAAAGGCACAAAAAAATTGTTTACGGTTGCTTCAAAAATCCGTTCAGAGAATTAAGTGATCTAACGGAATCCTTGAAGCGCTTGTATCAGATTACTCCTTTTTTTCGAGAGGATAAAGTATGTCCTTCATGTTATAGAATATTTTCAGATGAAGTGAAAAATACACCTATTTCCTCTACTTCAAGCAGTCAACAATCTTCGGAAGAAGTTTTTTATAGTAAAGCTGTGGTAGAACAGTTCAATCACACTTCAAGTAATTTGGAATTCAAAATTTCACCAATCAAAATGCCTCAGAGTATCAATATAAAAATGCGAAAATCCTATACTCTCCGAAAAAGAAAACAAATAAATAGCAAGTAAAATTATAAAAGTTTACGATATAATGGATTTGACCACCTTAAATGAAAATAACAAATATAAAACATGTGATAAATGGCTTGAAAATATTAAAATTGCTTTAGATAATTGTTTAAATTTTCTTGAGAAACTGCTTTATTAAGTCTTATACCAAGCAACATTTCTTAATATTATTTATTATCAGTTTTACCAAATATAATTATTTATATGATTGATCAAGCAAAATCATTGGTAAATAATAAAGATATTAACAAAAAGCCTGAGAACTATTGTGGCCATTCTTTAGATAGTGAAATTATAACGAAAGTGAAAAATTATTATTATTCGAATGATGATTTTAATTGTTCTCGTCAAAGTGCAAATAAAAGGGACACAATATATGCTAAAGAAAATGGAATAAAAACTAAAAAAGTTTAACGCTTTCTTACGCAAAGCATAAAAGAAATATATCAATTTTTTATAGAAGAAAATCTTGAAATTAAAACGAAAATCGGTAAATCAATATTCTATGCCTTAAGAACAAAGTGGGTTTCACCCTTAGAGCATACATACCTGGAGGGAGCATGCAAAGCCAAAAAGTGTAAGAAAAAAAAGAGAGAGAAAGGTAGCTTAGGGTAAAGTGTTTTCTCTCTCGCGCGGATTTTCATTAGCTGTTGCTTCCTCCCAGCGTGGCTGATCGCTCATGGCTTTTCCTATACTATAGTATATTCAGTATATGCTTTAAGAGTCCGCTGTATCTCTGTCCTTTTCTAATTAAAAAATTGACTTTTTTCCCAAAATTAGCAACGAGAGGCAAAAATAAAGAGATGGTTTCGATGTGTTTAATAAAATGTAATATTTTCTTTGATTAGTATGAATTAATTTTATTGCTTCGTTTTTAAGAAAAGTTGGAATAACTTAAAAAATTAGAAATTAGTGTCAAATAATGGGATTTTCAAGTTATTCCAACTTTTCTTGAAAATAAAGCGGTGGAATTAAATTATTCTTATCAGAGAAAATATTGCTTTCTATTACACGAATCGAAACCATCTCTTTATTTCTGCCTGAAGCTATTAGTTTTTATAAAAAATAAATTTTAAATAGATTCGGTAAAACAGGTAACTGTGTCGGTATACAGCTGACTCTTAACGGCATGTCGGAGCTGCAGCAATCGAGTTTTGCTTTTTTTATTTTATCAATATCTTTTTAAATTCTTAAATTAAACAAATATAATGACTTGTCCGCACTAAAGCTATATTTATACAATAATTTTTGTTAAAATAAAAAATCATTTGGACTTGTTATTTTTTTATGAGCTTGGATTGGAAATTAGATATCAAACTCGACAAACCTAACCTTAAAATACCATACATTGAAAGTTTGTATTATAACTTTATATGTATAATATTTTGGTGGATTTCTTGAGTTGTCCGCACTAGAGTTTAATCTTACAAATTTTTTCTTTGTAGCAAAGAAACTCGATTAAACGCATCGTTTATTCATAAGTTAAGATTGGAAATATTATTAGAAGGCGGACAGCTTCGTCATGCTCTCAAGGGGGAGAGCAATAGTGAGAATCCGCGCGAGAGAGAGAGCACTTCACTCTAAGCTACCTTACTCTCTCTTTTATTTTTTACACTTTTTGGCTTTGCATGCTCTCTCCAGGTATATATACTCCAAGGTTATACCCCATTCACCCAACGATTCGTGTTTTTGCGTTTATTGCGAGAACCTGAGACTTATGTTGAATACTTTGAATAAATATGAAGAAGAGAATAAACATGACATTGCGGATTTAAAATTAAAAATATATTCTTTACTTTTCTGTTCAAAAAATGATATGGAGTGTGTACTAAAAGAATATAAAGAATGCCCAATTGGAGATAGTATTGATTTCAAAATTCTTTGACAGAAGAATATTCATATGAAGAAATAACTTACGGTGTTTGGGAAAAATAAGATTTAGTGAATGAAACTAGCACAATTGGAGATTTCTTGATTGAGTTAAGAGAGTACGCTCTCACTGAAAGTACTCATAAAATAGTTAAAGAAATTCAACGTGTTGCAATTCAAGAAGTGAAACTTATTAAACTTACAGCAAAAAAAGTCAATACCAATTAGTTATTAATGTTGATTTTGCAGAAAATTGGACAGTCCTACTTCAAAATAAAATTCAAAGCTACCATTGGAGTAAAAACCAATTATCAATATTCACATTAGTATACTATTTTGAAAATGATAAAACAGTCAGTTACGTCATCGATATTAAACATGATTCGTCTGATGCCCTAATTGCTATAAATTTAATTATCAATAGCTTAAAAGGAAAACACATTTCGCGAAAGCTTGATGAAATCATAACCATTTCTGATGGAGCTGCTAGTCATTTCAAAAACAGATATCAATTTTATGAACTTCAAAACTCAAAAGTAGGCAGAAAATGGCTTTTTTCTGCAACAGGTCATGGTAAAGACGCTGTGACGGAATTGGGGGCTTAGTCAAACATTATGCTACTATACATGATCTGTCCAAGAAAAGTGATGATTTTATTAGAAATGCTAGAGATTTTGCCACTCATGTGTTAAAGTATTAGGATCTGACATGGGGGCGTGGTCTAAGCTAATATGGCGTACCATAGCATACAATTTACATTGTCATATATGGAGCAAGTACCTATTTTGTTAATTATGAATATTTCTGTACTATTGGGCAGATACTAATCCTACCAAAAGTAATTTTATAGAAGGTGAACAAGTTTTCAGAACAGGACATATAATAAAGTACATTAAAAATAGCAAAAATATAGTCGATATAATAACCTTTTTAGGCAAGACACACAATAACATACAAGACGCATCAACGAGCGCTTTCTGCTTGTATGCTACCATTCGTTCAGATTTTATCCACCAGAGAGCGTTTGGTCTATGTCAGATCCCAACACCCCGTCGATTAACATTCTTGTTATCCGCAGGGATGAACTAGAAGTTTTTCGATGAATAAAAAAAATGGAATGGTTAGAAAATGCAAAAGAAATTAAAGGTATCCAAAACATTCACTGTTGGAAGAGTGAACAAAACAAAACCTTAACTGCTAGAACTTCGAGACATAAGTGGCAAAAAGTAAATTAAAACGTTTTATTTGAATTTAGACTATTTTTATAAATTCATCAGTTTTCATTTGTTAATTTTTTTGCAAATTTGTTGTTCATTAAAAATGTATTTATTAAAAAATCTACCTTTTTACGAATTAAAAATTTTAATAAATAACAA
The DNA here is from genome assembly GCA_017163975.1 of Anastatus disparis. Lineage (NCBI taxonomy): Eukaryota > Metazoa > Arthropoda > Insecta > Hymenoptera > Eupelmidae > Anastatus > Anastatus disparis. The sequence goes on from JAFFSR010000249.1 coordinate 6,672,059, forward strand.
AAATAGAATTTTAATTTTAACTGAATCCAAGAAAAAGAATAACTCGTGTAATTTTTAATATAAATATTGGCTTCTATTCAATTTCAACATTTTTTTAAACTTAAAATCGTCATAACTTTGGTTCTAATTGATAAAAAAAATGTTATCAGGGGTTGATTTCAAAGATTTTTGTTAATGTTTTTAATAAATTAATAAATAAAAACTTCAACGAATTGTAAAAAGACGTAACAATTGGAAAAATGGCATGATGCGCCTTGGCATCAATGCTCTAAAATGGAAAATATTTAAAAAAAATTTAAAAGTCTGTTTAAAAAGAATAAAGCAAAATTGCATATTTGCGATTTTTTTCTAAATAGAAACGTTTACTTGTGTTATTTTTTGAAACAATTCCTCGTTTGAATTATTCAGATCAGATAAAAACTTGTCGAGAAAATTCATAAACTTGATTTCTCACACACATACATCCATACATACATTTTAAGGAAGCCTCGTAATAGTCTTATTTTGCTATAAAAATAAGTTTTTTTTCATAAAATAACACATTTTGAAGGGTTACACTTTTCGCGATGTCGAAAATATAAGGCACTTCCATATAGCGGTCTTGCCTAAAAACTAGATGGATGTAGACTAATATAACCCTTGAATGCGCGCGCTACCAACCTACAAATCATGCAGCAGTAAAGCCAAAGCTAACCTAATAATGTTCTTTCATTGCACCTTTTCTTCAATAATCGCGTGCAAAAACATCGATGAATAAAAATTTTAAAAATGTATCAACTGTACAACGGAAAGTACAACAAAACTATCACTAGAAAGTCATATTGAAAGTAAAAGTGCTAGTATCACGCATAGGCTGGGATTTATAGTCGCGTCTTTATCTCTACCTCTCTTTCTTATTATGCGAGAGACAAGAACAGAATGTTTACATACACGTGACTATACATTTCAGCATAGTACATATTCGTGCAAGTGAAGCCATGAAATACAATGACGAACTAAAGCGTCTATATGAAATTATGTTGCGCCTAACCCTTATTATACGTTAACGCCTCAATAGAACTATACAGTTCTATAAGGGAAAACTATACGGGCATCTAGAAGGGAAAGGCGTTACGCGCCAGTACAGATTTGTCTAGTACATCTGGACAGATCTGTCTAGAACTTGATTATTCTAGCTAAAACTGTCTAGTAGCCCGGACTAATTTCTACCAGGGTATGTAAATAAATTTACAAATCACAATTTTAAACTTCTTTAATATCCTAATCAGTTGTAATGATACTTTAATAGCTAATTTCATTAAATTTATAGACTTACCATTTTAGAGGTTAAAATTGTCAAATCTGCAAACAATATCTATATTTTAAAAAAGAAAAATACTTAAATATATTTTTACTTCATTTTCGGGTTTTCATTTTAGCAATTGTATGCTTTTACGAAAGAACAATGATTTTCAATTTTTTTAAATATGCAAATCACACAGAAAATAAACAAAAAAATTTAAACAAAAGTTTCAATATGGCAAAGTTGTTGATATGCACAGAACTGGACAAAAATACGTCCATGGTTAAACACACTTGGTATTCTTGACATCATGTTACTATCTATAATCGGAAGGGTTTAATAACATAAGATGATTTTTTACTGCAAATCATAATTATGGATGCAATCAAAAGTATTCTATGATAGCTAAATTCAATTGTTGAATATATGGAATATTATAGCTGACCTTAGCTTTTGAGGAAATGTAAAATAAACACTATACTCGCACTCATGAATATTAACTGTCTTTTCATTTTATTGCTGCATCTTCAGAAAATAAATGCATTTGCTTGTAGTATGTGCCATGATGATTATTTAGTTGAATTTTCAAGTAAATCTATTCATTACTTTTTAAGATATTTGGATTTCTGGTACGAAAATGAAAAATTTTAATCAATGATATTAAAACCCAAAATTCTCAATAACTAATTAATAAATTTATTTAAAAATTTATCTGAATGATCTTTACGGTACTGTCATGTATTTGAGATACAAATCCAATAGTAATTAACAAGACGAATATGTGATAAATAATACTTTATTATAAATAAGAAATATGAGGTTACAAAGCGTGCGTTTCTAGTGAGCATCACTATACGTCTGAATCTAACGCAAAGAACAACCGCTAGCCTGAAGTCGCTGCGAGGTTCCCCCACTACCTCATGTTGCTCTTAGTTTTATACAGCATGTTAACACTGCGTATATTACAGGTACATACTACAAACTAAGGCATTTTTTGTTCGAAAACTTTGGAATGAAATGAAAAGATAGTCAATATTTATGAGTACAGGTATAGTGTCCATTTCACATCCCCTTAATATATAGCTTTGAGAAAAAAAGCACCAATACGTGATTTCCAGAAAAAAATTTAATTCAACTTTACATTAATCCCTCTTACTTACTTGCTGTAATTTTTTGTTTGTTCCATTTTTTCTTTGAAATCTTTTGGGTAAATCCAACCATCATCAGCTTCTATAAAAGATGAAGATACTAGACTCTTGAGTTTCAAGAACATATCGAAATATTTTAAGATGAGTTCTACATTGCCAGCTGATTCGACTAATGTATCCACCATTTGTTTTCCTATTGTTCCGTTAACAACATTACCTTAAAAATCATATAAGTAGAGATTAATTAAATAAATTAATGTAAATTATAAACTATTTACTAGTGTGAAAATTTTATAAAATTTAAAGATATTGTGATAGAGCTCTATAACACTTTTGGAATGTGCATGGAAAAAAGTCAGAAATTTCATTTTTTTGGTTTTACCGTAGAATAAAGACTTTTAATTAATTTGACATATTTATTAAAAAGTAGGCTAAGGCAAAATTAATATCGAACAAGAACCAAATGCTGTAACGCTACTCTCTCTTTTTATCTATAAGGAAATTCATAAAATTTATATATATATATATACAGAATGTTCATAAAGTATGGGACCCACTCTATTTGAAAAATGGTCGATTAGACAAAAGAGTCATGGACATTTCTCCAGAACGTCAAAACTCCAACCAACAAGAAGTCATAAATTTGAATATCTTCAACCAATAAGGCAATCGAGAAAATTTGGTTATTCTAATAACTATGGCAGTTTAAAGTTAATTATTGAATAGCAACTTTATTTCCTTCTTAAGGAAAGACTTAAGTCAAACCATAAGTTAAGGCTTGAGTTAGAACTTAAGAGCATGATGAAGCTGCCCGGTTTCTAATAATATTTTCAATCCTAACTTATGAATAAACGATGCGTTTAATCAAGTTTTTTTGCTACAAAGAAAAAATTTGTAAGATTAAACTCTAGTGCGGACAACTCAAGAAATCCACCAAAATATTATACATACAAAGTTATAATAAAAACTTTCAATGTATGGTATTTTAAGGTTAGGTTTGTCGAGTTTGATATCTAATTTCCAATCCAAGCTCATAAAAAAATAACAAGTCCAAATGATTTTTTATTTTAACAAAAATTATTGTATTAATATAGCTTTAGTGCGGACAAGTCATTATATTTGTTTAATTTATGAATTTAAAAAGATATTGATAAAATAAAAAAAAAGCAAAACTCGATTGCTGCAGCTCCGACATCCCGTTAAGGAACAACTTAGGTTAGAATTTAAGTCAGAATTAAGTTTCAACTTGAGTCTAAACTTAAGCTGAAACTTAAGTCGGATCTTAGCTGGAACTTAAGTCAGATCTCAAGCTGGAACTTAAGTTATAACTTAAGTCAGAACTTAAGTCATAACTTAATTCATAACTTAAGTTAATAAATAATTTGAAACTTTATTTTCTCATAGTACTGTCGTAAATCGATCGACGGCACAAATTTCAATGAAATCCAAATAATAGGTTAATATTATCCTAAGAATACTCAAATATATATTTGTGAACCTTTGGTGTCTATGAAAAAAATTATTAATGTCCCTATTAAAAAAATCCTCCTGGATTTCCACGTGGATTACCTATGCGGAAATCCACGTGGATTTCACATGGATTCCATGTGGATTCGCATAGGAATCTACGCGGATTATCCACGTGAATTTTCACGTAAAAAATCCATGTGGATTTTATAAAAGCTATGTTGATTTTATAAAACCCTCGTGCATTCTTAAAGAATTCATATCGATTTCATGAAATCTATGTGAATTTTCAAGAAACCCGCGTGGGTTTTATAAAATTTGTGTCAATTTCATGTTCTCCTCGTGGATTTTCAAGAAATCCATATGGATTTTGTGAAATCCATGTGGATTTTTAGGTAATCAACGTAGATTTTTTACTTGGATATCCACATGGATATTTTAAATAGGAAATATTTCGTTATTTATTTCGCATTCAAAGTAAAAACCAAAAATGAGGTAAACCTCGTAATTTCAGCTCTTTGAATATCAGAGAGCTTCTACGATTAAACTGAAAGTATTCTAGACTTATATATCTGAGACTTCGAAATTCATATGATGGATTACAGAATTTAGAGAAACGCCACCTTCTGACTTACTGTCGAATTGATGATTGATTATGTAGATTTTATTTTGAATTTATAGGCGGCGTTTTTCTAAGTTTTGTGATCCCTCATACAAGTTTCAAAGACGCAGATATATGAGGCCAGAATACTCTTAGTTGGATCGTAGAAGCTCTTTGATCTTCAAAGAGCTGAAACTACGAGGTTTACCTCGTTTTTGGTTTTTACTTTGAATGCGAAATAAATATTGAGTTATTTCCTATTCAAAATATCCATGTGGATTCCCACGTCGATTTTTATTTAAATCTACGTGGATATCCAAGTAATAAATTGACGTGGATTATCTAAAAATCCACATGGATTTCACAAAACCCATATGGATTTTTTTTAAATCCACGAGAAGTACATAAAATTAACACAGATTTTATTAAATCCATGCAAGTTCTTTGAAAGTCCACGTGAATTTCATAAAATCCATATGGATTATTTGACAGTTCACAAGGGTTTTATAAAATCAACATGGCTTTCATGAAATCCACATAGATTTTTCCATATGGAAATCTACGTAGGTAATCCGCGTGGATTTCTATGCGAATATACATGAAATCCATGTAAAACCCACGTGGATTTTCACATGGGTAATCCATGTGGTAATCCAGGTAGATTTTTTCTGTAGGCGTTTTTAATTTCCAGCGATTAACACGTAGTTTTTATCAAACTTATGGACAATATATTGATAAAAATTGATACAGCCCTAATTGGGAATCTTAGTAAAATCTTGCATCTTTTAAAACATTGATTGGGTGCCTGTAAGAATAGTTATAAGCAATATATAATAAATAAAATATTTAATAGTAGAACATGCTATTGTAGATGTGTCAACATCGCGAAGTATATAAGCACGAGTAAAGTCAACAGTATAACGCGCTTGAACTAATATGAAAAAGCTTTAAAAAAGACGTGTAAAAAATTAAATTAAACACGTCAAAAAACGTTTTTAGTATTTTTATTTTGCAATTATGAATTAACACCATATAGTTAAATATAATATATACATACATCTTTAATTTTGTTTGCTGTATAAATTTTGTTTTATTCTATTTGGTTTACATATGCATAGTCATTCACCTCCCAAAAACATTTTAAATACTGCAACAATCGAAAAGAAAAAATTAGCTGATTACTCTTTATTTATATAATTTCAAACTTATGTTCTTCTGCAAGGCTCACTTATATTTCGAAAAATCATTAATTTTTTTCATTCAATATAAATATACTCATATTTATCTATTTTAAATATATTTATAATTTTTCTGACTTACACATGAACCTCATAAAAGAATATAATTTTAAAAGTATGTAAATGAAGGGTAATCAGCTGATGTTCTTCCTTTTCTATTGCTGCAATATTTACATTGTTGTCGAAATTGGTTGACTAATGGACACTTGGCGGAAAGGATATTTTTCCGAATGTTAACCTCAAATGGCAACATCGCATATTTTACCACAGGCATAAGAAAATTCCAAATTATAGAGCAAATTTCGCATCATCGTTACTCATTACTTAATGACATAATTTTAGTAAACAAACAATATTACTTTCTTTTTTCATGATTCAAATTATTATTTTATTAAATAAAATTTTTATTTCTTAGTTCAATAATCATATAGAATTTAATATTGTGAATTTAAATTATATGAGCAATAAAATTTAAATTGTTATCATTTGAATTTTGCATGAATAACCTATAAGAAAAAACAAAATAATCATGATGCGAAACTCAATGCATAATTCGAAGTTTTCTTATGTCTGTGGTAAAATATGCGGCGCTGCCATTTGAGGTACACATTCGGAAAAATATCCTTTCCGCCAAGTGGACATATCGCCATAACCCCTTTTCATTTTTTTGCTCACTCTTTCCATTTTCCTAAAAAATTTTGCTTTTTCTTTAAATAAAGACATAAGCGCTTAGAAAAGCGACAAATGAGTGTTATCACGTTTAAATTAAACAGAATCAACATTGGAACAAATACTCATTTGGCTAACTTCATATCGACAGTACTATCTTAACTTATAATTACTAAAATGATTATAAAATGACTACAGTATTTATTTATAAATGGCTACAGTCATTTATTTATAACCTTTTTATGTTTAGATTATATGATATAGACGTTTGTCTATCCTAGCTTTTTTTCGTTTACCGTTTAGTATAAAAGAAAATAATTTATAAAGTAGGGTAAAACCTAATGGGGGATCCTGCAATACGAGTAAGCTTACGGGGGTTTCACCATAATAGATATAATTATGGTGTTAAAAATAAACAAAAAACTAGGTAAGTTATTTTTCTTCAATTATCATAAAAAATCTAATGTTTGGATGCATTCTATATAAAAATTACTTTTTGATATACCAACGGTAAATTACTATTTTTTTCTTGTACACCCTATGAGAAAAACAGATAAAACGAAGCTTTGGTATTATATTAAACAATATTATTTATTTAGTAGCTAAATTAAATAATTCATTAAATTTTTTATTTATTGAAGTTAATACTTCTTTTGGCGCGATTCGAAAATTTGCTGGGGATAAAAATCTAAGTTGCCGTCACGTTACATTGTAATATGTATTGTGTACGTGTAATCCTATCTGTGCACGCACACACAACTAACTAGGAGAGTGTCACATCTCCGGATCACGGATTTTGCTCGAACTTCGGGATAAGTTTTCAGATGACAAAATATGGAAAAAGCTAATGTTATAGTCACAAACGCTCAATATTTCCCTAGTTACCGGCAGTTAAAGAAAAACATTAAAATAGTTACTAGATTTTTAAATGCATATAGTTCTTTAGCATTGATAGCTGCAAACTTGAGACTTTTTTAAAATTAAAGCTGAACTAAAATCCTTTCGAAATAATAGTTATAGCATATCAAAATATTATTTTTTTCCAGAGTGATAGCGTAATAGAGATTGAACCTAATTTCAGCTTTTATTATTAATTAATGTTTTAAAAAGAGAATTCAGGTCCAATCTTTAATACGCTCTAACTTTGGAAAAAAATTATATTTTGATGCGCTGTAACTACTGTTTTGAAAGGATTTGAGCTCAGCTTTAATTTGAGAAAGTTTCAAGCTTCCAGCTATCAATGCTGAAGAACTATATACGTTTAAAAATTTAGTAACTTTTTTAGTGATTTTCTTTAATTGCCTGTAACTAGGGAAATATTAAGTGTTTGTAACTATAACTTCAGCTTTTTCCATATTTTATCACCTGAAAACTTATCTGGAAGTTTAAGCAAAATTTGTAATCCGGAGATGTGACACTCTCCTAGTAAGTTATAAGAATGAGAAAGAGGAACACTATACTATACCAAACAATGTGTATTCAATCCTGATTTGAGAGAGAGACATAGACATAGACATAGACAAATATTTATTTAGCCATGGGGTTAAACCCCGTATGGCTCAATGTAGCATATACATATATATTAATAACTATAAATAAAAATAAAAATGTAATTAACTAAAGCGAAATTAACAAGTATAATTGATGTGTAGTATAAAAGAGAAAAAAAGAAAAAACATAATGAAGTAAAACTATGATGGGGGTTACCTCCCAGTTCCCAAGATCGGTGTTCATTAGGTGGTCGAAGGTGTGCTTCTTAAATCGAGGGATTAAGCCCATATCGAAAACCAAGGGTGCTTCACTGCCTACATTAGCCTCATTAAGTAGATTAGTTGCCCGATTAATGAAAGATTGTTGAAGGGCACTAGTGCGAGCAGTGGGACAGATCAGTACTCTGGGGGGCCTACGAGATGATGACCTAACAACCACATCATGGTTGACTCTCGAAAAGCTTCGAGCCAAGTAGGACGGACACCCTGAGGAGATTATTGAGAAAGCCAAGGATTGAAGAACATAGCTTCTTCTTCTCTCGACCGACAGCCAACCAAGCTCAAGCCTGTATGGGGACACTCTTTCCTGGGCCTTGATGTTACCGAAAACGAACCTGACACATGCATTAAGGGCCTTATGAAGTTTCAGGTTCTGATACTGAAAGAGGTCGTCATAGACACTACAGGCATAGTCAAAGATCGGGAAGATGAGTGATTCAACCAGCCTCTGCCTAAGGCCTCGAGAGAAAGAGCGTTTGTAGAATCTCAGCGAATGAAGAGAACCATGGACCCTACGAACAATAGACAAAACTTGTTTCTTCAAATTTAAGGTCTGGTTCATCCAAACACCAAGGCTCTTGACCTCAGTGGCAAATGGTATGCACTCGCCATTAACTATCAGAGAAGAGGAGGAATCTTGGTGAGAGAGACGAGAGTCATATTGCTCACTACCAATGATAATAGCCTGAGTTTTAGTTGCATTGATGGTAAGGCCATTGGCAGTTTCCCCGAGAGTCAAAGCGGAGATGTCAGCATTGATATTTATTAACTCGTCAGAGAAATCATTGGGAAAGAAGGAGCGATAAATTTGCAAATCATCTAATAATTTAATATTTTGAAAGTTTTTATGGTTAAATGTATTAAAATACTTAAGAGGAGGCCACATAGCTCTGTCCTTGTCTAATCTAAATTTTCGTTATTATTAATAAATTTAATATTGTTAAACAAAAGTAAGGGTATAGCCCAATAGATTTTAGGACGAGCAAACGATCCTATTCTATGAAAAAATATAAAATTTTCATTAGTTTTCGAGTGAGGTCTGAAACGGAAAAACAATGGAATTTGATAAAGGGTCATGCCCAAATGCCGTTGACAATTTTTTCGATATTTCGAACCCCGGTCCCCTTTCCGTGACATGTGTAAACTATCAAAGTACCCTTCCCGCCCCCCCCCCTGTAACGTAGACTAACTTTTTTATTTTTTATTAAACTTTTAAAAAAAATTTTAATTATATTAACTACTTTTTAAATATTGAACATATTTTTATGTTTTTTATTTTATTAAAATAGCATTTTCACAAAACAACAGAATTCTAAACATTGCATATAATAAATATTTATAAGATATTAAATATATTAATCGTCGATAAACTTTTTCACTTCAATTTTATCGAAAAAGATCATGAAACTATGAACCTTTTAAAATACGTTATAAAAATAGAACACGATTCAACAGGCACAAATATAAATGCTGCAATCAACTTGAAAATTTTTCGTTTGTTTTGACAGCTCACTCGCTAAAAGAAACGGCTTATGCTCTGCACCGTATGGCGGCGCCCGCGTACATGTAAAAGAAAGTAATATACTGTGTTTTAGTGGACAGACTGCGGAACTGCTTGACTTTGCAGTTTTCGGATGAAAAATCTGCTCCAAATTGCTAATATTATGAAATGATCTTTTTGATAAAAAAAAAATAGCCAACGTAGGAGTAAATCACTAACCCCCCCTCCCATAGCGTTACTTTTCGTAGATTTTGATCGACCCCTCCCCCCAAAAAAACTGTCTACGGCATTTGGATACGACCCCTAACTGTTATTCCGTTTCAGACCTCACTCGAAAACTAATCAAAATTTTATATTTTTTCATAAAATAGGATCGTTTGCTCGTCTTGAAATCTATTGGGCTATACCCTCACTTTTGTACAACAATATTTAATTTATTAATAATAACGAAAATTTAGATTAGACAAGGACAGAGCTATACGGCCACCTCTTAAAGTGATCTTTTCCTTTTTTTAGTTTTCAATCTAATATCTGCATTTTTTATTTTTTATTTCCAAGCAATTCTTATGTGATTTCCCTTATAGCAGTACCGTCTTTCCCAAAAGGCATTATAGGCTCGTGCCTAGGGCCCCGCATCAGCGAAATTTTTTTTTAATTTTTAAAAAATATAAAGTATTGTTTTTAAATATTTTAATTTTCTTAATAAGACTTGAAATAACTATTTTCGATACATGTGCCAGGAAGTGATTTAAACCTCACGAAGGCTTTTGCGTTCGAGCGAAGTGAAGGTGAAAAGTTCACACGGGATTAAAATCATTTTCTCTAACAATTATTGAACGAAACTTTTTCATACGACTTGCAAAAAGCTTGTTTTTTGACACGCATTTTTATAAAAGCGTGCGCCTAAACAAATTTTACACATAGAGTGCAAAAAAATTATATATAAAATTCCATAGGACCTCTATTAGGGTTCGCAAAACGTCTTCGAGAAGCAGATGTCACTCACAGTTTAGATTTACCAGTAGCCATCTTAAAGGTCAACGCTCTACGAATAGAGTGTGATATCACCTGCGGTGGGTATATAAACAGTCAATGAGTGCAAACGAGTTCTTCTCAGCAGTACCGCCAGGATATAAGATCATTGAAGTTTCTTCACTAGTTTACCTTCCAATCGTCGTCAAGAGCATAGATCACATTCAAGTGCACATAGTTGATCAAGACGGACAACTTGTTAATTTTCGAGGAAAAATTATTAGCATTAAATTATATCTCAAACAAATGTAATGGGAATTGTATTTAATTCCAATGTTGGAAAAGGCTATGAAAGCAGATCAAGATCGAGACCGACCATCAGTCTGCCAAGAGCAGACAAAGCGTTAACACGGCAAAACAAACAGTTTCTAAGGAGTCTCGGCCTTCGTGTTGTTCCTGGTGGGGAATAACTTGTTTATTCTTTTGTTGTTTACAAAAAAATGGAAGGAATACCAAACATAAAGTCAGCTGTAAAATATGACGATTCAATTGAGCATTACGAGGTACATGCTCATCAATTATACTCAGCATCCAACTTTAACAACAGCGATGAAATTCATATAGCCATTCAACATCAAGATTTGTGTCTTCTACCATCACGCAGTTCGCTACATATTTGTGGCAGACTGGTGAAAGCTGATAGAACTGCTGTAACTCATACTAAATTAGTTAACAACGCCATCTGTTATATGTTTGAGGAAATACGTTACGAGATCAACGCAGTGGAAATTGATAAGTGTAAGAATGTAGGTTTAACTACTCTAATGAAAGCTTGGGTCTTGCTCAATCCCAGTCAAAACTTGATTATTGAAAACGCAAGATGGCTCGATGTCGAAGAAACACAGCAGTTGACTAGCGATGCAGGTTACTTCGATGTTTCGATTCCTCTAGCTATGATTCTAGGCTTCGCTGAAGATTATCGTAAAATTTTAATCAACATGAAACACGAGCTCATTCTAACGAGATCGAGAAATGATTTGAACGCTGTCTTACAAACAGCACCAGACCTTGCTCGAGTTAAAGCGTTTGAGGATTTCAAAATTAAATTGACTAGAATAGAATGGCTCATGCCTTACGTAGTAGTATCAAGTGCGTACAAGATTCAACTATTAAATCATGTTGAGAAGGATTAACCAAACCATATGAGTTTTCGTAGTTGGGATTCGTACGAGTATCCACTACTCCCCACAACATCTATGCATGTTTGGACCGTCAAAACTTCCAATCAGCTGAAAAAGCCGTGATTCGTAATACTAGGGTTCAAACGAATCGAAGAAGTCAGAGAATTATAAACGCAAGTCACTTCGGACATTGCAATATCAGTAATGTAAAGCTGTTTCTCAATTCTCAATACTATCCGTATGGAAATTTCAATTTAGATATCCCTTATAATCAATACGCAATGCTGTACGATATGTACGCCAACTTTCAAAGTGCTTACTATTTCAAAGATATCGATCATATGCTAAGAAAGCAATATTACATCGAGTACTTACCTTCAATTGTGATCGATTATTCTAAATAAAATAAATCGTTAAAGAGTGCCCCTGTAAACGTTCGACTGGAATTCGAGTCGAGAGGTAATTTTCCAGAACTTCTGCTTACTGCTTAATCTTACATGATCGTGTAATTCAGTACAGCGCCGCGAGCGGTAACATACATAAACTTGTGTGAGGGAATCATTATGAAAAGCTGACTCGTCAGTAAAAGTCTCTCATTCAGGAAGGACTAGTGTGATCGATTATTCTGAACAAAATAAATCGTTAAAGAGTGCCCCTGTAAACGTTCGACTGGAATTCGAGTCGAGAAGTAATTTTCCAGCTGGAACTTCTGCTTACTGCTTAATCTTACACGATCGTGTAGTTCAGTACGGCGCCGTGAGCGGTAATATACGAAAACTTGTGTGAGGGAATCATTATGAAAAGCTGACTCGTCAGTAAGAGTCTCTTATTCAGGAAGGACTACTTGGTAGATATGCGAGGCTTCAAACAGCCAGGTAATGACTACATTCTCAAAGACTTGGCTATAGTTCCTCTCAAAGAAATTATAGCCAATGTTGTACTCTTATTCAAGAAGCCTTATCCTTGGCGTCGACTATCGGATAAGTATAAGAGAGAAAACATATGATAAGAAGAGCATTACTATGGACTATCTTGGGATTCAGGAAGTATTCCCTACACAGATGTAGTAAAATTACTCAGAGAGGCATTACACGATGCTAGTAAAGTCTTGGTTATGAGCTCCATCAAGAAAGCATGGTTAGAACGCTTCAAGTTTAAAGTTCATGATGTAGCAGAAATGGGTTTTCCACCGTTAGACAAGATCAAACTTATCACGGTTTGCCCGCATCATAATGAAGCATGCAGAGCTCGTTGCGCCCTTCACAACGTAAGACTCATGAAAAAATTTCTCACTGAGAGTATTTCCGAGAAAATGGAGTGTGACTAACTGTAAATAGCAGGTGCTTTCCGATTTCACATTCATTCTAAAATGGGACAAGCTTCAACAAACATATGAGGAGGACGCAACTCCGCAAATTCCTCAGATCAAAATTCAGATCAAAATTGTTCGGAGTATACACCCCTTCTTCGTAATAGACGTAAGAAAGATGTAAACTGGAAAAAATATGTAGATGGAAAATATTCCAGTATGAACCGATCATCATCCAAAACTCCCTCATCGAATATAAAATATAAAAAATTATAATGTAAAAATTATAATATGAATTATTATATTTAAAATAGTAGATAGGCCCGTATCGCATACCGTTCTATCGCTGCAGGCTTTTTCATAAAATTATAATATGAAAATTATAATATGAATTATTATATTTAAAATAATAGATGGACCCCCTATCGCATAGCGCTTATACCCGCGTGAAATCCGTGTGAGCCAAAAATCCTGGGCTTTCAGAAAACTTCATAGCATTACTGGCACAGTGAGCCAGAAGAAACATATCATTTCTGGCTCACTGTGCCAGAAGGAACATAGCTTATCTACTTACTAGAGAGATGCCCCTAAACACATATCCGTATGTCACCAGGCCGCTTCGATGGTCAATAATTGTTTAAACAATTTTTGTTGAATCAATAAATTTTTTTTAGGTTTTGGTCTTTTTAAACAAAAAAGATCTCTTGGAAGGGTACCCCCCGTTAAGATAGTCAAAATTTCCCTGTCCCTGAAATTTTTGTTTGATCTGGTAACTTTTTTTAACATTGGAAATAAATAGTTTTTTTCATATTTGCAGACCACGACCCCCCTCCCCTGTCTACAGGATGGAAAAAATGACTTTTTCACTATTTATTTTTTTCTCCGAATCTAGTCAGTAAAAAACCCCAAAAAAATCGTGCTTATAATTTAAATGTTTATAGATCTTGTAGAATTTTTTCACAAAGATTTGATGATGCTATATAACCTAGAAGGATTGAAAAAAAATTAAAACCCTTCCTATTTTCACGGGAAATGCGGTACAGTGCCAATCCTTACAAAAAAATTTGTATTTTGTTTAAAAGTATTTGCCTGAATTTTTTCAGATATTTCCTGGAGGTCCGCCATAGTTAAAAATGCAAAAAACCTCATTTTTTGAATGTTTTCGGCTGATTTTAGCTCATTTGCAGACTTTATATTATTATTTATATTATGAAATTGTATTCTAGAACTTTATTCATGAATTTAATTATGCAATTAAGTCAGAAAAATAAGATTTATAAATATTCGCATCATATTTTTGCACGAATCCACATTTTTGATTAGGTATTTAAGCACTTCTTTCATGATTTTGTTGATATTTCACTACTTTCTATGTGATAAAATATTTTAAATATTATATTGCTTCAATAAAAGAAAATGTTTTGATAAATAAGTCATTTCACAGGTACAGCTATATTAATTACGGTCAAAATATTAACTTGATGAGTTAATGAATTTATGTTTCGTAAGTAAAACTTATCAATACAAACATAATAATTTGAACCTTGACTCTGGCATTTTTAACACTATGTAATCTCAATCTGCACTGAAGTCACACTTTTGCGAAAGCTATGTGGTTTATTTTTACACTGTGTAAAAAAATGTGAGCAAGCGAGTAGATTGAAATCTTGTTTACATGAACCATATTAATATTACAATATTAAATATATTTTTGTTAAAAAGCGCATATTATTCGCAATTATTTCATGACATTTGGAATCGTTTTGAAGATTATAAGTAAAGTTTGCTCTTATGTCATGTATTGTATTATATTATCTCCATTGACATAGGTACGAATTCATTAACGTAACTTAAGTAACAATGGTTAGGCTGGAAGTTATAGTCTTTACTTAGTTCTCAGATATTCTATCTATGTTTTTCTAACCCTTTTTCCATGAGAAGAACAAGGATAGAATATTTGAGAACTGAGTAACGACTATAACTTTTAGCCTTAGACTTGAATTGGGTCTATGAATTTGAGCCATAAAAGAACATTATGTTAAACGCTATTTCATCACCAAAGAAAAGTAACATGTGAAATATTTTGTAAATAAAATAACGAATATTATTATTGAAACAGTATTACGAATATTAGTATAAAAAATAAAATCCTATATTTATTAATTTTATATATTAGGTAAGGATTTATTTCTAACGAATAAAATCAAGAAATAAGATGATAATTTACTTTTTATGAATACTCAACATTTCCAATACACATACTTATTAATTAAATGATCCTATTAATCAGTGACAATACTTATGTATTTAAACTAATATATTAATGTTGGCTATAACAATTCCTACTGGTTACAAGTAAGTAGTTTTATTAGTTTATAATAGTAGACCTTTTTTACTTTGATAAAATTAGTTAATAATCTTTACAATTATTTCTTTACATACACTAGATATAAACTTAAGTATATAATAATTTATAAATCTATGTGTTTGAAATGTACCTATATTTGTATACATATAATTAATATTTTCAAAAATCAGCATTTTTCAAAACATTAAATTATTGATATAAATTCATCTTTAATAGCTTAAGATGAATTTATAAAAGTATAGAACCTGATTAAAATTTTATAGGAAAAAGAGGCCATGAGCGAATTGAAATTTCAAAAATTGATATAATAACATTTTTATTCTTACTTTGAAAGTATAATGATGTTAACCTTTTTATATTTGCACTAAAAAATTAAAACCTAAAAATGAATTTACTAAGATACCACTGATAATAAACAATATGAACATCACATAATATTTTGCCAACAGTGAGAATTAAACAAGTTTTAAAGTTATCGATTATATTAATGACTATATATTATCAAAGGTTTTGGATTCATTATCTTAACCTTATACAAATTATAATTCGAAAATTTTGCCCTAATATTTTATCGAAAAATCTTCCTAAACATCTACAATAATAATTATAACAAACCATTTAATATCGAATCAATTTTTATTATACAATGTTCTAATATTGTAATATAGCACATGAAATAATATTATCGTCTTAAACTACGATTTCGTTAGAAATAAATCCTTACCTAATATATAAAATTGATAAATATAGGATTTTATTTTTTATACTAATATTCGTTATTTTATTTACAAAATATTTAACATATTACTTTTCTTTAGTAATGAAATAGTGTTTAATATAATGTTTTCTTATGGCTCGAATTCATAGACCCAATTCAAGTCTAAGGCTAGAAGTTATAGTTTTTACTCAGTTCTCAAATATTCTATCTTTGTTCTTCTTATGAAAAAAGGGTAAGAAAAACATAGATAGAATATCTGAGAACTAAGTAAAGACTATAACTTCCAGCCTAACGATTGTTAATTAGTTATATAGCATCATTAAATCTTTATGAAAAAATTCTACAAGATCTGTAAATATTCAAACTATAAGCACGATTTTCTTGGGGTTTTTTTTACTGAATAGATTCGGAGAAAAAAAATGGATAGTGACAAAGTCATTTTTTCCATGCTGTGGACAGGGGGGGGGGGGGGTCGCGGTCTGCAAATATGACAAAAACTACTTATTTATGATCTAAAAAAAAGTTACCAGATCAAACAAAAATTTCAGGGACAGGGCAATTTTGACTATCTTAAGGGGGGTACCCTTTTCTCTAAAATTCATAGTTTTCGAAATGTAAGCAATTTCTATAACTAATAAAAATTTAAAGAAAACATTTTAAAAATGCGCTTTTATAATGAAGAAAATACACTAAGGAGTATTAAATAAATTAATTTACTTTCTTGAAATTACTTTTATACAGTTCATTGCAATAATTAAGAGAAAATTTTTGTTGTAAAATTCTCTTCTAATTACTGCTATGAACTGTATAAAAGTAATTTCAAGGAAGTAAATAAATTAATTCATTACTTTTAAGTGTATTTTTTTCATTATAAAAGCGTGTTTTTAAAATGTTTTTTTTTATTTTCTACCTCTTAGTTTAAATTGAATTTTCTATGAGTAATTTTCTTTAAAGCTTGTATTTAATTGTATCTTCTATATATTTTCCTATCCTCTATATATTCCCCTACCCCCTACATAGATATTTCCCTATCCCCTATACTCACCTATCCCCTATATTCCCCTACCCCCTATATATTCCCTTATCTCCTACATATTCCTCTATCCCCTATATATTCCCCTATACATTCCCCTATCCCTATGAATTTTCTACAACTATCAACTCAACAACATTCTATTAACTCGCCTCGACCCAAAGATGCTTCCTCACTTAAACTTCTTCGGAGATGACTTTGCATACCCGTCATCGCCAACCTGACGACGGATTATTGCATTGTCGTCGGAGACCAAGGCCTGTGTGAAATTTCAGAAATTTTCATCGACAAAAAGTGCCTAAAATCGAGCATGCAAGATTTGATTACAGACAGACGTGAAAGTAAGCTTAATAAAAGCGTGTAGAAAACGTTATTTTGACGATTTTCAACGTTCAAAATTTGAAAAATTGAAATTTTTTATTTCGCCAAAGTTCTTACGTTATCTTTAGATATACATTAACAAAACCTTGAAGAGATACCGAGAAAAATATTGTATAAAAGGTTTTTTTGATTGTTAATTTATTTTATTTATATTCTTTGACTGATATATATTAAGAAGGGGCCGAACTATCTGTCTCTGTCTAATAGCGTTTTTCATTATTTATATAAAAACTATCCTTTATAACAAGAAAAAAATAGCAGCCTCCGCTAGATATTAGTATAATTAGTAAATTTTGTAATAACAATAAAATTTTTTACCGCATAGTTTTTGACTAATTAGAGACCTACTAGCAATCTAGAATATAACCTATCTTTTTTTGGTAGGTCTCTAATTATTCAAAAACTACGCAGTAAAAAAATTTGGTTGTTATTACGAAATTTACTTATTATACTAATATCTAGCGGGGGCTGCTATTTTTTTCTTGTTATACCGTATAGTGTTTACATAAATGATGAAAAATGCTATTAGACAAAGACAGATAGTTCGGCCCCTTCTTAATTGCTAGTATTATGTATTTATTTTTGTTCAATTTAATTTTTGCGTATATTAGTTATTATACACGAAGAGAAATTTATAATTAAATATTAGCACAAACTTAATGAAAAAATTACTATACTGTATACCAACGGAGAGACAAACTCGCTATGTGTTAAATTTTAGTATATGTATATAGTGAAATTTCAAAGCATCAAATTTTACTTCACTATATATCGAATTTTTCTATACCTCTTAGCAAATTTTACTGTACTGCATATTATATTTTATAAATAACATGTATTAAATTTTATGGATATAAATTTTTTTTTTAAATTCTAAAAATATTATTTTCATCGGCTCGTTGACTTTCTGAGAATTTGGCTCGTGTTTTCATATTCAGTTAAGGAAGAATTATTTTTTTGTTTGTGTGTTATTGTTATAGAAAGTCACTTTTTGCAAATTATGAAACGCTCTTTTCGAAGGTTCTATACACTATACATTTATCCTGTATTACACACATTACAACAAGCTAATCGCACACACACGCTACACCTAACGCATATTCTACCTAGCGTGTATTATCACGAACGCGAAATTATTCAAATACCTCTGTTTCAAATTCTCTTATATACCAACCAAGTACTTCTCTTACCGCTCGCAGGTTGAAAAAACGAGTCGCCACCTAGTGATTAAGCGCGGCAACAGCAGTCTCGTTGTTCTCTGTATCAGTGATGGATTTCGAAGATGCTTATATGATATCCAACAGCCAACTTCAGAGTATATACTACAGAATAATATATTCTGCTTATACTCTAATTCTACGGTATACTCTGAAGTTGGCTAAAGGATATCCTAATATATAGATATACATAAATGTATGAAGCATCCTCGAAATCCATCACTGCTCTGTATTCATAATTTTTACGATACTGAATAACAATTTTTGTGAGCGCGTATATCATAAACTCGTAGAAGTATAGTAAATTTTTATTAAAGTATGTTAAATTTCCTGCATATGTCGAGTTTGTCTCCTCATTAGTGAAAAATATAGTAATTTTTAATTATATATTTTTCTCCGTGTACAGTATTTTTGACTTACTTATACAGTATTATTAGATTTAGTTTATTGAATGTAATATTATCTACTGGGGAATATTTTTTATTTAACTTATTTGTTATTGTTTTACACACTATTTTTGTATTTATTACTAAATAAAAGATATTCATCTATCTAATCAAATAAGGCGCGTAGAGTGCACTCAAAATTGCCAAGTTACCTTATAAAAAATATAATAGAAAAAATTATTTTTTACACAGGGTGCGGACAGTTGGTACTTAACTCCATCCCAGCGAACAGTTACGAAAGTATGCACTACGGGAGTAAATAAAGTATACTTTTAATCCCTAGGTGCATCATATACTATATCATTACACTGCTTTTTGAGCGAAAGGAAATAAATTATTTAATTTTAAGATATTATTTTTCTTAAGGTGATGGAGAACGGACACTACACCTGTACTCAAGAATATTGGCCATCTTATTTGATTACAAAATTTCACAAAACAAACTACATTAGTTTGTAATGTGTTTCATTAAAATTGTTAAGTTAAACTAAAAAGTAAATCCATTCATTCATCAATGAGAATCACGAGTTCTAATGTTTGAGGTTATAAGAATAATAATTATTATTGGAACCCAAAACTTTTAATATCTAATGATTCACTCCAAAATTAAATTGAATCGTATAATCAAATTTACTATATAATCATGGTATTACTAAAAACTAACGTATTTATATTTCTGAAATTTCGCAATAAAATAAAAAAATGGTAAATATTCCAGAATACTAGTAAAGTGTGCATTTTACAACACCATAAATTAAATAATTTTCATTTATATTTTGTTTTATAAAATCTTAATTTGCAGACAATATCATAAAGATTAGAGAAACAGCCATTGTAAATTTGCGAAGAGCCGAAAATAATTTAAAAGTCAACATTTCAAAGCCTGCATTATCCGCCTGAAATGAATGTGTAAGAAATGCATGACCAGAATCAATAAATGTTCCATGGTCAGTTTTGAAATTCCTGAATGAAATGACAAGCTACAAAGACAGTGAAGTACACTCGACGGTAACATATTCAATGATAATTTTCTTTTCTACTTTTAAAAATCAACCAATAAAAATGAGCGGACTAACGGAATCATCAAGTAATATCTCGTTATTTTAAAACCACAGAAAAAGAACTATCGGAGAATATGTTTCCGTTGACTATACTTGAAATCATTGAAAAAGGTATATATATACATACATTATATAGATTTCGTATGAATAATTTTTTTAGATGTCGAATTAAATGATAACATCGAAATAGAAACGGAACCAGAAGACTCAGACGATGAGGATCCAAAAGTCAATTTCCTCGATTTCCGTTATAGTTCTTTTGAGGATTTATCTAATCAAGGTTTCAATTCTTAAATATTCCTTTTGTATATCGACTCACAAGTTAAAACATTTTACCTTGATTTTTATAGAAATCTCGTTTAATACATAAAATAGTATAGCTATATCAATCCTATAACATATCAGAATTTAAGAACATTTACTTTTTTTGAGTAAATTAATCTTTCTGAGTAAAAACGACTTGAAATAGTTACTAGAAAATTCGTACTTTTTAATCAATTTAAAAACTGTTTACGTTCTTGTACATGTTATCAAAATATCTTTATCTGACTATATAAACTTAAAATATAGGTTCATAATTTTAAATCCTTAATAGTTTCCTTTTTTATAGACGATGAAATTAATGACGACAATCCTGAGCTGGAACCTGAGCATTCAGATGATAAAGACCCTGAAATTGATTTTCAAGATTTTTCAAGATCTGTAGGTTTACATTCTGAGCTTTTACAGTAATACTTACAGAACTTTCGGAATGACTTAAATGTTCGTTAAATTCCTTAAAAAATAATAAAAATCCAGCATCCAGCACATATGTAGAGAATAACTTAACTCTGCCAAAAAAGAATTAAGAGTAGAAGAACCTAAGCCAATTAAAAGGGTTATTAAAAAAAAAAGATATTGATTATTTTTATTTCTAATGAGTGAAATTTAATTGTTTGAATCCAAACAAGTACTTGTATATTTAGTAATAATTTTACACTATTTAATTCTTCACTAAGTCTTAAATCACCATGAAAAATGCACAAAAAATATATTTCACTGGAACAACAAAAATTGTCGTTACACTAGCTAGAATTATAATCAGATTAAGACAACAAATATAAAAAATTATTAAAATTATTAGAATTTAATTTTTTTATTTATTTAGAAAAAAATGTATGATATTAAAAAAATGTATCTTTTTTTTCTCCATAACTCTTATTTTGTATATTTTTTTCAAAAATTTGTTTTTTTCAAGTTATTACCAAAAAATCCTTTTTTTAACCTTTGAAAGGATTATTATTTTAAATCAGCTCATTCTATTCAAATTGCCAAACTTTATTTGTATTATTATTTCAAATCATTTTCCGTCGAAATCATTCAGGTCGGATAAAAACTTTATAAGAAAATTTTATTTTTAAGCTATTGAACTATAAAATAATTTTTTTTTTTTTACAACGAAAGAATTACCAAAGAAAGCAGTAATAAAGGATGAGCGCGAAGCGCGAGCGTCATCGGTCGTGCCTTATGTGCAAAAACGCAGCCAATTGCTTTGGCGCAATGCTTTCTCATAGGTCTCATTGAGTAAGAGTAATTTGAATTTTTTTAAAATGCGATTTCAATATAAAAAACATAATTTCTATTCAAGAAACATTGAGAAGAAAAATTGAGTAAACAATGAGTGTGAGAGAGTAATTAGGAAATATGATAAGAGAAACAGGAATAGATAAAAATAGGGTAAAAATGAGGACTAATGTAAGATAAAAAGACAGAGACGAAGTGCGAAAGTAAGAAAAGAAATAGTGAGAGCTATAATAGTGAGTATGAATGAGAGTAAAGAAATAGTGAGAGCTATATCTTTATTTGAATAACAGCTAAAACAATTATTTGATTTGAACTATTTAAAAAAATATATTAAAATAGAAATACATATTTTTGTTTACAAAACTATTCTAACGTCGTATTTTTTTTATTATATATCTTACATTTATTTATATAAACTAAATTGATTTACGATTACAATTAAAGCAATCTTTTTTTTATTGCCTGCTTCATAGAGTCAACTTTCAGCTCCCAATAACGCTCCGTAGCCTCCTTAGCCTTTAATCTTTTCAATAATATTTTCTCTTCTATTTCAGACCTTTTAATTCTTTTTATAACACCTGAAAATAAAAATAAAAATTTTATTTGGTTTCATGAGATAATCACAATCAGATCAATTTTGAGATTCGAATCAATATAAAAAATATACCTTTTTCGTATTTTTCATGCTTTTTTATTTTATTTTCAACCATGCCATTCATTTCACAATCTGTTTTTTCCTCCATTATTTTTTCTTGTATTGTTTCTGCCGTATATGCTTGAGAACTCGACGATTTTGTTGACGCTAAAGGAAAAAAAATTATAAATTATTTTGGTATGATTGAGATGCTAATTTGCGACGAAAGTTAACAGTGTGTTTGTGAACAAAGCCCATGTCACGTACAGTAATGCTTGTATCAAACGGCTGAGAGCGGAATTCGAACTCGATATCTCGAAATTACGAATCCATCGCTCAACCGAATGAGCCACTGAAACCTTATCTATTTATATATCTAGCAATGTATTAATATTTAAAAAAATACAAGGTACATTTTAATATATACTCACCACATTCGTCTTCATTTGTGTTCGTTGGATCCTCAATTTTCAAATTATTACCTGTTATATTTAATCAATGTTTTAATACTAATAATATTCAAGGTTATCTCAGAGATTAGTTTATATTCTGTTTCTTTTAGTATTAAAATTTTCTTTTAATTTACAAAATTTAAAAAAATTTTATAATTTTGTGATTTATTGCCATTTTTTGAAGCTCATATGAACGTGGAAAATTTTAAAATACAAAGTATTTTATAAACTGAAAGGGTCATTAATAATCTACAAAACAGAACTTAACCTAAGCCCTGAATTTTCCTTAAGAGCAGATTCGACACCGACCGAGAATCGAAAATCCGTTGTTTAATTTTCTCCTTCTATACGTAATGAAATGCATTAAAATTTTAATTACATTCACGAAATTTATTTCTCTATTGCGCTCGCCAAAAATAATTTAAGAAAATTTTAAAAAATTCAAAAATTTTATTCTACAGTTGTTTATCTCTAAGTACGGTTACTTACTTTTCGCTTAAAATATGGTGAATTTTATGAAAAAAACATCTATTAAACAAA
Organism: Anastatus disparis; assembly: GCA_017163975.1. NCBI lineage: Eukaryota > Metazoa > Arthropoda > Insecta > Hymenoptera > Eupelmidae > Anastatus > Anastatus disparis. Next base: position 6,695,609 of record JAFFSR010000249.1, read on the forward strand.
ACTGTATGTATAAAAAATTGCGCTCGATAACATTTTCTTTTGAAAACAGTATAATTATTTTATTTATGATAAAATAACATTTTCACTTCTCAGTCGGTAATCAGAACTGCTCCGGCCTACTCTTAAGTATAATTATACGTATTATAATACTTACAATTATTGAAATATAACTTCTTTGATTGAACAGCAGATCTCTAAAAAAACAGATAAAGAATTTAATATTCAAAATTATAACGAATAGTGATTTTAGTTTATGATAGTTTTAAAATTACTTACGTTTCCAGTTATTAAAATATCTTCATGTGAATTATATTCCTCACTTATCGTGTTCTAAATAGCTTCTTTTTCTTTGATGATTATTTCACTTCGTCTTTTTTTATCAATCATACCTTTAAACTTTGGTAAAATTTTTTTCATAAGCAACTCTTTTTCATACATTATAGAATTTTTTCTCTTGTTGTTCTCCATGTTTGCTTTCACTTTAAATGAAATTTTAAAATTTGAGAATTGCGTTTTTCGTTAATCGATATTTATTTATACAGAATATGAAACATATTTAGACTCCAAAGAATAGAGAAATTTGTTCATACAATCAAAATTATAGTAAATAACTTGAAACTAACTGCAATTTATAATGTAATTAAAAACCAATTCGATGAGTTTTATAATTTTGAATAGTCCTACGATTAAAAACTAACGAATTATTTATTTATAGCGAAAAAGAACATCTTTAAGGTAATAATGCATGAAAATTGACATCTTTGAAAAAAATAAAATAGATTTAAAAAGTGTACATAAAATATGTAAATTCATTTGATGCAACGATAATAAATTTATTTATTTAGATTAATTGACGTATTGGTTTCTCATAGATAAAGCATTGTATCGATAAAAAATTTTTTTTACTATTTTTCTATTAATTTGTACATATTTAGACTCAGGAAGTCTAAAAAAGTGGTTTCCAGAAAATGTCTGTATGAATGTACGTGTGTGTATTCAGTTACCCAATTGCGTTTCGAAAACTACTCGATGGATTTGCTTCAAATTTTGCATACATTTTATTTTTTTGTCTAATCAATGCGGAAGCTATAGAAGACTGATTTTCTCACCGTAATTTTAATTTTAAAGCCATTAACGAAATTTTTTTTAAATTTCGATCATTTATTTTTTTTGGTATTTTATGTAACTACTCAAGGAATTTGCTTAAAAATTTGCATGGAAATTATTTGCGACTACCGAAAAAAAGAAAACTTTTGAATATTGATTTTCTTAGCGCACTTTTAATTTTATATATCATATTGAATATCATTACCTGATTCAATTTTTGTATTTGCATAATAGAGCGTATGAAAATTTAACTGAAAACTACGATTTTTATTTACACACGGAAAGAAAAGAAAAATAATCGGAAACAAGTTTTTATGCTTGTCCGACAGGTTTCCACACTACGTCAATGAGCAACAACGTAATAATCAATGTACAAAATGCATATGGATGAACGAAAAAAAAGAAAAACAACATAATGCAAATGGCAAAAGTAAGGAAGAATAAAATTCATATAGTTTTCGTAAATCTTAAAGCACCCTTCGATGCAGTAGATAGGGGCATTTACATTCAAATCAATACAATTTTAGCAATAATTGGTTTGATCATCAATTTATTTAATAAATTTTTTTATTCTACGTTTCGGTTTCTCATTAAACCCTCATCAGGAACTGCAAGATTAAAAATTAACAAAAAATGTAAACAATAATATAATTTTGTACATAACCACAATTAAACATGCTTAATTTAAAACTTATAAAATACAAACCTAAGAGTATCAATTAACAATCCAATACGATTACTATAAGTGTAACATTATTATAAATTTAATTTTAACTAAGAAATATTTTTTTGGCTCTAACAAATCTCAAAAAAAAATCGATACAATCATTAAAACGAGCAATACAATTTTAATACAGTATTATATTAGCAATCTTAGTATAAACCAATCACAAACAAAAGCGCAAGGAAAAAATATATACCTCCAACTTCCAGTGTTGGTAACATTAAAACATTAAACTATAATTCAAGAAAGGGAACGAGCACCGATTCGAACCATGCAACAGATTGAGAAGCATTGTCAAATATAGTATACAGAATATTTCTAATAACAAAACTATCAAAATCAATTTAAACTATACTGAAGCAATATTATTTTTTTAAAAGTTTATGAACAAAATTTTTTATAATTTTTTTAAAAGTTCATGAACAAAATTTTTTAAAACAGAATTAAGGTTCTGTGTATCTAATATTTTATTAATCGTGTTATGTTTTACTATAAATATCATTTCTGATATTAGTCTCTTAGGGTAATCTTGTTCAATATCTAAAATTTTAATTTTATAAGGTCAAATTCAAAAGTATGACCTGTGTCAAAAATATGCATATAAACTGTAGAAGTATCTTTTCTATTTTGAACATCTCTTTTGTGTTCACCTATTCTTGTACAAAGCATTCTATTTGATTGTCCCACATAGCACATATCACAATCTTTGCAATCAATCTTGTAAACTACACTTGTTCTTTCAAATTTATTAATCAAATCTTTGCCTAAATCATTCAAAATTGGTATTTTATTACAAGATTTATATATTATATTAAAATTAAACTTTGAAGATATAGCTCTAAAATCATATTCCAACGTTTTTATAAACGGCAAAACTATAAATTTATTAAAGTCTTGACAAGGTTTAGTTACTAAGTTTTGCTGGTTGTATATTTTTTTAAGTCTAATTTTTATATGTTTTTTTATAAAGTAGTAAGGATATTGATTGGCACTAAGGACATCGTAAATATATTTTAAATTTTGGTCATGAAACTTTATATGTGAAAGTTTGATGGCTTTATCAACCAATCCATATACAATGCCTTTCTTTTGCGATTCAGGATTGTGTGACCAAAAATTCAAATACAACTCACAGTGTGTGGGTTTTCTGTACCAGTTAGAAGTTAAATTTCCACTGGAATCGACCTCCAGCGAAATATCCAAAAAGTTAATCTTATGATTAATAGAATTTTGAAATTCTTAAATAGTTATGACCCTTTAATACAATTTACGCTTGAAAATTCTATAAATCGACCTCCAGCGAAATATCCAAAAAGTTAATCTTATGATTAATAGAATTTTGAAATTCTTAAATAGTTATGACCCTTTAATACAATTTACCCTTGAAAATTCTATTAATCATACGATTAACTTTTTGGATATTTCGCTGGAGGTCGATTCCAGTGGAAATTTAACTTCTAACTGGTACAGGAAACCCACACACTCTGGGTTGTATTTGAATTTTTGGTCACACAATCCTGAATCACAAAAGAAAGGCATTGTATATGGATTGATTGATAAAGCCATCAAACTTTCACATATAAAGTTTCATGACCAAAATTTAAAATATATTTACGATGTCCTTAGTGCCAATCAATATCCTTACTACTTTATAAAAAAACATATAAGTATTAGACTTAAAAAAATATACAACCAGCAAAACTTAGTAACTAAACCTTGTCAAGACTTTAATAAATTTATAGTTTTGCCGTTTATAAAAACGTTGGAATATGATTTTAGAGCTATATCTTCAAAGTTTAATTTTAATATAATATATAAATCTTGTAATAAAATACCAATTTTGATTGATTTAGGCAAAGATTTGATTAATAAATTTGAAAGAACAAGTGTAGTTTACAAGATTGATTGCAAAGATTGTGATATGTGCTATGTGGGACAATCAAATAGAATGCTTTGTACAAGAATAGGTGAACACAAAAGAGATGTTCAAAATAAAAAAGATACTTCTACAGTTTATATGCATATTTTTGACACAGGTCATACTTTTGAATTTGACCTTAATAAAATTAAAATTTTAGATATTGAACAAGATTACCCTAAGAGACTAATAGCAGAAATGATATTTATAGTAAAACATAACACGATTAATAAAATATTAGATACACAGAATCTTAATTCTGTTATAAAAAATTTTGTTCATAAACTTTTAAAAAAATTATAAAAAATTTTGTTCATAAACTTTTAAAAAAATTATAAAAAATTTTGTTCATAAACTTTTAAAAAAATAATATTGCTTCAGTATAGTTTAAATTGATTTTGATAGTTTTGTTATTAGAAATATTCTGTATACTATATTTGACAATGCTTCTCAATCTGTTACATGATTCGAATCGGCGCTCGTTCCCTTTCTTGAATTATAGTTTAATGTTTTAATGTTACCAACACTGGAAGTTGGAGGTATATATTTTTTCCTTGCGCTTTTGTTTGTGATTGGTTTATACTAAGATGGCTAATATAATACTGTATTAAAATTGTATTGCTCGTTTTAATGATTGTTTCGATTTTTTTTTGAGATTTGTTAGAGCCAAAAAAATATTTTTTAGTTAAGATTAAATTTATAATAATGTTACACTTATAGTAATCGTATTGGATTGTTAATTGATACTCTTAGGTTTGTATTTTATAAGTTTTAAATTAAGCATGTTTAATTGTGGTTATGTACAAAATTTTATTATTGTTTACATTTCTTGTTAATTTTTAATCTTGCAGTTCCTGATGAGGGTTTAATGAGAAACCGAAACGTAGAATAAAAAAATTTATTAAATAAATTGATGGTCAAACCAGTTATTGCTAAAATTGTATTAATTATTTAGCCATCATTAACGTCAAATAAGATAATATTTATACATTCAAATCAAATTTTAAAAAATATAATCAAATAACTCAAACTCACTGTGCTCTATGAGAAACCATTGCGCCAAAGCACTTGGCAGCAGTTTTTTTTTTTAATTTTTAAGTGCATTATTCTTACATTAAGTAAAAACGATTATGCTAGTCTTCGCAGTTTGTCAATAAAATATGCTGTTATGCGTTTTAAACTTTTAAAATATTAGTTTTCGTGTAACGTGTCATAATGCTTAAAACGTGTCTTTTTTTCGTAAAAAGCCTTAAGAGTCGGCCGTATCGCTCTGTCCTTGCCTAATCTAAATTTTCGTTATAATAAATAAATTAAATATTTATATACAAATTCAAGGGTTGAGCGCAATAGCGCAAAAGACGAGCAAACGATTCTATTTTATGAAAAATATCAAATTTTCATTATCTTTCTAGTAAAGTACGAAACGGAAAACACAGTCAAACACAATCTCATATTTTCCGTTTCGTACTTTACTTGAAAGATAATGAAAATTTGACATTTTTCCATAAAATAGAATCGTTTGCTCGTCTTTTGCGCTATTGCGCTCACCCCTTAAATTTGTATATAAATATTTAATTTATTTATTATAACGAAAATTTAGATTAGACAAGGACAGAGCGATACGGCCGACTCTTAACGTGTTTTTATTCCAAAGACTAATGCAACGTTATTTTTGGTAAGATACGTCAATATTTATATGGTATCGGCCGATTGATATAAATGAATCTGCATGTTGCATGCGTTTTGTTTACAAACACACTGACGACCTACGTCGCTAATGAGCATCAGTATGATAGCATGAATACAGTGACGTTAAAATTAAAAAATAAATTGTTGAAATTTTCATTCTGTTTAAATTGAACGTGACAACACTTTTTATCGTTTTTTCAAGCAGTTAAGGTAAAAGCAAGATTTTTTAGGAAAATGGAAAGAGTAAGCAAAAAAATGAAAATGGATTATGGCGATATGACTATCAGTTATCCAATCTCGACAACAATGTAAATATTGCAGTAATAGAAAAGGAAAAACATCAGCTGATTATCTTTCATTTACTTACTTTTAAAATTATATTCTTTTATGAGGTTCATAGTGTAAGTCAGAAAAATTATAAATATATTTGAAATAAATAAATATGAGTATATTTATATTGAGTAGAAAAAATTAACGATTTTTTTAAATATAAGTGAGCCTCACAGAAGAACATTTCAAAGTTTCGAATTATATAAATAAAGAGTAATCAGCTGATTTTTTCTTTTCGATTGTTGTAGTATTTGAAATATTTTTGAAAGACTATACATATGTAAACCAAATTGAATAAAAGAAAATTTATATAGCAAACGAAATTAAAGATGTATGAATATATTATACTTAACTATATAGCGTTGATTCACACATTGCAGAATAAAAACATTAAAAACGTTCTTTGACGTGTTTAATTTAATTTTTGCACGTCTTTTTTAAAGCTTTTTCACATTAGTTCAAGCGTGTTATACTGTTAACTTTACTTGCGCCTATATACTTCGTGATGTTGAAACATCTACAATAGCAGGTTCTGCCAATTGCAATGTTATTTATTATATATTGCTTATAAATATTCTTACAGGCACGCAATCAATGTTTCAAAAGATGCAAAATTTTACTAAGATTCCCAATTAGAGCTGTATCAATTTTTATTGATATATTGTCCTTAAGTTTGATAAAATACGTAAATTAATACATGAAAAATATTTCTGCCCATAAAACTGCGTGTTAATCGCTGGAAATTAAAAACATTAATAATTTTTTTCATAGACACCAAAGGTCCTCAAATATGTTTATGAGTATTCTTGGAATAATATTAACCTATTATTTTGATTTCATCGAAATTTGTGCCGTCGATCGATTAACAACAGTACTATAAGGCATATCTTTTTAACAAGGTAGTTTGTACCTTGCAAATGAAGATTTAAATTATTTATTAACTTAAGAGCAGGCCGGATGCACTGTCCTTCTCTAATTGAGATTTTGACTGAGATGCGCTCAGTCTTTACTTTGAAGATACACCGATTAATACTTGAGTAAATAACAAAAAACTCAATTTTTACTCGGTCGGTATCAGATTCTTCTCCGGCCTGGTCTTAAGTTCTGAAATAAGTTATGACTTAAGTTCTGATTTAAGTTCTAACTTAAGTTCCAGCTTAAGTTCCAGCTTAAGTTCTAACTTAAGTTCCGGCTTGAGATCTAACTTAAGTTCCAGCTTAAGTTTCAACTTAAGTTTGGACTCAAGTTGAAACTTAATTCTGGCTTAAGTTCTAACCTTAGTTGTTCCTTAAGCTTTAGGGGACGGAAAAACCACTTTAGTGGCTCGACCATGGATAGATACTTTACATATGAGTATTTTCCAATATTAGAGAAACATATTATGTGTTTTTTACAGAAAATACTGAGAAATTGAAAATTCTAAATTCCCCGTCCTCTAAAGGTTAAGTTTTAGCTTAAGTCTCAACTTATGGTTTAACGTCTTTTTTTAAGAAGAAAATAAAGTTGTTACTCAATAATTAACCTCAAACTGTCATAAATATTAGAATAACCAAATTTTCTCGATTGCCTTATTGTTTGGAGATATTCAAATTTATGACTTATTACTGGTTGGGGTTTTGTCGTTCTGGAGAAATTTCCATGACTTGCTTTTATAACAATACAAAAAATAAGTCTCACAATCAGCGAAAAAATTCTGTAGGCGAAACCTAGCCATAACAGGGAATGAATTTCGAAAATTTCATATTTTCGATTGTTATAAATTTGAAAGAATTATCTTTTCTTTTTAACGGACTTCAAAAAGGAGGAGGTTATTCAATTTGACCTGTATGTTCTTTTATATTTGTTCGTGCATTACTCTTGAATGGATTGACCGATTCCAAAAAACTTTTTTTCATCTGATAGAGGATGTATCCAAAAAGGTCTTATACGTGTCCTATAAATATAAGGCCAATACTTAATTAGTACAAGCCAATTATTTTGAGAAAAAAATCACACAAAAAATTACTTTATTGGTGCAAAAAAAATAGTAGATTTTCTCAAAAGGAGATAAAATGAAACTTCCGCACGTATGTATTATGACGGTCGAGGCGTCAGCCTCATTTCTTAAATATCATGGCACAAATAATATTTTTTCGAATACCGCAACTTTTTATTTAAATAAAGTTTATAACAGAATTGGTAGGAAAAGTAATTTTCTCATTTTCATAGTTTGCGTAGTGTATAATATAATAAATTATGAAAAAATGTTAAATGTAACTCAAGACAAAAATTCAAGATTAGTGACAAATGAAGCCTCGAGCAACAAAAATGACCAAGCCCATTTTTTTTAAATTGAGTTATTAAGTAAAGCATATTTTTTAGCCTATTTTCTACTATATTTAATTATAAAATTTTTAAAAAATTTGATTTTTCAATTTTTTTGATATGTCAAAAAACTGCTGCAAATAAAAAAAGCGCCAAGTCCATTGAACTTGCTTATCAAAAATGGTCAAGTCCAATTTTAATTTTAAGAATAGAGTACATGTGCATTTTTATGAAAAAAATTATACCTTTTAATAAAGGTATTATTCATTCTTTTTATAGCAATATATTTATGAATTTTGGTTTCGAAATCGGTTTTTTTTCGCAAAAAATTTTTTGTTTCATTAACCGAACAAAATTATTTTTTAGGAAACATCTTTAGAGCTATATCAAAGATAAAGGCTATAGCAGAATAAGCATGGTGAATTTGCCCCCTCCTAAATGGCGTATCTGATATGGGTCACTTAAAAGGTTATCAAAAAATATTAAGAAACCCAAAATTACAGACCCGTAAACCCCATGTAGGAGTTATAAAGCTAAAAAACGTGATTTTTCGATTTTATTTTTTTACAGCTAGGCTCTGCATTCCAGAGACTTGTAAAAAATCATGAAAGTAGGTTTTTCCTTTCTAAATAATTCAAATTTTTTACGAAACTCATAACCTCAAAATTGGCTCCGAAAAACCTCATTAAAATTTTAAATCAGTGTTTTTACATCCCAGATTTCGAGGCACTAAACTCAATATAGGTATTTTTTATGTATTTTTTCCTGCTCTTCACGATGCCGTCATTAGTTTACAAAAAAAAATGGTGGCACACCCAATTTTCGGCCAAAAATCTTTTTTTTGGCTTTTTTACGGGGTTTTAAGCATTAATAATGAAATAAATTACTATATTATGGCTCTAAATAACACTTTTTCTATATTTTTCTACTTTCTGTTGAGTTCTGAAATCAGATTGAAGATATTTTCAGCTGAACACGCTATCCTACGCTCAGAAACGGTTTTTTGTGGGGTTATTTAAAGATTTTGTTGCGTGATTTGGCATCTGAGAGATTTGGAAAGACATATTTTGATAATCCATACATGTTCTTTACAACTGTATACTCAGATTTGCAATATTTTAATCCATAAACCATGAAAATTTACCGAAATCTAATTTTTTTGAGGTTATGTAATAATTTCATTTGATTATATTTTATTTAAATAACTTAAATAACAAATATCAGTATTTTTTATGACTTTCTATAATTTTGTCTTATTAGATTTACGATATTTTCATTTACACGTTCCAGTATTTGCCAAAAACTGATTTTAGTTTAAGTTCATGTACAAATTGTATTAACTTATATTACATTTAAAAAGCTTAAAACAACGGTTTTTAGTTTATTTATGTTACCATTTTTCAATCATATTTTCAGTATATTGCGATGCGCGCTTAACATAGTATTTTAAGAAAAATGTAATGCTTTTACTAAGTTATGTTATTCTTACTAAGTTGAAAACAGTTACTTTTAAGTGTACTTCAAGCATTTCTTAAATATCATGGCACAAATAATATTTTTTCAAACACCGCGACTTTTTATTTAAATAAAGTTTATAACAGAATTGGTAGGAAAAGTAATTTTCTCATTTTCATAGTTTGCGTAGTGTATAATATAATAAATTATAAAAAATGTTAAATGTAACTCAAGACAAAAACTCAAGATTAGTGACAAATGAAGCCTCGAGCAACAAAAATGACCAAGCCCATTTTTTTTTAAAATTGAGTTATTAAGTAAAGCATATTTTTTAGCCTATTTTCTACTATATTTAATTATAAAATTTTTAAAAAATTTGATTTTTCAATTTTTTTGGTATGTCAAAAAACTGCTGTAAATCAAAAAAGCGCCAAGTCCATTGAACTTGCTTATCAAAAATGGTCAAGTCCAATTTTAATTTTAAGAATAGAGTACATGTGCATTTTTATGAATATACACACGCATATACTTACACATAAACATAATACGCTCACAAATACACACTCGTAAGCATATGCAATAATAATATACTATGTATTATTTATAAATAATAAACGCGTATTTATGAGTGTACGTCTATGTTTGTTGATAATGTTCAGCGAGCTCCCGAGAATAAACTTTAGCGTTTTTTCGATTTGCAGCAGTTTTTTGACATACCAAAAAAATTGAAAAATAATAATAAAATAAATAAAAAAATTATTAATGAAAAATATAAAATCTAATGAAGGAGTAATTTCTGATCATAGTCATTATAGTCAGGAGTTAATTCTAATAAAACTAGACTCAACTTCCGATTACATATAAATACTACAATTCAAAAAGTATACTAAAGAAACGCAACACGCAACAACTTATATTTTTACACTAAAATTTATTAAATTAAGAAAACAATGAGAATACCATTTTCAAAATCTTAGATATGAAAAATAATTGTTTTATTTATGAAATAAACTATTAAAATTAAAGCTTGAAATAAACAATCTGATATGATAAATCATTTCTAATTAGTTTTCTGCTTTTTTTTTAATTATTTTTTTTTCTTGGCATACTTTACTGAAATATATGCTTAAATTGCTATTTGTTAGCAATATTATATTTCTTTTGTAAGTATGTATAGTCTATACACACATACAAAATTTGATTTTTCAATTTTTTTGGTATGTCAAAAAACTGCTGCAAATCGAAAAAACGCTAAAGTTTATTCTCGGGAGCTCGCTGAACATTATCAACAAACATAGACGTACACTCATAAATACGCGTTTATTATTTATAAATAATACATAGTATATTATTATTGCATATGCTTACGAGTGTGTATTTGTGAGCGTATTATGTTTATGTGTAAGTATATGCGTGTGTATATTCATAAAAATGCACATGTACTCTATTCTTAAAATTAAAATTGGACTTGACCATTTTTGATAAGCAAGTTCAATGGACTTGGCGCTTTTTTGATTTACAGCAGTTTTTTGACATACCAAAAAAATTGAAAAATCAAATTTTTTAAAAATTTTATAATTAAATATAGTAGAAAATAGGCTAAAAAATATGCTTTACTTAATAACTCAATTTAAAAAAAAAATGGGCTTGGTCATTTTTGTTGCTCGAGGCTTCATTTGTCACTAATCTTGAGTTTTTGTCTTGAGTTACATTTAACATTTTTTTATAATTTATTATATTTTACACTACGCAAACTATGAAAATGAGAAAATTACTTTTCCTACCAATTCTGTTATAAACTTTATTTAAATAAAAAGTCGCGGTGTTTGAAAAAATATTATTTGTGCCATGATATTTAAGAAATGCTTGAAGTACACTTAAAAGTAACTGTTTTCAACTTAGTAAGAATAACATAACTTAGTAAAAGCATTACATTTTTTTAAAATACTATGTTAAGCGCGCATCGCAATATACTGAAAATATGATTGAAAAATGGTAACATAAATAAACTAAAAACCGTTGTTTTAAGCTTTTTAAATGTAATATAAGTTAATACAATTTGTACATGAACTTAAACTAAAATCAGTTTTTGGCAAATACTGGAACGTGTAAATGAAAATATCGTAAATCTAATAAGACAAAATTATAGAAAGTCATAAAAAATACTGATATTTGTTATTTAAGTTATTTAAATAAAATATAATCAAATGAAATTATTACATAACCTCAAAAAAATTAGATTTCGGTAAATTTTCATGGTTTATGGATTAAAATATTGCAAATCTGAGTATACAGTTGTAAAGAACATGTATGGATTATCAAAATATGTCTTTCCAAATCTCTCAGATGCCAAATCACGCAACAAAATCTTTAAATAACCCCACAAAAAACCGTTTCTGAGCGTAGGATAGCGTGTTCAGCTGAAAATATCTTCAATCTGATTTCAGAACTCAACAGAAAGTAGAAAAATATAGAAAAAGTGTTATTTAGAGCCATAATATAGTAATTTATTTCATTATTAATGCTTAAAACCCCGTAAAAAAGCCAAAAAAAAGATTTTTGGCCGAAAATTGGGTGTGCCACCATTTTTTTTGTAAACTAATGACGGCATCGTGAAGAGCAGGAAAAAATACATAAAAAATACCTATATTGAGTTTAGTGCCTCGAAATCTGGGATGTAAAAACACTGATTTAAAATTTTAATGAGGTTTTTCGGAGCCAATTTTGAGGTTATGAGTTTCGTAAAAAATTTGAATTATTTAGAAAGGAAAAACCTACTTTCATGATTTTTTACAAGTCTCTGGAATGCAGAGCCTAGCTGTAAAAAAATAAAATCGAAAAATCACGTTTTTTAGCTTTATAACTCCTACATGGGGTTTACGGGTCTGTAATTTTGGGTTTTTCAATATTTTTTGATAACCTTTTAAGTGACCTATATCAGATACGCCATTTGGGAGGGGGCAAATTCACCATGCTTATTCTGCTATAGCCTTTATAAATTACAGCTACATCCTATGGGTTGAATTTTTCTTAACAAAGGATGAATTTTGGAAAATCCTAAATCTTTGCTTGTTATGAAATTTTAAAAATTATTTTTTGAAAAGTCTTGTAACTTGCAGTAAAATTCTAAAGGCGAGATATCACCTTAAAAAATAATCAATTTTGGAAATTTCATATATTTGCTTGTCATGAAATTATAAAAATTTATATTTCTTTTTTTCATTAACCGATTAAAATTATTTTTATAACAATAAAAATATGAAATTTTTTAATAACTTTACTATTTATGAATTTACCCTAACAGGGGATGAATTTTGTACTTCCACTTATAATGAAATTTTGAAAATTTATATTTCTTTTTCTTATAAACTGATCAAAATTATACCGGGAAATAATTTTATAACAATACTAAAAAAAATCTTACGAATTGCAACCAAATCCTATTGTCGAAAACCACCCAGAAAAATTCTATATTTATCTCGATTACCGTCATAGATTATTCAGTATTATTGAATAAATACATCTAAACTCTTTGAAAATATTAAAAATTCAGATTTCTGATAAGATAAATTCAGATCTTAAGAGGAGGTCACGTATCTCTGTCCTTTTCTGATCAAAGAATTGAGTTTTTTACACAAACTAATAACTTAAGCAAAAAATGAAGAGAAAGCCGCATCTCGTATCAAAAAAAGCAATATTTTCTTTGATAAGAAAAAATTAATTTTATTGCTTCGTTCTCAAGGAAACCTTGAAAAACTTAAATCATAGAGGTTAGGGTGGACAATTTGGTTTTTCAAGGTTTCCTTGAGAACGAAGCAATAAAATTAATTTTTTCTTATCAAAGAAAATATTGCTTTTTTTCATACGAGATGCGGCTTTCTCTTCATTTTTTGCTTAAGTTATTAGTTTGTGTAAAAAACTCAATTCTTTGATCAGAAAAGGACAGAGATACGTGACCTCCTCTTAATAATATTATTGTTTTGAATATTCTTTAGAAATTTTCTGCGAATTTTTCGACAAGGTGATTAATTTCGCGTTTTCATCATGTTTAAAACACTCAATTCAATATTTATACTCACCTTCAAGCATAGATAACATCATTGTTATCATATCTTTTTGTAGATTTAATAATTCCTTTAATAAATCAACTTGACTTGAATGTTTTGATAATTTATCTTGCATGTGTGAAAATAAAAATAGAAAACCACCAACAGCATCCCACAACCTTGAATGAGCAAGAGCTTGTTGATTTTGAGCACAAGGGCCTTGAATAACTTCTGTAAGAGTATTAAATACTTGACTTGCTACTCCAATTGCCTTAAAAAAGTTTGCTTTTCCTGCTGGATCGATTAATTCTTTACTTGAATAATGCCAATAGAAGTCCATTATAGATTCTTGCAGTCGTAGTAGATAATCAACTGTACAGATTACAACGTTAACAGTTGTCGTATTCCCTGCTTGTGTCCTTAAATAATTCTGCCAATCTATGAAATTTCAAAGTAATAATATATAAAAAAATTCAGATTGGAAATTTATTTATACGTTTACATCTTCAATTTATTCGTATTAGAAAAAGAAAACAACTTGAATTTCATGATAAAAATATGTTAATGTATTGTTTTCGTTTCAAAATTCGATGATTATATTTACTCGAATGAACAATTCACATTATTATTGAGCAATAAAATAAGTTAAATTGTTAATATTTTGATTGAATTGTAATTTCTAATATCTTAAATAGTTTTGTTTTCTTATATGGGTATTCTATTCTAACAAGTCAAATTCAGTTTTGCAAGAATGAAAGAAAAATTTCTCATCCCTTGTAGGAAATTTATCTGTCTTGTGGCCAGAACATCGTTAAATTTCTGTTCAGTGGCCAGATTCTACCATATGTTCTGTCCAACAACCTCATGTACTGACGACGCTTCGTGGGCAGTACATGAGGAGATTCTGGTGAACCATGTTATATCGAAAAGAAATTAGGTTATTTATTTAACCCTTATTTGATACACTTCCAAGGTGAAACATGTTTGATATACTGTGGTTGTTTGTATGTTATAAAAATTCTTTAATTGATGATAAAAAGGTGTGGGATTGTTCGTACCCCAGTGTATTAAATAAAGGTTAATAATATAAAAAAATAAAAAAAATTTAGAAAGCATACTCAAAATATAAATTACAAAATTCATAAATAAAAATCAAATAATAATAATAAAGGTTTATTAAAAAAGATTATTTTATTTTGATTTACAAAAATACAAATATTTATTAAAATACATTTATGAGATCGAATATTGTAACACTTATCAAAAAATTAAACAAATCAATGAGTTTATATACACAGAGAGAAATGCCCTATTAAAGGGTCTAGCCGGGTAAGATAGGTGAATTGGCCCCAGAAGCAGAGAGAAAAACTGATATAGCCATTATATTCTATATAAAAAAATATACCCCCATACAAATTTTCAGCCTTCTAAACCTAAAACTAACCTCAAAAACGCAATTTTTCATTTTTTGAGTCTCTTAGCTCTATCTCCGTCAATTTTTAAGCTTGAATATTTTTTTTAATTTTAAATTTAGGTTTTTTGAAGCCCTATAAATTAGTCTCCGATGATTTTTTTGTAGGTGCAAAATTCAAATTTCTAGAGACGTTTGAAAATTTTTTCTTGAGATATTTCGAAAACTAAGATAGACGACACTTTGGAAAAAATATATAATATTTATTTATGCACCAAAAGTATGTAAAAATTTTTTCAGATCTTTAAAAGTGGTGGAACAACGTCAAAAAGGAAAAAAACGGTTTTTTTGCGTATTTTTGCCTATACACGGCCTAGCCCTCGTATCTTACACTTCCGTTTGCAATATTTTTGAGTGAAATTTTATTTTTTGAGACACTCTGGGCTGTAATATATCGAGATTAACTCGAAATTTTCCAATTTTCACGTTAAGGCGCTCCCAGAGACCTTAAAAACCCATTATACTAATAAAAAAAAATGTCCCGACAGGTGAAACTCGTATCATAAACCATAAAACTATGCATATATTCTTTTACAGTATATCTAAATATATATAATTCAATACTATAAACAGGAATATACAGATATACTGAATGTATTGTTTCGGATTATCACTCAAACACGACCTAACGGTAGCAATCATCCTAATTCTTCCCAGTACGCCCGAACTCATGTGTACTGCATTTCTATTTACAGAAACAGATAGTAGATATAGGATGAATCAGCTGGTAGCTGCACAAATCTAGTTTAGAATAAGTTTTTTTTATTGAAATAATACTTATATCAGATATTATTTTATTGCTATCTTTTAAAGATACTTGCTATCTTTAAAGTGTACGACACGGTAATTTAGAGCGCCCTTCCAGGGTGTGATCAGCAAAATGTTTACATCCATCGTGCTAGTAGTCCACCCAACAGTATTATAAAGTTAATACTTTATAATTTAAAAAATTAATTGATACTAACAATTTTATATACTTTAATTATTCAAATTATTTTTTGTTTTGGAATTAATGGAATTTCATCATTTTTATGCTATTTAAAAGATGGAAATTTCACCCTGTATGTAGAATTTCAGAAAGCATATATTATTATATCGAATCGTGCATAATAAGTAGGTACGATGAAAATTAAGTACAACTTGAAACTTGAGCAACGAAGATAGATCCTAATAGAAGCGCATAACCTCGAGGCGCTTTGAAGCTAAAAATATGTAGTTGGTACCCCGACCAGACGCGGCGTTAACGTCACTTTCAGTAGGTAAATGATAACGACCGGTCGGTAAATGAACGGCAGTTATCATTGCTATTTATTCAGATTATATTTGATAACTACAATAAAGTTAAAAAAAATATAATGGAAACCCATGTAATTATAAAAAAATAAAATTAAGAGATTGAAATAATGAAAAACAATTTAAGTAAAACTTAAACTGTTATTCTTAAATCCCAAAAGGCGAACAATTTATATACTACATTCTTGTATCTGAATTTATAATCAGCTGTGGCGTAGTGGCTAAGTCGTTCGCTCGACAATCTTTTTGATGTCAATTCAATTCCCGATCAGGTTCTTTTTTTTTTTTTTTTTTGCAATTTGTATTAATAAAAGCAAGTGTATGAGAAATTAAAATTTTTGTAAAATTAAATTTTTTTAATATTCAATTTTGATAAAAATTAAATTCTTTTTATTAATAATTTTGATAAAATTAAATTTTTTTAATATTTAATTTAGATAAAATTAAATTGTTTTAATATTTAATTTCAGTAAAATTAAATTTTGTTAATATTTAATTTTATTAATAAACTGTGATTTTTATTGTTTTTTTAATGCATACAATTTAAAAAATGAATAAAATAAATCTGAAAGTGAGTGAAATACAAATTTTTCATAATTTTTTTTCAAAAGAATATTTTTCTTATTTCCAAAACAAAAAAACATATTTGATTTTACTCACTTCCAGATTTATTTTATTCATTTTTTAAATTGTATGCATTAAAAAAAAATAAAAATCATAGCTTATTAATAAAATTAAATATTAAAAAAATTTAATTTTATCAAAATTATTATTAAAAAGAATTTAATTTTTATCAAAATTAAATATTAAAAAAATTTAATTTTACAAAAATTTTAATTTCTCATACACTTGCTTTTATTAATACAAATTGCAAAAGAAAAAAAAAAGAACCTGATCGGGAATTGAATTGACATCAAAAAGATTGTCGAGCGAACGACTTGGCCACTACGCCACAGCTGATTATAAATTCAGATACAAGAATGTAGTATATAAATTGTTCGCCTTTTGGGATTTAAGAATAACAGTTTAAGTTTCACTTAAATTGTTTTTCATTATTTCAATCTCTTAATTTTATTTTTTTATAATTACATGGGGTTCCATTATATTTTTTTTAACTTTATTGTAGTTATCAAATATAATCTGAATAAATAGCAATGATAACTGCCGCTCATTTACCGACCGGTCGTTATCATTTACCTACTAAAAGCGACGTTAACGCCGCGTCTGGTCGGGGTACCAACTACATATTTCTAGCTTCAAAGCGCCTTGTGGTTCTGCGCTTCTATTAGGATCTATCTTCGTTGACTTGAGTATCGTTACTTGAGTATCAGCTGCTACTTCATTTTTTTATATGAAATATAAAAGCACACAGATATGATAGTCGTCGGTAAAGATGTCATACTCAATTAAAGTAACAGCTTATACTCAAGAAATTCCAAGTGATACTCAATACTCAAGTCACGACTATTAATTCGAGCCTTAATCAGGGAGCTTCACTTTGTCTATACGATCTATGTCTGTCTTTATTGGCAGCTCCAGGCGTGACTATTGATGGATTCTACTCAGTACATAGGTTTTCTATTTTTAGTCTCCATGGTCCATAGCAACAACAAATAGTTTGTTTTCTCTAGTATTCATGTTATATCTTGCATGTGTAATTCCAATTAGTGAATAAATTAGACTTGTCATAAGACTAATCAAACTAGACCAACTACAAATCAGACTTGATCATTGGCAATTTGTTGTCAAGTGATATTTGGTTACTTATTTCATAAGTTAATATTCTGTATATTTTATGTTTTGTAGGATTATAAATATTGAATTGCACACAAAAAAAAATTAAAAAATAACCTTCATGTATACAATCTTAATTAAAATAATTTATATTATATTTGTGAATGTGATTGTTTGTATGTAATATGCATTTTAAACTATGAAAAAATGTATAAAAATTATATAGAAGTATCTGAAATATTTTTGTATGTTGATCTATCGGAAGACTTAAACGCAATTTTTGTTTAAAGCTATCATTTGCATTGTAGCCTATATTATTTTGATACCATTTTTGGACTTTTGATTCATTTTTGTAGTGCAAAGAAAAGCTAATGAACTAGATTGTAAATATTATAGTAAATTAAATTATTATAGAATTTTGTTTCTGTTAATTTTTATTAAAAAGTTGTTGTAAATATTACTTACTAAATAAGCATTTACCAGAAAAAAATCTTTATTCAAGCAGAATCTTTGAAATTTATTATGACAATGATAACATTTTATCATATCTATTATATTTTATGAGAATGAGTAAGAGTCCAATACAAAACTCTATTGAGTTTTATACAAAAATTATGATGAGACCTATTATCTAGGTAGATATTGATATTCTTTGTTTGTTTTAATATGTATCTTTAATCTTATACGTGCTTCTTTACTTATGGAAGTGTATTTCTTTGCATGACATTACAAAAGATCTGATAGTTGCAAGGACTTTTATTTTTTAATATCTACTGTATATTTAGATAAAAATAATTATAACTGATTTTCTTCTTAGTCAAGTATTTACATAAGAATTTTCACTTTTAATTTAATGATAGTTATGACTTACAATATTCAAATGTAAGATTCTCATATATATAATTTGGTGAGAGGCAAGGTAGTTACAGTCATTACTATCTACATGTAAAGTAAATATAAAAAGCTGCAACTTGTTACGAGTGTCAGATCTTCTTTAACATTGTACAAAAAATATCCTCTCGTTAATGAAGAAAAAAATGTAAAAATATAAATAGATATTAAAATATTAAAGAATAATAATAGATCCACCTAGATAATTAGTTTTATTATTATTTTTTACAAACCCCTTTACAATTTTATACCTGTACCTAAATAAAATAAATATAAACTCAGAAAATCATTTCAACGCCGGCCCAAAGGGCCGTTGTAGCTCGCACCTCGGTCTTTTCAGACCTTCGCTTCACTCAGCTCTGAAATGCCCTTGGGCCTTGCATCGCGAAGCGATGCAAGCCATGCAAAAACCTCGGCTTCTTGCATATAAGACACGACCGTTGGAGCAGTTTAATAACAAATTATAATGCTCCGATTTGTCGACCCAACTTTGAAAATAAAACCTAACCTTGTCATTCTCGTTCGATAAACAGCTGTAAAAGATCAAAAAACTCAACCGAAATATGTCCAATCTGCTTCATTCGACATATTCTGGTGAAGTTTGCCATATTGTAAACGGATTTTCCTAAATCATCTGGATATATTATACTAAAAAATATGCCTACTAGTTAGTTACGCAAGCAGAATGATCATCATCATCATCATCATCATCATCATCATCATCATCATCATCATCATCATCATCATCATCATCATCATCATCATCATCATCATCATCATCATCATCATCATCATCATCATCATCATCATCATCATCATCATCATCATCATCATCATCATCATCATCATCATCATCATCATCATCATCATCATCATCATCATCATCATCATCATCATCATCATCATCATCATCATCATCATCATCATCATCATCATCATCATCATCATCATCATCATCATCATCATCATCATCATCATCATCATCATCATCATCATCATCATCATCATCATCATCATCATCATCATCATCATCATCATCATCATCATCATCATCATCATCATCATCATCATCATCATCATCATCATCATCATCATCATCATCATCATCATCATCATCATCATCATCATCATCATCATCATCATCATCATCATCATCATCATCATCATCATCATCATCATCATCATCATCATCATCATCATCATCATCATCATCATCATCATCATCATCATCATCATCATCATCATCATCATCATCATCATCATCATCATCATCATCATCATCATCATCATCATCATCATCATCATCATCATCATCATCATCATCATCATCATCATCATCATCATCATCATCATCATCATCATCATCATCATCATCATCATCATCATCATCATCATCATCATCATCATCATCATCATCATCATCATCATCATCATCATCATCATCATCATCATCATCATCATCATCATCATCATCATCATCATCATCATCATCATCATCATCATCATCATCATCATCATCATCATCATCATCATCATCATCATCATCATCATCATCATCATCATCATCATCATCATCATCATCATCATCATCATCATCATCATCATCATCATCATCATCATCATCATCATCATCATCATCATCATCATCATCATCATCATCATCATCATCATCATCATCATCATCATCATCATCATCATCATCATCATCATCATCATCATCATCATCATCATCATCATCATCATCATCATCATCATCATCATCATCATCATCATCATCATCATCATCATCATCATCATCATCATCATCATCATCATCATCATCATCATCATCATCATCATCATCATCATCATCATCATCATCATCATCATCATCATCATCATCATCATCATCATCATCATCATCATCATCATCATCATCATCATCATCATCATCATCATCATCATCATCATCATCATCATCATCATCATCATCATCATCATCATCATCATCATCATCATCATCATCATCATCATCATCATCATCATCATCATCATCATCATCATCATCATCATCATCATCATCATCATCATCATCATCATCATCATCATCATCATCATCATCATCATCATCATCATCATCATCATCATCATCATCATCATCATCATCATCATCATCATCATCATCATCATCATCATCATCATCATCATCATCATCATCATCATCATCATCATCATCATCATCATCATCATCATCATCATCATCATCATCATCATCATCATCATCATCATCATCATCATCATCATCATCATCATCATCATCATCATCATCATCATCATCATCATCATCATCATCATCATCATCATCATCATCATCATCATCATCATCATCATCATCATCATCATCATCATCATCATCATGCATGACGAAGCTCCCCCCTTCTGATAATATTTTCAATCCAAGTTTATGAGTGAACGGTGCGTTTAATCAAGTTTTTTCAGTACAATAAAACAATTTATAAGGTCAAACTTGAGTTCGAACGGCTCAAGAAATGTATCAAAATCTTATACATAAGAAGTTATGTACATACTTTTATTAACTATAGTTTTTTAAGGTTAGGTTTGTGGAGCTTGATATCTAATTTTCAGCTTAAGTTTATTAAAAAAAATAACAAAATTTTGTTAAACTTAAAAAAATGTAAAAAATTGAAAAAAAGTTATTTTTTTATAGTAACTTTGTTTTTTAGAATTATTTATTAATTATCAAATTTTGAAAACTATTTATTTTAATACTTTTTTTCACACATTTTTGAATTTCCCTCTCTGACTCTGCCACTTTCGGCATCGCTGTTCAGGGCGGACAAGTCATTATATTTATATTATGAATTTTCAAAGATATCAATAAGATAAAAAAAGCGAAACTCTGTTTCAGTATTTCCAACATCCCGTTAACCTTTTAAGGACAGGACTGGTCGATAAGTCCCGTCCTCAAAAGGTTAAAAGAAAAATTACTAAACTGATCCTCTTCAGTCAAGACAACAAAGATGGAAATTAAATTAATTTTATTTTAATTGGAAATAAATAAGTAATACACGTGATTATAATGGGTGAATTAGTGTGCAAATAATAATACAAAGTTTAAATAAGATAGTTTTTATTAACAAATATTAAATTAATTGAAACTAAAAAGGCTTTATGTGTTTATCTATAGATAACCCTACTGAAAAAAAATCACCTGATTCATCATCTGATTAATCACCTGATTTGTCACCTAATTTGTCACCTGATTTGTCATGCCAAAACATCAGGTGGATATTATACATATATTAAATCAATAATTTTTAATTATTTATTAAATGAAAAATATTTTCTTTTCTTCCTTGTTTAGTTTTTATACCCATAAAATTTTATTGCTAAAATTTAACTTCATAAAGTGATATTTTTCTAAGTTTGATTGAAATAAAACTGCCAGTTTATAAGATCTAAACTCCTTTATTCTCTATAAAAAGTTAAAAAAATAGAAAGCGTGGTAACCCCCTGGCGGCTAATCATCGAATATAAATATACACATTTATATAATAGTACTAATAATTGACCACCAGGAGGTTAGCACGCTTTCTATCTATTGACCTTCTTATGGCAAGTGAATACGCATGTAAAAATAAAGGAGTTTAGAGCTTATAAACTGGCAGTTTTATTTCAATCAAACTTAGAAAAATATCACTTTATGAAAGTTAAATTTTAGCAATGAAATTTTACGGGTATAAAAACTAACCGGGGAAGAAAAGAAAATATTTTTTATTTAATAAATAATTAAAAATTATTTTTTAATATTGATTTATTATATGTATAATATCCACCTGATGTTTTGGCATGATAAATCAGGTGATTAATCAGGTGATAAATCAGGTGATAAATTAGGTGATAAATCACGTGATTTTTTTCAGTAGGGGAGGCACGTCGTGACTAGTCAAGCGGACTGAACTGAGCCCACAATGACTCAAGTTGGGTATTGTGCAGTCTTTATTAAGGGTACTTCAAATGGCTCTCTCAACACGCCCTCTCACTTGAAGATGCACGAATATTTATATTTTTAGTCCCACGACTCCACGTGATCATCCTGATAGACTGGTTCAGTCTCATCCTCATCAGAACCATCTGTGAACGATAAAACATCATTTAACGGCATGTCGGAGCTGCAGCAATCGAGTTTTGCTTTTTTTATTTTATCAATATCTTTTTAAATTCTTAAATTAAACAAACATAATGACTTGTCCGCACTAAAGCTATATTTATACAATAATTTTTGTTAAAATAAAAAATCATTTGGACTTGTTATTTTTTTATGAGCTTGGATTGGAAATTAGATATCAAACTCGACAAACCTAACCTTAAAATACGACATATTGAAAGTTTTTATTATAACTTTGTATGTATAATATTTTGGTGGATTTCTTGAGTTGTCCGCACTAGAGTTTAATCTTACAAATTTTTTCTTTGTAGCAAAGAAACTCGATTAAACGCATCGTTTATTCATAAGTTAAGATTGGAAATATTATTAGAAGGCGGACAGCTTCGTCATGCTCTTAAGACAAGTCTTTCATATTAAGTATATCAAAAGTTATAGACCGGGAGCTAGTGACAGAAATCGGAGAACAATTAGTTCGTGTAGGCCAATTGAAATGTCGATTGTTATACGCATTTTAAGTATTTTTAACAAAAAAGTAGAGAGAAACTTATCTAATTCAACTGTTTTTCCGTTTCAGACTTCACTCAAGAACTAATGAAAATTTTATATTTATTTATACAATAGAATCGTTTGCTCGTCCTCAAATCTATTGGGCTTTGTGCTTACTTTTGTATAAAATATTTAATTTATTAATAATAATGAAAAGTAAGATAAGACAACGACAGAACTATACGACCGCCTCTCAATTTAATAATAACGAGAAAAAATTGGCATACACTTCTAGCGTGCACATAAGTTTTTATGACTTCCGCAAAACCCACGTTTCCCTAGTCATGTGTAAAAATTAGTTCGTACTTAAAACAAGTTTTAAAATAAAGGTAGTCCATGTAAACATTGATAAAAAATTTGTCATACACTTCCAGTGTGCACAACATTATTGAGAGGAGGTCGAGTATATCTGTCCTTTTCTGATCAAAGAATTGATTTTTTTACATAATTATAAATTCCATGCGGGTTCCTTGAAAATCCACATAGATTTCATAAAATCCACATGAATTCTTTAACAGTCCACGAGGGTTTTACAAAATCAACATAGCTTTCATAAAATCCACATGGATTTTTTACGTTGAAATCCACGTGGGTAATCCGCGTAGATTCCTATGCGAATCCACATGGAAATCCAGATGGATTGTTTTAATAGGGAACAATAACATGATTTGTAAATAAACAAAAATATTTCTCATCAAGAAAGTATTTAAATTAATAAATTAGGATTCAACAAAAATGATTATTCTATTAAATTAAACATTTAAATACAATATTTTTTTAATATATATATATATATATATATAACCATCTAATCCACTTCATTTTTAAATTAAAAATTATCATGACTGTCATCCGTGCAATCATTATCATCATTGCTATCATTATCACTACCATTATTATAATCATTATCATCATCATCTTCATCATTATCATAATCTCCATAATTTGTAACGTTAAATATTATATCTGATGCTAAAGATGAAGCTAACCTAACAGCCTTCTCACTTTTTTTCTTCTATAATTAAAAGCAGATAGTAAGAGAATACAAAATGTGTTTGGGCGCTTTGGTATCACACATTCTCCGGATATTAAATTTTTTGTGCTGAAATTTACATCCAATTTATTATGTTCTATTGTAACTTTGTCTTTGCGAAGAAGTAATGCTGCGCGCTGTAATATATCAATCTCTTTTAATTTAGTAATTTTAACTTTAACATTTACTTTGAAAGGTGCCATGAGTTTATGTTTGTTCTTTGTAATAATTTAGATTTTTTTAGAAAATTTATTTACTAGCCGTAGTATAATACGCTTCATGCTAAACACGGCTTCATTAACATTTTCATTATCATATGAAGCTATTAAAAAATTCATGAACAAATCTTCGATAAATTCAGTAAAATAAATATTTTCTTTATCTATTACATCATTTTTAATAAATGAATAAAGCTGTTGAAAAGCACGTTCATAATGACAACGTTTATTATGACATCCAGTAGCCTTTCAACCCTTAATTACACTTTTAGAATGATAATTGATTTTGCAATAATGATGATACGGAATAGATTCTTCATTAAATTCATATTCGTATATTCTAGTTAAAAGTTCTATATAATCATATTTTGTGGCAAATTCTTTAATTGAATTGAAAGCATTGGGTTTCTTAGAATAACTTATATGTTGAATTCTATTACTACACTGCGACCGAGCTACTTTTGCCCCGCTTCGTCTAAAATCGACTTATCTAAAAAGTTTTATAACTCTGGAAAAAATGGTCAAAGCATAAAGTTCCAACGGGATTTGAAAGATTATGGGAAATTCTTTCAAAAACCATTGTTTTGATATGGAAAAAACATTTTTTTCGTATCCCTTATTCTTGTTTAAAAAGAAATTTTTTTTAACTTTGTTTTGACTTTGTAAAATAGTGTTTAATTTTAGTACGAATCGTTACATTAATAAAAAACTAAATAGATTCTAAAGCTTATATTCTGACAATAAAAATGCAATTTTGAACGTCTCGATTCGACCTTTTGAACTGGAGTTACAAGATTTTATATTAAAAATAAGGCTTTTTTTCGATGTATGAATATCTCTGAATTTAGGAGGAATAGAAAAATTTTTCAGGGAAAAGAAGTCCCTTCTTAGTCAAATAATAATATATAATAAAAAATTCATTTCGAAAAAAAAATTTTTTTTTTGTCTTTTTTACCCATGTTGTTCAATATTTTAAAGATATCAAAATCTCATTACATTCCAACAAGACAAAAATTTTTTTCTGAAATTAATTTTTTATTATATATTATTATTATTTGACCAAAAAGAAACATTTTTTCTCTCTGAAAAATTTTTCTACTCGTCTTAAATTCAAAGATATTCATACATCGATAAAAAGCCTTATTTTTCGTATAAAATCTTGTAACTCCGGCTTAAAAGGTCGAATCGAGACGTTTGACATTGCATTTTTATCGTCGAAATATAAGCTTTAAGAGGAGGTCGAGTATATCTGTCCTTTTCTAATTAAAGAATTGATCTTTTCACAAAAATTAATAATTGTAGCTAAAAATAAGAAGAAAGCTCCATCTCGTATAATAAAAAGCAAGATTCTCTTTTATGAGGAAAAATTATTTTTATTGCTTTGTTTTTAAGAAAACCTTGAAAAACTGAATTGTCTATCCTAACCTCTATTTTTAAAGTTTTTCAAGGTTTTCTTCAAAATGAATCGATAGAAATAATTTTTCCTCATAAAAGAGAATCTTGCTTTTTATTATACGAGATGGGGCTTTCTCCTTATTTTTTGCTACAATTATTAGTTTTTGCAAAAAAATTAATTCTTTGATTAGAAAAGGACAGAGATATACGACCTGCTCTTAATGTAACGATTTGTACTAAAATTGAACACTATTTTACAAAGTCAAAACAAAGTTAAAAAAAATTTCTTTTTAAACAAGAATAAGAGATACAAAAAAATGTTTTTTTGATATCAAACCAATGGTTTTTGAAAGAATTCCCAATAATCTTTCGAATCTTGTTGGAATTTTTATGCTTCGACTATTTTTTCCAGAATTATAAAACTTTTTAGATAAGTCGATTTTAGACGAAGGGGGGCAAAAGTAGCTTGGCGGCAGTGTATGTCTTTTGTAGACATTGTTATAAAAATGCACTTCTTAACTATGCTGAAATCATAAAAATAAATATCTTTTATTTATGATTGAACTCTGATGAGTCTTGAGAATAAAAAAATAACTAAGTATGCGAGATAAGAATGTTAAAAATTAAATAATTTTATAACTCTGTTGACAAAAACAGGCGAAAAAACTCATTTAAAAAACAAAAAAATTATCTACTATTTTTTTAAGCTATTTAATTTTTAAAAATTCATCGCAATCGATCCCACATGCATAAATTGTTTACTTTATTATTAATAAATAAACATGCCGCTACGAACCCTCATTGAGTAATATAATAATCTGATATATTATTCGTTTATGTTAACTGCAGTTACTAGAGTACTACATTAATCAAACCGACAAGGAGACGTCCCCATCTCCAGGAAACGGATTTTTCTTAAACCACGGGATATGATTTTCCGATGAAAAAAATTGAACCCGTGTTTTTTCTTTTCGTCTAATAGGCCTTAGAAACCAAGATATAGACATTTTTTTTAAATATAGTAAAAAGAAGGGCTTTCAAGAATTTAAATAGCCAAAAAAAAAGTTTTACAGAAAAATGTATGAAAAATAGAATGCATTAAAAAGCTTCTGGGTTATCAAAAGTTATAGACGATCAAAATATGCTAATGAAATATAATGGAAAATTCATCATGTGTTACATGCTAAAAATATTAACAAATATGTAGTAATATTAAATTGACCATAACTTCTGAATCACAGAAGCTTTTCAATGCACTAAAGCTTAAATTAAAATATTTAATTTTTACTTTCTTTTATTTTTCTTACATTTTTCGTAAGAGGTTTCGTCTTTTGGTTATTCAAGTTCTTGAAAGAGCTTTTTTCATTATAATTTAAGAAAGATGTCTATATCTTGGTCTCTGGGGCCTATTAGACAGAAAGAAGAAACACGGGTTCAATTTTTTTTCGTCAAAAAATCATATCCCACAGTTTCAGAAAAATCTGTTTCCCGGAGGTAGGAACCTCTCCTTGTAAGTCTACTTAGAAATTACCATTCACTGCCACAAATTTTATATAATTGTTTTATCCATAAAAAATTTTTTTACACGAAGGTTAAATTTTATTAGTGATATAAATTTTAATAAATTAGAAAATTAAGCTTTTTAATTTATGAAGTTTTAAATTTATTAATGCGTCTATTAATAATAAAAAAAATAAGTAATATAAAATTTAGAAAAATTTGAAAATAATAGAAACTACAGTATTGAATTATTTACTTTTTATTGATAAACGCACGAATAAATAAAAAAATAGTTACCAATCAGATGTTTCTACTGAAGCTTGAGATGATGTTTCAGATAAGCAGAGTGTATGCCTGTTAAATGAAAATAATATTATTAGAAATATTAATAATCGTATAAATTATTAGAGGTTACCCAACAATATGTAAAATTTAGACCCAAATTTGATAATAAATTAACATTCTTAAAAGAATAAAAAATTGCAGTAAATTCAGAATAGTGTAATAAATAAAATAAACTTTATTATTATTTAAAAAAGGTTTTCAAGATTTGCAAAAACAAAAAATTAACTTGACGAAAAAAAATTATTTTATATTATTGATTATGTAATATCAATCAATACTCGAAAAAACAGAATAAATAAATTCTTATACATAAGACATTGCAGCTGGGGCTTCCGATGATGCTTCAGATGAAGCAAGTATCTCTCTGCAAATGCGAAAAATATTATTATAAATACAAAATAATTGCAAAAATTATGAGAAACTATGAAAGTATGTGTTAAATTTATACCGAAATTTGATAAGATTATATATATAAAAATTAACAATTGATTTATAATACAATTTGCAAAAAAAATAATTAGCTTAGCTCAAAAGTAGAAAATTATATTATCTGATTTACAATTAAATATAATAAAATAAGTAAGATATTACTACATATCAGATGTGGTAGTTGGGGCTTCAGATGATGCTTTGGGTAATCCGAGTAACTCCCTGTAAAATGAGAAAAATATTATTTAATATATTAAATAATTAAACAAATTATAAGAAGCTATGGAGATATGTGTTAAATTAACGCCAAGGTTTGATGATGCGTTCTGAAAATACGTATCTTTGCTATATAATAATAAAAAATATTAGTAACTTCGTAATAAAAAAATAAAATGAAAAAATAAAATGCATACACATCAGATGTTGCAGCTGCGACTGCAGATGGAGTCTGTAACTGCCTGCGAATATAGAAGGATATCATTAAAAAATCCAAATAGTTGAACTTGTTTATAAATTTAAATTATAACGTTTTTCACGAAAACAATAGAATTTGATATCGTTCTTTATAAGTACTTGTATATTTTATACAAGTGTATATTATTTGTAAACATGTATATTATTTACAATTTTACATTATTTGTAAAATTTTAGATTCTTTACAAACATTTAAATTTTGTTAAAGTACACTTGGCGGAAATGATATTTTTCTGAATGTTAACCTTAAATGGCAACATCACATATTTTACCACAGACATAAGACAATTCGAAATTTTTTTTTTTAATTAAAATTTTATAGTTGCATCCCCCTGGTTAGGGTATTAGCAACTATAGGTACTTTATTGAAAATACATATTTGTTTACAATAATTGTCTTACAATAGATACATATATATGTTATTTTATAATTTGAACATTATACATTATATATTATTTTTTAGATCTGTTGAGTCTATAAACTTGATAACTTTCTTAATTTGATTGTTATTGTTCAATATTTCTTTTACATTATTTTTTATTTTTAATATTTTTCTAAGATCACTGTATTTGGAGCACTGTATTAAGATATGTTTAACACTATTTTTTATATTACATTTCTCACATTGGTTGGATGTATTCTTATCGATAACTGATTGATGTGTTAGTCTGGTGTGGCCTATGCGTAGTCTGGCGATGAGTACTTAATTTTTCCTATTTAGTTTGGTGGTTGGGTTTTTTTCATAGATGTTGTTTCTTATTTTATTGATAAAGCTATTTCCTTTTTTCCACTGATTGTTCTATTTTTTAAGTATATTAAGTTTGATTTTTTTTTGTAGATCTTCCTTCGTAATTTTTTTGTATATGTTTGAGTGTATTAGTTGGCTTGCGTTTTTTGCTGCTATTGTTGTTTCTTGTTTTATTGATGAATTGGTTTCGTAGTGGGTGATTTTTATTTTGCCTTCTGTGTTTATTCTCTATGGATCTTGTATCTCTATGGATATTGTATTTTATGGTATTGTTGCTTTCTTGGTTTCTTAGTCTATGGATATTTTCTATGTCTGCGTAAATTATTATTTCGTTTTTATTACTGTTTTTTGCGCATTCTATAGATATGAATAAATTGATTGTTTGAAGGTTGTTGTTATTAATCCATTTGGGGTATTTATGCAATATTTGTTCTCCATTAGGTAATACTATTGCACTTCTGGTTGCGTTGTTATTTTTATAAGTTGCTGTATATATTTTGTAGTCACTTGTGCTATTGCTCAGAGTTTCATTGGTGCTTGATTCTGGTTTGTCCAGTATGAATGAGTTGAAGTCTTGTTTTTTGATCCGGGGCACAGACAAAATTGTTCTATTGGATATGTTTGATATTCCTCTATTTTATATTTTTTTGCGTTGGTGCTAAATCTGTAGTAGAACGGTTTTTTTGTATTTTTTTTAAGATTATAATCTATTGTGTTGTTTTGTTAAAATTCCATATACTTGATTTTTGGGTGTCGTTAATATTTTTGTTGAGTGTGTTTTGGATTCTTCTGTATTCTAGTGGTATCATGTTGCATTCACTTAATATACTATTGAATGGGCTGGTTATGTATGCTCCTGTGGCGATTCTCATACTCGTATTTAAGACTGTGTCCAGTTTTTTAAGTATGTATTTTTTGGCTGAGCCGTATACAATACTACCATAGTCAATTTTACTTTGGATTATGGCTTTATATGTGTTTTTAATGATGTTTCCGTCTTCGAGCATATACTACTGGAGGAAGCCTCCCAGCTATTAACTGCGTTACAAGGCGAAGAGAGAGAAAGCCTCTATTTTGGTACGTGCTATCTCTCTCTCTCACTTTCTTAGTGGGGAACAGAAGCAGCCAATCAAATCAGGCTAGAGAGAGACAGCACGTACCAAAATAGAGGCTTTCTCTCTCTTCGCCTTGTAACGCTTGCTGCCATTTGGAGGCTTCCTCCAGTAGTATATGCTCGAAGGTTTCCATTAGTTCCTTAGTTTTTGGCCGATAGTGTTTTGAGTATGTTTATTTTCTGTTTGCACTGTGCTTTTATATTTACTATGTGGTTGTTCCATGTTAGTTTTTTGTCGAATATCAGTCCTAATATTTTTATTTCTTTGACTATTTCAATTCGATTTTTTTTAATATATAGTTTGGGTTCTTCTGGTTTGTGTTTATTGCTGAATAGGATAGCTTTAGTTTTATTTTTGAAGAATTTAAATCCAGTTTGGTCAGCAAAATCATTTATTTTTTGTAGAGTGTTTTGCATAATTATTTCACTTGTTTTAATATTTTTTCCTTTAATAAAGAGGGTTATGTCATCTGCGAATATGGTAAAATTGACCGGTTTTTGTATGCAGTCTCGTATATCATTTATTGTTATTAGGAATAAGATTACACTTATTACGGACCCTTGTGGTACACCATTGTCAATGAGTACTGACTTAGATAGTTCGTTTCCTACTCTGACTTGAATAGACCTATGTTTTAGGAAATTTTTTATAAAGTGGAACATTCGGCCGTTTATTTTGTGTTTTTTTAATATTTTCAAAATTCTATCTTTCCATACTAGGTCATATGCCTTTTCTAGATCCAGGAAACTGCTAATAGGTATTGATTACTTGCTAGTGCTTCACATATTTCAGATTCAAGCAGGGTTGCAAATATTTAAATCATTTTGGGCTTTAAATAAATTTTAATTCACAAATCCTTTTTGAATTCGTAATTAGAGTTTTATTTAATTAACAATTCCTTTTAAATTATTAATTAAAAATATTTTAATTAACAAATCAAAATCTAATCGTGAATTGAAAAGGCTTTAATTAAAAAATCAAAAGGAATTCTTAATTAAATAAATTTCAATTAAGAAATCAAAATGTAATCGTGAATTGAAAGGGCTTTAATTACAAAATCAAAAGGAATTCTTAATTAAATAAATTTCAATTAAGAAATCAAAATTTAATCGTGAATTGAAAGAGCTTTAATTCCAAAATCAAAAGGAATCCTTAATTAAATAAATTTCAATTGAGAAATCAAAATGTAATCGTGAATTGAAAGGGCTTTAATTCCAAAATCAAAAGGAATTCTTAATTAAATAAATTTCAATTAAGAAATCAGAATTTAATCGTGAATTGAAAGGGCTTTAATTTCAAAATCAAAAGGAATCCTTAATTAAATAAATTTCAATTAAGAAATCAAAATGTAATCGTGAATTGAAAGAGCGTCAGTTATGATCATGATTTGTGAATTCGAGGGCTTTAATTAAAAATTCCATAATTCCGTTTTAATTAAACGTTTTAAAGGAATTTTTATCATATATATGTATATAGAAAAACAGATGTGGACGCGCACATACATACGCACCTGGGCTCATATATATGCAACATTTCGTGTCGACCCAAACGCACACATACAGACAAGTTGATATACATATATATATATATATATATATATACATACATACATACGTGGGACATTCCACGTCAATTAGAACGCACCCACAGACAGGTTTATATATATGGGACATTTCATGCCAATGCGCATGCACACACATAGGATTATATATATATATATATATATATATATATATATATATATATATATATACATGGGACATTTCGGGTCAACTCGTACGTACTCATGATCACAGGCTTCTCTATATATATGGAACATTTCATGACAACTCTCACATACCTATCCGAGTTCCTTCAGGTTCGCATATATGGGACATTTCATGTCAATTTTCATTCATGCACACACACGTTAATATACATGGGATTTTTTATGTAAATTTCAACGCACACACATACAGGTTCATATATATGGGACATTTCATGCCAATGCGCACGCACACACACACACACACAGCATTATATATATATATATATATATATATATATATATATATATATATATATATATATGGGACATTTCATGTCAACTTGTACATACTCATAATCACAGGCTTATCTATATATATGGAACATTTCATGACAACTCTCACACACCTATCCGAGTTCTCAGGTTTACATATATGCGACGTTTCATGTCAATTTGCATTCATGCATACACGCTTTTATATACATGCGACTCTTCATGTCAACTCATGTACGACCTTACTGACAGGTTTTTGCATATGTATATATGGTCCATTTCATATCAAATTGCTAACGTTCACCCGCAATTTTTTTGTTTCTCTATATATATATATATATATATATATATATATATATATATATATATATATATATATATATATATATATATATGGGACATTTCATGTCAACTTGCACGTACTCATAAGCACAGGTTTTTCTATATATATGGGACATTTCATGACAACTTGTACACACCTATCTAAGTACCCTTAGGTTTATATATATGAGACGTTTCATGTCAATTTGCATTTATGCATACGCGCTTTTATATACATGCGACTCTTCATGTCAACTCATGTACGACCTTACTGACAGGTTTTTGCATATGTATATATGGTCCATTTCATATCAAATTGCTCACGTTCACCCGCAATTTTTTTTGTTTCTATATATATATATATATATATATATATATATATATATATATATATATATATATATATATATATATATATATATATATATGGGACATTTCATGTAACTTGCACGTACTGCAAGCACAGGTTTTTTCTATATATATGGGACATTTCATGACAACTTGTACACACCTATCTAAGTACCCTTAGGTTTATATATATGAGACGTTTCATGTCAATTCGCATGCATGCACACACGCGTTCATGTACGTGGGACTTTTCATGTCGACTTACAAGCATGATATAAACATATATATATATACATAAGGGACATTTCATGTAGAATCGCACGTACACACACAGGTTTATTCAAGTTTATATGGAACATTTAATTTCAACTCATACGCGCACGCACACGCTCACACATACAAACACATATTTAACTTTATATATATATATATATATATATATATATATATATATATATATATATATACATACTCTACCTTATCGATGTAGACAATATTTAAAAAATAGTTATTTATTATGCTGTGGTACCCACGATCGCCGTCTTTGGATACCTAGGTGTTAATGACAACTTAAACATCATCTACAGCTAAAACTTTTGAAATTCAACTTATAGTTTAATAACTACTTTGAAGTTGTTTCAAATGTTATCTAGCCAAACATGGATGTTCCGAGTAAGATAAACATTGTCTACAAGAATATCTTTTGAAATTTAGCCATTATTTATTAATAACATGTACGTTTCCCGAGATGACATCTCACAATATCCAGGTGATCCTGGCTACCTGGAAATCGTCTATATGAATGAATTTTGAAATTTTCCATACCGATTATGAAGTTTACAGATATTTGCAGGGACTACGTCAAATGAAACTTGGAGATTCTTTTAGATTTCGATTCTAAGGTTGTTTGATTAGGTCGGAGAATACTCGGAAATAAAAAGATTTTAAAAGAACAATTGTTTAAGATTCATGCAAGTTCCATGAAAAATGTTGATTTACTCGTAGTCGATACCCATATATAAAGATCATTCATACAAATCATCTCGCATATAAATTTGCGGTAGTATCCCTACTAATTTATGAATTTTTCGTTCGAATTATGCCAGCGAAATTTAACTTCGAGAAAGCATATTACTATTGTAATTAGTGAATAATTTTAACATTTTTTCATCAAACATCATTCCGATATACAGGTAATAAGCGCTATTATTTAAAAAATTTAAAAAAAGTTAATTTATTTATTTTATACTTTTTAGTCTATTTATTCAATTATTGTATTTTATTTTTAAAGCATGTTTTTAAAATTTTGTATTTTCTATTTTTAAGTTAAAATTGTTTCTATTATCATTTAGAGTTACATTGCAACCAGACTTTTCGAAGATTACACTCAGGTACATCCGTTATCGGCGACTTGGTACTCCAGTTCGACCTCTTCATCCTAAATCATTATTATGCATTATAGATTCACTTTCAAACCTTGAATTAGGTTTTAGCAGTCCCGAAATCCCCCGAGAAACTCGCCTTGACCCAAAGAAAGCCTCCCCATTTATACTTCCTTGGAGATGACTTTTCACACCCATTATCATCGACCTGGATGTCCAGGTACCAAAATGACAACTGATTATTGCATTGTCATCCAAGACCAAAGTCTATGCCAATTGTCAGAATTTATATCTGTCAAAAAGTGCCTGAAATCGAGCGCGCAAGATTTGATTACAGACAGACAAACATGCAAACAGACATGAAGGCGAATATAAGAAAAGCGTATATAAAAAAATAATATTTACCTACGTTAAGTCTGCTTTAAGACTAATTATCTTTCGTTTTTTATGACAATAACAAGTAAATTGAATTTGAGAAAATTTCTATAAGTTACTTAAATTTATGAAAAAGTCAATATAAATCGTCATTTTTGCAGAATTATGAAGATTATGATTGATTTCGCGGAAATTATAAAGTTATGGAAATTATTTATGGAAACGTTTTCGATTGGAAAATTTGTGATTATTGCAGTTGAATTTTGTTACATCATCATCAGTTATATCCTCGTTAAAATGACCCAAAAATTTCTGAAAGAATCGGAACAAATATTTTTCCGGTCTTTAAAGAATGTTTAAGAACTATTATGAAATGAAAATTGATAAATGTTTCAAGTTTTCCGAATCGTTTCGACATTGAAATTTCAATTATAAGCCGTTATTCATAAAATTGGAAAAGTCTATTGTATGCAACTATTTTTCCAGTGATTCAGTTGTCATTTATAAAATTGTGAATTTGGGTGATTTATTATGTTTCTTCCCGTAATATTTATCTGATGTTGGAGCTACAGCAATCAAGTTTTGCTTTTTTTATTTCATTAATATCATTTTAAATTCGTAAATTAATAGTATATTGTGTAACGAGTAAGGTTTAGTTGACTATTGCGCACGAGGGCAAGTTGGCGCACGAGCGTAGCGAATAGCGCCATTGCCCGAGACTCTCTCTCTCTCTCATATCTGCCGTACGACTGACTCGCAATAGTATATTTCAATACTTTTTGGTACTATTATTTGTAATTAAATTACATACTTTTAGTTCACCAATTTCACGTTTATACGGAATAATTACAATTTCGTTAATGTAAAAATAATACAAGAATAGATGATACGATTTACTTTGTCAGAGGTTAAAGCGAGATAGAGTATAAAATTCATCATATGGTCGATGAGATACAGTATGAGGGCGCTGCGCTTGTATAAACCTTTGCGATTTTACATTAATTAACGCTTTTGCGTGACATTATTTTACAGAATGTAACGTATTTACGTGATTTAATACAAAATAATATTATACATAGCTGTGAAACACACGCCCTCAAAAAACAACACACGCAGCGCGCTATTAGCTACTTACTACCCCGAAAACGCATGCGCTATAGGCCGCTTACTCAGCACGGATGAGAAAAACAAATATAATAACTTGTCCGCACTAAAGCTATGTTAATACAATAATTTTTGTTAAAATAAAAAATCATTTAAACTTGTAAATTTTTTATGAACTTGGATTGGAAATTATATCAAGCTCGACAAACCTAATCTTAAAATACGTTACATTGCAAGTTTGTATTATTACTTTTTATGTAGTATTTTCGTGGGTTTCTTGAGTTGTCCGCACTCGAGTTGAATCTTACAAATTTTTTCTTTGTCGCAAAAAAATGTTATTAAACGCATTGTTTATTCATAACTTGGGATTGGAAATATTATTAGAAGACTGGAAGCTTCGTCATGCTCTTAAAAATAAAAATAATGTTATCTAATTTTAAAAATAATATCAATTTGAATAATATATCCTCATCAGAAAAGTTATTGTAATTTATATATTTTTAGAACCTTTCCAATTTCATGTGTACCACTATGGTATTATATGGGGATATCCATCCAACTTTAAATTCTCTAGTAACAGGTCATTATTTAAACTAGGTTATAATCTTTTGTGCTATCCTGTAACTCTATTTCTGATGTATTTTGTAAATGTGCCACAAACGGCGCAGCAGATAATTCGATAAAAAGTAAATTTACACATAAGATAAATTACGGTAATTTTTTATGTGTAAAAATGAATGTTTCATAGAAATATCTACTGCGCCGTTTGTTAAACATTTACAAAATACATCAGAAATAGAGTTACAGGATAGCACAAAAGATTTGAACCTAGTTTAAACAATGTGCATCATGCGGTAACCCAGTAACAGCTGTAATATGACCTGTTACTAGACAATTAAAAGTTTTGTGGATATCCCCATATATCAAAAAATATGATTATGACTTCTTCAGATTCTTTATGAATTTCTAATATATTGAATAGTGATTTTTGAAGGGCATATCATAGTATTAATTAAATTAACTTATTAATAAACTGAAAAATTGCCTAGTATTAATAAATTAGTGCGATTTATTGTATTTATTCACAAAAAAAATTTATAGCTTAGTCGTGTAAAATGGCTTTATTTCCATTATCAAACAATTCCATGGTATGCTTAACTATTTCAAGAGTTAAAAAAATTTAATAATATGTATATTTTTTTATAACTTCAAGATCGTTACTGAGAATCATAAATAATTTTCACGGTATTTTATTAATAGCAGGTCGTACATCTCTATCCTTTTATAATAAAAAAATTCAATTTTCTGCAAAACCTTATGATTGTAGCAAAAATAAGAAGAAAGCCCCATCTCGTATACTAAAAGCAATATTTTCTCTTATGAGAAAAAAATTATTTTTATCGCTTCGTTTCAAAGAAAACTTTGAAAAACTGAATTGTCCATCCAAACCTCGATATTTTATGTTTTTTAAGGTTTTTTTTCAAAACGAATCAAAAAAAAAATTTTTTCCTAATCAAAGAAAATATTGTTTTTATGATACAAGATGGGGCTTTCTCTTTATTTTTTGCTAAAATTATTAGTTTTTGTAAAAAAATCAATTTTTTGATTACAATAGGACATATATACTCGACCTCCTCTTAAGAATCTTTAATAGCTATTGAACTCTTTACAAGATTGTAATAATTCATCTCGATTTACTTCCACAGAGTTCGTGAAGTTTCATTAACCTTTCAATCAATATACAGAAAATATAAAGATTCATCCGTATTCTTAAATGATCTCATAGGAGTCGGTCTGTGGCTCATTCGGTAGAGCGTTGGATTCGTAATCTCGAGGTTCCGAGTTCGAATCCCGCTCTCGGCCGATTGATACAAGCACCACTGTACGTTACATGTGCTTTGTTCACAAACACACTTACGAGCTCCGTCGCTGATTAGCATAGCAATAATAGCATAGCATAAATATAGCGACGTTAGAAAAAAAAAAAAAAAAAATGATCTCATAGATTTATAATCATTTATTTACCAATAATTTAATAAATATATTCATACGATGATAAAACGTAAAAATATTTCTGAAGAATTTTTTAAAATACAATCTAGAAGGATTCTCCTGAAAACTTTACAGTGCTGTTCAATTCTAAAGCGATCTTAATTGTTCATTAATTGTGAATACGATAAAATTAAGGTTACTATTCCTTAGTAAAACTTAATGAATCAAAAAAGTTCAGAAGGTATCAACGAAAATCATGACAATTTTTTTCATAAGAGTTAACAAAGTTGTATTATGGACTGGTACCAAAAACCGCAAAAAATTAGAAAGATTCTTTTACATCAGAATCTTTCCAAACCTTAATGTACATTTTAACCGGGGTATTTCACCTGAATACGGAGGACATTTATAACTAATATAGGTAGCTAGGAAAGTTTCCGTAGCCGATGGAGATCCACGGCTCCACCAAAGTTTTTCCTATGTATTTTGGTGCCTTGAACACGAATTTCGAGGGTGGATAGCTGGAAAATAGTTAGGAAAATCTCTAAAGTAAATTTTCTGGTTGTTAATTCTTCGCAGAAAAACATAATTTTTCGTGTTTTTCATCAAATATTAAGTCGAAAATATTCTCATCAATTTTGCCGTACATTGCACCATTTCTGTGTAAAAACATCATAAATATAAAAAAAACTCATTTTGCCATTTTTAATGATTTTTTTTATTTTATTGCACTAATCATTGGTGACCAATATAATTAAGAATTTTTACATTTTAATTAGCTAAAATTATTCTTTAATCCACCAACTGTTGATAAAAAAAGAATGGTTTAGGCTGGTTGCGGTTTTCCTTTAATTTTTCACGAATAATTGAACCGCTTATTCAGAAAGTACCGCGCAACGGTGCTCACATGAAAAAAGTCAGGTCGGAAAATAGGGAGATTGCTATAGTAACATTAAAGTCCACGGTTCCAAAAATTTTTTTTATATATTTTGTCACTAAACATTAATTTAAAGGGGGTGAAGTCGGAAAATGTCCAGGAAAATTTGTATGATATAATTTCCAAAAATTTGAAAAGTATATTTTTCAAATGAAAAACATTTTGTCGCTTATTTCATGCAATTTTCATGCCAAAGTTATAAAAAAGAATAAGTTTTATAATTTTTTTCAATTTTTCATATTAGAATGAGACTATTGTTACAGTGCAGCAGAGATTAGAATAGGATTTCCTAAAATTTTATTTCATTTGCTAAATTTATGTTATAATTTATAAATACGTTTAATTAATCGTTATTTGTATTTTAATCTTATTACATTTTTTACATGTAGAATTTTTGCTACAAGAACAATATGTACAGTACGCTATTCATTATTTTATAAAGTTTGAAAAACTTGTGTTTTTATAATTTATAAAATTTTTTAACGAAGTACAATTTTTTTCTGTGAACTACTCTTTTACTGTTACATATTTTGTAAAAATATATTTTTTTAATAAAAAAAATAGGTATATGATTGATTGAAAATATAAATTTTAATTAATTTAATTTATGTATAACCCTGTTGAAAAAACTCACTGACGTGGTAACATTTTTTTTTAACTATTAATAATTGAATTTATTGATTTGTTGATTGTAATTCTTTAATCATTTATTTTATTTCCGCAATTCAATCCAAAATATCCTTAATTTATAATCCTTTAGTTGAAAATTGAGGCAGCACACTAATTATAACACATCCAAAATAATTTATAGCAGCATCATCAGTGTCACAACCAAATTTTAAAATTGCTAAGCATAAACTTTCAAAACGAATGTCAGGAAAAAGTAATTAACATTGTAAAAGAATTTTTTTATTACAGATAACTATTATGGGAAAAAATTTTTTGAAAATAAAATCATATAATCAAATTATCCATCAAAAAGTAAAACCATTCCTTAAAAATCTTTAAGATTTTTATCAGTATTAATATTAGCAATTTTTCCTAAATTAGAATTTTTTTTATTTTAAGTAACATAGAAAAAATAACCTGTTTGTGTAACTGATTAAAAACTGCTCACTTGTTAAAAAAAAAATCTGGTGGCACTCATATATATATATATATATATATATATATATATATATACCTGTGTGTGTGTGTGTGTGCGCGCATGTGAATTGACATAAAATATCCCATGTATATGTATATACATATAT
The DNA here is from genome assembly GCA_017163975.1 of Anastatus disparis. Classification (NCBI taxonomy): domain Eukaryota; kingdom Metazoa; phylum Arthropoda; class Insecta; order Hymenoptera; family Eupelmidae; genus Anastatus; species Anastatus disparis. The sequence goes on from JAFFSR010000249.1 coordinate 6,736,274, forward strand.
TCATAAGCCCATGTGTGTGCGTGCATGCGCCTTGACAGGAACAGCCCCATATATATATATATATATATAAAGAAAAATATATACGAACTCAAGTACGTGTGTCATGCATGTAAATTGACATGAAACGTCCCGTATATATAAACCTGTGTGTATGTGCGCGCGTGTGAATTAACATTAAATATCCCATGTATATGTGTACACAGATATACACACATATATATGTGTGTGTATATATATACTAGGGGTATTACCCCTCGCGCTGCTCTACTCATAACCCCAGTTATGCTATAAATATAATTATATATTAAACATTTATTATTAATATTATATTATATAATGTAATATTATTTAATTTATTATATAATATAATTTTTATCTAAACTCTAAATAAATATTTTTACTATTTCTATTAATATTAATTATTTATGTTACTTTATATAAAAATACCTCAACACTATTTTGTTCATTATATTTCAAAAAGAAGAGATATATATAATTATTATTAATTCATTATTTTTTTATTTTTATAAAAAAGAAGAGATATATAGTGTTGAGGTTCGGCTTTCCACACCACCTTACATTTCAAACCTTTATCAATATAACTTATAAATATTTATTTTTTAAATCAATATTAATTTTGAATAAATTTGTAAAATTTTTTTGTTAATATAATTATATAATATATGAAGTTTTAAAAAAGGTGTGTAACATAGAGGTACCTTGATGGCGCGTTAGATTTTTTGATTAGTGGAAACCCTCGCCAGTAGCCCTAAAAACCACTTAGTCTTATAAAATATATTTTATTTTAAATATTTATAATATATTTAATTATACGTAGTATAACTTAAAAATAGTGTTATTATTGTTATGATATTAATGATCATTAGTTTAAAATATATTGAAAATTTTGTTGATAATTTAGTATATTATTTGATATATCGTAATGATTTTGAGTTTTATAAGATTTATAGGATTATTTTGTTATAATTCCTTTTTTATATCTTTTTCTCATTTTAAACATTTTATGAGATATATCAAAAATTCATACTAAAATTTATAAATTTATTATGATATTGTAAATGAAATTATTACATGATCATTATATCATATTTTATTTAAAATTTAGTTATTTATATAACAAATAAATAAATAAAATAATTTTAAATTATTTTATACTTACTTATACTATATTTACCTGTATAAAAGTTATGAATATGAATTTTTTATTTATTGTTGTTATTAGTTAAATTATTTATTTATTAAAATTTCGTTTTATAAATTTTAAATAATCATAACTTTTAAATATTTTAGTTAATTTTTAAATATTCTAATTTTTTTGTTTTTAATAATATTAATAATTTAAAAATTTTTTTTAAATTTATTATTATATATTTAAATATTTATGATTTATTTTAATTTTTCATATTTTATTAATAATGTTAGCTAATCTTAATAAATAATTAGAATAAATTTCATGACTTTGATTAAAGTAATATTCTGCTATTGGTTCGCTTATATTTATTTTATATTTTATAATTTCATTCGCATAATATTTATAATACTCTGGTACTTCATTCCAATTTTTAAATTCAAATTGTTCATTATTTTCCTCTATATACGAATTAATAATATTATTTAATTTAGAAATTATTGTATTGCTTATTGAACTATTATTATCTAGACTTTCTAAATAATATTCATATTCTTCTTGGAAATTTAAATGTTCTTCAATTTGATCATTTAAATTTTCCATCAATTGTTGATCATTGACATTGTTAATTTCAACATAATGACCTTCTATTGGATCCCATTCAATCATTTGTTGATCATTAACATTGTCAATTTCAACATCATTAATTGAATTCCATTCCATTATGTTTTTTTATTTATATATTATTAAAAATTTTTAATGTTTATAATTAATATAAATATAACCTGAAAAAAAATAAAGTTTAATTAATAAAATAATTTATAAAAAATTTATTTAAATAACATTAAATTTTTGTTAAATTATAATAAAATTATTTTTCTAATATTTCTTTCCAAACTATGTTAGGTATAATATCTTTGTTTTCCGATTCATTTTGAATATATATTTTATTTACATTTTTACAACGTGAAAGAGCAACATATAATTGCCCGTGAGAAAATAAAGGTTTTTTGATGAATATTCCTATATTTTCGAAACTTTGGCCTTGAGATTTATTAATTGTTATAGCAAAAGCTAATATAACAGGAAATTGTTTTCTATATAAAATAAATGGTAAAGATGATGATTCATTAGTGTTTAATGTAATACGTGGTATAAAAACTTTATTTCCTTTATTTTCTCCAGTAATTATTTGTGCTTCTATGTTATATTTGAATAATTTAGTTATTTTTAATCGCGTTCCATTACATAATCCATTTTTATACTTAAATTTCGAATTAACATAATTATGGTATTTACTTTTAATTTCAGTTCGTGTGGAGGTAATCCTTCTCTTATGTTATTTAACATTTCTATTGGATAATTCAAATGAATATTATCATCCGTTTGATCTACACCTTTGTATGTTGCATAGTCAATGCTATAATAAGTTTTTGTTTCATTCTTAATTAATTTTAAAATTCTGTTATTTAAAATATTTACATCTTCATTATGTGTACTCAAAATGACATTTTTTGAAAAACAATAATTTTCGTTAATGTTTTTATAAATTTTGGCACAGACGTCATTAGTTTTCCATTCTTCTGGAATAATAAATGGATTAATGTTTCCTTCTCCTATATTTAATAAAAATGAAGAGAAACTGTCATTATTAGATCTTATGTTTTTTTTTAATTTAAAAATATGAAATAAGGGCCAAAGATTTGAATATTTTATAGTCTCTTCAATTATAGTATTTCTTCTTCCATATTTTAATACTGGTAGAATTTGTCGAAAATCTCCACCTAAAATAATTATTTTTCCACCAAAACTTTTATCATTATGACAAACATCTTTTAAAGTTTTGTCTACGATTTCTAAAGCTTTTTTAGGAATCATAGATGCTTCATCCCATATAATTATATCTGTTTCTCTTAATTTTTTTAACTGAATTAAATTTTAAAAATGCGCTTTCAATGTTATTTAAATCCAATGGTAATCTAAAAGTTCTGTGACTTGTTAAACCTTTAAGTAATAAAATTGAAGCTATTCCGGTCCAAGCCATCGATAAAAATTTTTTTTTAATGCTTATATAATAATATATTAATGTTTTGTATAAGAAAGTTTTTCCGGAACCTCCTGGTCCATCTATGAAAAATATTTTTTGTTTATTATTTATTATTTTTTCAAAAATTTGTTTTTGATCATTATTTAATTGTTTATACATTTTATCAAATTTTTTTTTACTAAAATTTATAATTTCATCATTAATTTCTTCATTTTCTTCAATGTATGTTTTATTTGGTTCTGGTAAACCAAAATTTTCACATGATATATCTTCTAAATTTAATATTTGATTAATATGTGATAAAGCTTTATTTTCTTTATTATCTTTAAAATCTTCTGTAAAAAATTTTTTATATTTGTTCCAAATAATTTTACCTTGAATATTTTCACATAGTAAAAAACATGCAAAAAATTTACGTAGTTGTATTGGTAACATAACTTGACATGCTTCTTCAAAAATATAATAAATTTCATTTTCGTGCTCAATTAAATTCATTGCTAAAGCTGTTTCTTTATAAGTATTATAAGTAATATTTTTGTGAGTTCGTAAATCTGTATAAGATGTTGCACCTTTTATTCTATTTAATATTAATTTTAAAAAAAAACGTTCACTATCTTTAGGAGATACTACATTTAATCTACCAATAGCTATGTTTTTTCTATTTTTTGATCGTTTTATCCAAGATTTTGTGTTAGAATTGAAAATATAATATTGTGGTATGTTAACATATTTAATTTTTTTAGCAAAATCATCTTTTTTATTCAAAGTAAACCATGCGGTTAACGTTGTTTCGTATTTATTTAATGCTGAATCTATATCATTTTCATTAAAAATTATTTTTTGTTGATTTTCTGTATGAATACTTAATCTTATTACAGAATGACTTCTGCCACATAATGGTAATTCTTGTAATCTCCATGCTGCTTCCATTGGACTTAAGTATCTACCATCTATATATTGTGTTATTTCATCATATACTTCTTCTTCATTTTCTTTTATTTTATTTTCTTTTATTTTGCAATATGCTTTATCTACTCCTTTATAAATATAGTCGTAAATATATTTAATACTTTGTATTGACATACAAAGTTCAGTATTAATATGAGCAGCATATTTTGCTAATAAAAAACTATTGTAAGGAATTACCATTGAATTATCAACTTTTATAATTTTTTTGTTATTTTTAAAATTGTAGATATAATTATCAGAAATATTATTTCGTCGTTTGTATTGTGGATATTTATTTTCTTCAATTTTAGTACATTCAGTAAATGGTTTTGGAAAATTTTTTTTACATATATTTTTATTTTCATCATAACATGGAGATTTGCTAGTATGTGGTCCGTGTAACATATGTTTAATTACTAATTTTTGTAAATATATATTTTCCGATGATGGTATTTCAGCTGAAATATACTTATCAATAGATTCTACAGTAAATATTTTATGATTATGGTGTAATGTGATAATGATATGTGCATGAGGTAATCCTCTTTTTTGAAATTCTATGGAAAATACATAAGCTATTACAGGACCAAAAATTTCATTTTTATTATATCATTTAATAGCATTTTAAATTTTGCATAAAATAATCTTACTGTAATATTTGGTATATCATTAGGAGTTGTTCCTTCAGGAAAATTTTTTAAAATTTCTTTAAGTTCTTTCCATATGTGGAACAGTAATAAAAAATAAAAAACATATTAAAAGACATTTACAATTACATAACCAAAATAATCAAAAATTTACATGTTACATTTGTAACAAAATCATTTTACGACATGATCATTTTTTGAGACATTTAAAAATTCATAATAATTCTTATAGTTACATATGTGAATGTGGAAAAGGTTTCCAACGATTGGATTCTTTAAATCGACATAAAAAAATACATAATTAAGATATTTTAAGAATTGTTTATTAAAATTTTGATACATCTTAAATAATGTAAAAAGGAATAAAATAATAAAAGGAATTATAAATAAATAATTCTAGAAATTTTAAAACTTAAACATTATGATGTATCTAATTTAATAATAAACTTATTAAAAAATTTTTAATATTATTTGAAATAGTTTATTTTTTTAAATTTCTTATAATAATTGATATTATTTATTATTTTATTTTTCTTTAATATCAATATTTATATAATATAAAATAAAATATATTAAAAAATATATAAAAGTGGTTTTTAGGGCTCCTGGCGAGGGTTTCCACTAATCAAAAAATCTAACGCGCCAATAATGGTACCGCTTTATTATACACCTTTTTCTATTCAATAAATAAATATAAATAGTTATTAATCTTGAAAGTTATATAAATTTAAACATAAATATTAATATCAATTAATTTTAAAAGTTGTATAAATCAATACTATTAAAGGTTTATAATGTAAGGTGGTGTGGAAATCTGAATCCTCAACACTATATGCTTATTTTTATTTTAATACAATAAAATATTTATAATATGAATAAATTATTAAAAATCATTATGTTTTCAACAAATGAATTAATTATAGTGTTGAGGAATTGTAATAGAATTAATTTAAATTTATATTTATTAATTTCAGATAAACTATGTAAAAAATGGTAATAAGATATCTGATGAGGCACATGTTTTTCATTTTAAATATTATAAATTGTAATTTTATGCAACTACTTTCGAGTTTTCAACAAAAAAAAAATTAAAATTTTTATATTTTTATGTAATATTATACATAAATAAAATATAATAAAAAAATATAAAACTATATTATGCAGTATTTGATGGTTCTAAAAAGTTGTGGGAGGGGATTGTGGGGGGGTTGTGGGGGGACTGTGGGGGGGTCTGTGGGGGGGTTAGTGGGGGTCTGTGGGGGGACGTGGGGGGGGGTAATGATCGATAACATAAAATAACGTAAATTTACGTTATTTAATTAATAAAAATCATGTGGGGGGCTGTGGGGGGCGTGGGGGGATGTGGGGGGCACCGACTGAATTTTGGTTCATATAACTATATAATATAGGGAGATATATATATATATATATATATATATTCATAAGCCCATGTGTGTGCGTACATGCGAATTGACAGAAACGTTCCCATATATATAAATACAAATTTCAAATACATGTTTAGATGTGTTTGCGTGTTCGAGTTCACAAGATATGTCAAATATATGAAAACCGGTGCGTGCGTGTTGACATGATACGTCCCATATATGTGAACCTAAGGGCGCTTGGATAGGTGTGTTAGAGTTTTCATGAAATGTCCCATATATATAAACCTGTATAGGCGTGGGTAATAATTGACGTGAAAAATCCTATGTATATTAACGTGTGTGCATGCATGCGAATCGATATAAAATGTACCATATGTATAAACCTGTGTGTGTGTGCATGCGTTCGAATTGACATGGAAAATCCCATGTATATTAACGTACGTGTGCATACATGCGAATCGACATGAAATGTCCAATATATATAAACCTGTGTGTTTGTATGCGTTTGAATTGACATTAAAAATCCCATGTATATTAACGTGTGTGTGCATGCATGCGCAACGACATGACTGTCCCATATATATATATATATATATATATATATATATATATATATATATATATATATATATGTATATATATGTATATATAAACCTGTAAACGACATGAAATATCTCATATATATATACCTGTATGAGCGTACGTTCCAATTGACGTGAAAAATCCAATATTTATTAAAGTTTGTGTGCATCCATGCGAATTGACATGAAATGTCCCATATATATGTAAACCTGTGTGTGTGCGTTCGAATTGACGTGAAAAATCCTATATATATATTAACGTGCGTGTGCATGCATGCGAATCGACATGAAATGTCCCATATATATATAAACCTAAGGTTACTAGGATAGGTGTGTGCGTGTTGTCATAAAATGTCCCACATATATAAAAAAGCCTGTCATTATGAGTATGTACGAGTTGACATGAAATGTTCCATATATAATCCTGTGTGTGTGTGTGTGTGTGTGTGTGTGTGTGTGTGTGTGTGTGCGTGCGCATTGGCATGAAATGTCCCATATATCTAAACCTGTAAGTGCGTGCGTTCCAATTGATGTGAAAAATCCCATGTTTATGAAAGTCTGTGTGCATGCATGCGAATAGACATGAAATGTCCCATATATATAAACCTGTGTGTGTGCTTTCGAATCGACGTGAAATGTCCCATATATGTAAATCTAAGGGTACACGAATGGGTGTGTGCGTGTTGTCATGAAATGTACCACATATAAAGAAAACCTGTACTTATAAGTACGTGCTAACCGACATGAAATATCCCATGTATGTATGTATATATATATACATATATATAAACCAAAATATATACGGGTCAACGGGTGCAAGTTGACATGAAACGGACCATGTATATATATATATATATATATATATATATATATCAACTTGTCCGTATGTGTCGTGTGGGTCGACATGAAATGTTGCATATATATGAGCCTAGGTGCGTATGTATGTGCGCGTCCACATATGTTTTTCTATATACATATATATGATACAAATTCCTTAGTACGTTTAATTAAAAAGGAATTGTGGAATTTTTAATTAAAGCCCTCGAATTCACAAATCATAATCATAACTGACGCTCTTTCAATTCACGATTACATTTTGATTTCTTAATTGAAATTTATTTAATTAAGGATTCCTTTTGATTTTAGAATTAAAGCCCTTTCAATTCACGATTAAATTTTGATTTCTTAATTGAAATTTATTTAATTAAGAATTCCTTTTGATTTTGGAATTAAAGCCCTTTCAATTCACGATTACATTTTGATTTCTTAATTGAAATTTATTTAATTAAGGATTCCTTTTGATTTTGGAATTAAAGCCCTTTCAATTCACGATTAAATTTTGATTTCTTAATTGAAATTTATGTAATTAAGAATTCCTTTTGATTTTGTAATTAAAGCCCTTTCAATTCACGATTACATTTTGATTTCTTAATTGAAATTTATTTAATTGAGAATTCCTTTTGATTTTTTAATTAAAGCCTTTTCAATTCACGATTAGATTTTTATTTGTTAATTAAAATATTTTTAATTATTAATTTAAAAGGAATTGTTAATTAAATAAAACTTTAATTACAAATTCAAAAATGATTCGTAATTCAAATAATTTTTAATTACTTTTTTCGCAACCCTGGATTCAAGTGTAACTAAACAGTCTGTGGTGGAGTGTTTTTCTCTGAAGCCACTTTGTTCCTTACATATGATGTTGTTTGCTTCTAAGTACCATTTGAGTCTTTTGCTTATTATTTTTTCAAGACACTTGCATAAACAGCACGTTAAGGCTATAGGTCTGTAACTATCTTTGTCATATTTGTTTTTTCCTGGTTTGGGTACAGGGACCACTATGGCCTTTCTCCACATTTTAGGGAAGACTTGGTTGCTCCATATGATGTTGTAAATTTCTAGAAAGCATTCTATGGCGTTTGTAGGTAGGTTCTTTAAGAAGATGTTTGGTATTGAGCCTGGTCCTGGACTAGTGTTCTTACTTTTTAAGAGTGTTTGTTGTAGTTCTTTTATTGTGATGTCGTTGTCTAATAGGCTTTCCGATTTATCTTCGTATTGTGTTGTTACGTCACGACGTATCTTTTATTTCAAAATTTATCATTCCAAAAATATGCAGTTATTGATCAACCAGCTAATTTACCTTAGCAAGCATATTGTAAAAGTAAGTCATTTGTTAAGAAACCAAGTGCAATGCGATTTTCGGAATTAACAAAATAAGTACAATTACGAAGACTACATGAACCGGATTTACCACGTTAACCATATCATTCAATAAGAGTCAAAATGCATAATAAGCATTGCTCCATCGATTAACACCAATTCAAATTCTAAAACAAGGCAGGGATCATCAATATAAAAAGACAGATCTAGTCAGGAAGGGGGAGCACTTTAAAGCAGACACTTTTTCAAAGCACTTTATCAGAGAATTTCTACAAGCACTTCAAAGATACAATTATTATAACTATATTCCTCGCACTATAAAATTATTCTAATATTCGCGCACTATATTCAGTTTATTATAAAAGTAACAAATAAAATCTCTATAATTAAAATATTAAATCAAGTGTACTTATTTACTGTCTGCCTGTATCTACTTAGCCGAATCAAGGTAAGATTCTTACAATTATTATATTTTGATTTACATTGTTTCAATTCAAGTATATTTAATCGTGAGAACGATTCATAACAATTAAAATTGGTAGAGCTTTTCTATCACTAGACTTAACTTTCAAATTAAATATTTTAAAATCAAACTTTGTTCTTTTATTTAATATTATAATAAAATACATTTTCCTCATATCAACAACATAATCAATTATTTATTTCCGTCCTGGTGTAAAGCCAGGACTTAACATTTTGGTTCCGGTACAAATTTTTAATTGAAGGATCGTATTAAATATACTTGAAAATTATTAATATAAAAATATAATATTTAATTAGAAGTGAGAATTAACATATATATATATATATATATATATATATATATATATATATATATATATATAGGGCAGTCAATTAAATAAATTCAAAAGCACAATAAAGTGCAAATATATAAAATAAATGATATAAAGTGAAAATACATGAACAAAATAAAATATATGAAGTAAATATACATAAATGAAATAAAATATGAAGTGCAAACAAATAAAATATATAAAGTGTAATTAAATAAATGAAATAAAATATACAAAGTGCATAAATAATTCAAATATAATAAAAATAAAATATAATATACAAGTGCAATCAAATAAAGAGATAAATATATCGAATAAATAAATAACTATATTCAAAGCGCATATCATATCAAGTAAATAAAATAAATAATATAATAAAATATAAGCGCATTAATAATATTGATAAATCAAATAAAAGTGCATAAATAAATAAATAAAATATTAAACGCAAATAAAGAAAGTGCTATCTGAAATAAATAAATTACTGGATAAATAAATATTAAAAAATGAAATACAAAGTGCATCGATAAATAAATGATAATAATATATGAAACAAATAAAAAAGGAATTTAATTGAAATATATTGAAAATAAATAAAAGTGCAAATAATAATCATTGAATCAAAATGTACAATTTACACAAAGTGCTATTCATACTTTAAAGTAAAATACAAATACAAATATTAAAACAATTTTCAAAATATATTAAATACATAAATATAATCTATGTATCAATACTTAAATAAAAAAATTCAAAAGTACTACATAAGTGAAAATAACTAAATCAACAAAAGTGACACATTTAAGAAATACTAAAATTCACGGTCAACAAAAATTGCTATTAATCAATATTAAGTTAAGAAAATACTATAAATTTTTGTTATTGAACTTACAATTATTAATATTAACATTTAATAGTATACTAGTAAACTATTTAAGTTTTATAACAATACACATTATAGAATTAAAATAAGCATTATTAAATTTATTACGATTTCTTTAATTAATTAACAATAATCCAATCTATATTACTAAATTTAATTCAAATTTGATACATTAATAATATCTTAACTGCATTTAAAAATATACATTGATCATCAAAATATTACAAAGTATATCGAACTCGTAAAAGTACAAACTCAGCGAAAATTTTTTCTTTTACGTTACGGCTTCCATATATTAACAACAGCAAAAGGTCAATGTATAAAAATAAAACGTAAGTCAACAATTGTACGACATTCTCTGATTTTATAAAACAAAATTAGGTCAATCTAAATTCTTGAGTCAGTAATATCATAATAATTTGTGTTAAATAGTAAGTATTACGTTTACTAAATATACTGAAATTAATAAGATTTTTATGAAACATCAAAAAAAAAAGAAAAAAAACTTATAATATCTCTAATTAAATGAATGAAATTAATTAGACGGAAATTAAAAAAAATTGTCAATTACAGAAAACTCTTTGGATACGAAATTGTACAAAAATACAATTAATTGAAATTTGTAATAAACTCAAAGTACCTATTGATGAGAATTAAAATATTAATGAAATTCGTAATATATTAAGAGAATTTATAAAAAAAACTATTATTCAAAACGAAGAAGACGCTAGTGCGTTTAGAAAAAGTACAAGACTTCTACACTCTCCTGTTAAAAATACATGAAATACAACACAACAACAGCAGAATTTAGATACAACACAAAATCAAGAAAATCTAAATACAACACAAGATCAACAAAACATATATGAAAATATAGATATTAGAGCCATAAACAATAATTCAAATAGACAAGAAAATACAATTGATGAAAGTACAGGGACAATTCGAAAAACTATTCAAAACAGAACCAAAACGACAAACCAAGATAATAGCTTTGTAAACAAATATACTTTAGCAACAAACATTACAACAATATCAGACGACGACGAAACATTAAATGACGATTTAAATCTCTCTATTAAACAGGAAAGTTTTCAAGAAATTGAGGGTATTGGAAACGGAGAAAATATCATTATAAATAATCCTAATATTAACAACAATAATAATAACAATATTAATAATAATAATACGATAGACGACTTAGTAAATTTTATTGAGCATATCAACATGGCGCAACCAGGATATTCATTAGAAGAAATTACAAGATTGGTTCCTGATTTTGATGGTAAAAACATATCTGTAGACAAATATATTGAAAAATTAGAATTTGCTAAAGAATTACTAGATGCTGATCAACAAAAATCGCTTATGAACTATCAGAGATTTAAATTATCAGGGGCAATTGCTTCTGCAGTGAAACATACTACAATTAATACAATTGATGAATTTATTAAAATTGTAAAAAAATTATATCCTGAAGTTAATAATTTCTATACTTTATATGGAAAATTAGAACAAATTCAACAAGGATTTATTGAACCAGTAGAAGGATATATAACAAGAATAAAAGAATTAACAGAGAAAATCAGAGATAAAAAGAAAAACGAGACTGGAATAGAAAGAGCAACCTTAGAGCGATTTATTAATCAATTAAATCAAGATGAATTTAAATATTTTAAACAGGGGCTAGTTAATGAAATAAGATATGAAATGAAAGTAGCAGATAATTTCTTTGATGCAACTATAGAAGCAATTAAAATAGAAAAACAGTTAGAAAAACAAAATGCTATAAGAGGGAATCCAAATAAACAGAAAATTATGTTTAGTAATATTTTTCAAGAAGAAATCAAACAAATACAGTGCTGTCAAATATGCAAAACTACTGGTCACGAAGCATTATATTGCAATATAGCAGGTTGCGTATACTGTAAAGAACCAAATCATTCATCATTTGAATGCTCCAATACAAAAAATAAAATAAGATTGATATGTAAATTTTGCAATCAATTGGGTCATTCAAGAAGCACGTGTGATTTATTAAATGACAATAAATATTATTGTCAATACTGTCAAGAAAGTAATCATAAAATTAATCATTGCCCAATAATACGAAAATATGAGATATTTTGGAAATGTAATAAGAATGGACACAACCCAAATTTTTGCACTATGTTATTGAAAGAAAACCTACACAAGTATGCGAGCTTTGTAACGATAAAAATCATATGACAAATGATTGCGAAAAGGTAAAAATATTTATCAATCAAGCTAAGGCAAGCAATCAAATTAAATATCAGTTGTGTGACAAATGGGGTCACTCAGGTAAAGAATGTAAAAATCATGAAGCTCAAAATACGAGTTTTGAAAGAAACAATAGAGTCAACACTAACTTTTACAGACCGAATTTTCAATCGAAATTTTGCAGATACTGCAAGAATAAAGGTCACACTAAAGACGAATGTAGGACTTTGAAAAACAACAATAAAAAATTCCAAAATAATAATCAACATATAAAATGCTCATATTGCAAGAAACCAGGACATTTAATAGAAACATGTTTCATAATAAAAAATTTAGAAAATAATCAGAATAGATTTTGTACAATTTGCAAAAAGACTAATCATACTGATGAATATTGTCGACTAAAAACATCTGAATCAACAAATATGCAGGGAAACGCTTAAACTCATCTTGGAGAGAGCGTATAAGAGGAGTTACACAACCTAAGTCGCTCAAAAATTATATAGATATACAATATTTTGCAAAAAAACAGATAATTGATTATGAGTTTGAAACTTGCAGTAATTTAAATAATGATTACAATATTGAGCCTATTCATGCAAACATTATTGAACAAAATATACCGTTATACAAAATAACAGAATTTAAAGAAGAAATAAGAAATGACTCAATAACAATAAATACATGCAACGAAATTTTGAAGTAAATCGTATATGTCATGAGCAAATTAAAAAAGATATTAATTACGAAATGGTTACAAATCAAAATAGTATGGACACTGATATACCAATTTACATATTTAAATTAGACGATACACTACAATTTATTCAAATAAAAAACCCATTTACTAACAAATTATGTAAATTATTAATAGATACAGGTGCTCAGCTTAATATTATAAAAGAAAGCTTAGTACCACTAAATTTTGTTAATGATAGTGTTAGAATATATTTGTCTGGAATTACCAACACCCCTATTAAAACATGTGGTTTGATAAATTTTCCGATTAACGATTTACATACAGACTTTCATGTATAAATTGAAATGAATTTTAGGTATAAATGTATTGAAAAAAAAATTAAGATTGGATAAAGGCTATCTAGAAATAAATCGAGAAAAATTCTTTATTCAAACAGATTGCAAACATAACGAAAATGTAATTTCAAATATATATAAACAAAATACGGAAAATACAGACTTAATAACTACTAATACATTTTAAATATTAAATTATACTTCGAAAATACAGTACAGTGAAAATTATTCAATCTCGGAATTTCTTAAAAACAAAAATAAAAATATAGAACATTTTTTCAAAGATATTAATAACACACTAGACAAAGATTATTCTAATATATCAAATAATGAAGATTTTGAATATCAACAATTTCTTTTGAAACTTCAAGAAAATACGAATTCTAATGTTGAAGAAAAAGATAATGAATTTCTTACATATTTTATAGAAGAAAATACCGGAATTATATATAACAGATATACAAGAAGAATCTAGTAAATTTGAGGAAAATTTAGTGTATGAAAACATAAATCATATTCAAGAAGAAAATTTCGATCGTAATGGAAAATTATTAAATAAAATAATTTTAAATCACTTAAACGAAGAAAATAAACAGATTATAAAAAATTTAATCTTGAAAAATGAAGATATATTTTGGCTAGAAGAAGAGAAAATTGGAAGATGCAATTTAGAACACCATGAAATAAATTTAACAGATAATAAACCAATATATGTTAAACAATTTTCATTGTCATATAAGTCAAAAGAAACCGCTATAGAAGAAACAAAAAAATTAATTGAAAATAATTTAGTGAGACCATCTAAAAGTGCTTATAATGCACCAGCATTTGTAGTAAAGAAAAAACCAGGTAATGATGGGGAAGAAAGATGGCGATTAGTTATAGATTATAGAAAATTAAATGAAAAAACAATACCTGACCCATATTTAATACCATCTATAACAGAAATTTTTGATGACTTAGGTGGAAATAAATATTTTACGACTGTAGATATGGTATCAGCCTTCCATTGGGTACCTATGAAAGAATCAAATATTCATAAGACAGCTTTCAGCGTTCATCCATTAGGGAGATTTAAACTTATGGTTTTACCTTTTGGTTTAACAAATTCTCCGCGAACATTTATGAGAGTTGCTAACACTGCTCTGGGTGAACTTATTAACAAGAAAATATGTCACGTATATATTGACGACATAATTATAGCTGCAAAATCACAAAAAGAACATAATATTAAATTCAATTTAGTAGCATCAAAACTTGGAGAAGTTGGATTAAAATTAGAACCAAAAGAATGTGAATTCATGAAGGAAGAAGTAACGTTTTCAGGACATATTATAAGCGAAAATGGGATAAAAGCAGATCCAAAGAAAGTCGAAGCAGTAAAATTATTTCCGATTCCGAAAACAGTTAAAAATATTAGAGAATTCTTGGGACTAGCAGGATATTATAGAAGATTTATAAATGATTTCGCAAAAATAGCGAAACCATTAGCATGTTTATTACAAAAAAATACAAAATTTTCATGGGATTCGGAACAGCAGCAAGCTTTTGATAAACTTAAAGAGACATTATGTACTGCTCCATTATTACAATTTCCACAACTAGATAAGCCTTTTATAATTACAACTGATGCATCAGGGTATGCATTAGGAGCTATATTATCTCAGGGAAAGATTGGAGAAGATAAACCTATAGCATATGCTTCAAGAGTTTTAAAAGGCCCAGAACTCAATTATCATACATACGAGAAAGAAGCGTTAGGAATATTATTTGGTATAGAGTCATTTAGAAATTATATTTTCGGAAATAAATTTATTATAGTAACGGATCATAAACCACTACTATCTTTTAAATTAGCAGATAAAAATAATAGAGTTCAAAAATGGCGACTCAAATTATCAGAATATGATATTGATGTAATATATAAAAAGGGAAAAATGAATGTGAATAGTGATGCATTATCTAGAAATCCCATAGATACAGTAGAAATTAATGTCGTAACTAGAGCCTAAAAAGCGAAAGAAAATCAAGAAAATATTAAATTAACAGATATACCCACAAATGAAATGAAAATACAAAAATTAGATGAGGAACGCACACGTATTAAAAAGAAACGTGGTCGACCAAGAAAAGTAAGTAAAGCAGTAACAAATAAAGAAATTAAAACTGTCGAAAATAAAGACGAAAAACGAGAAAATATATATTCAAATAAAACTAATACCATTATATATTCTAAAAATTCTATTCAAAATAGAAAAGATAATATACTGCATTTAATCACGAGCGAAAGGATATCTTTAGATGAAATTCAAAATGAATACTTTAAACACAAAAATATGGAAATAAATAATAATTTAAAAGATAATGAAATTGAAATAATAAATTATAAAAAGAGGAAAATTTTTATAATGTGTTTAAATATAAAAGAATCATCAATATTAATAAAAGAAAAATTAATAAATAATTTTTCGCCATACCCTGCCCGAAAGCACAACTTTCGTCCCGGCACCGAAAATCAAAAGTTGTATTTTCGGCCCGGGTATGGCGAAAAATAGCATACACACCACGGGAGGTAAAATGGCGAGCCCATAGCACATACAATGCAAAGTAGAAATTCAAAGAACGGTTTTCCATTGCGGGATGTTCAGTCATTTAGGATTAACCGCTCACGCTATACAAGAATACTCATATGAAATTAGCCATGAAAAATGTAAATTCATTCACGATACAGGGATATTTAAATATGATAATATAGATACTAAAGCTGACCTGAAAATAAATTCAACAAAAGCAGTTGGAATAGACTTTGCATGCTCAGTGAAGGATAAAACTTGCACAGGAGCTTCATACACAGACAATTTTGGATCATGGGACAACGTTTTAGTACAGGGTCTTATAAGAATAACTTTATTAGAAGAATACGCTCAAGTAAGTCTAAAAAATGATAAATTAAGATTAAATTCAGGGACTGAATGTAAATTTTCGGATCAACATTGCATTGATTCACAATCAGGCTATACTTTTTGGGAAAATTTACCTACAGAAGAAGGTTTTAAAACAGAATATGAGACTTTATACAGAGGCCCTGCAACTATAATTAATTCACCTAATCAAAATCCCATATATACTGTAAACACAGAAACAATAACATTTTCTTTGTCCGCGTTAAATAATGTAAAAATTTGCGATAGAATATTAACAAAAACGGAACACCCGAAGCTATTTATTTTAGATATATCTTATAATAAAATATTATTTGATGATAATACGGTGAAAAAAGATGTAACAAATTTAGATTTATTGACATATATAAACTTAAAATTTGTATATATTGAAAAACATTTTAGGGCTGATCTTACAGATTTATATTTTAATATTTAAAAAGAAAAATGCGAGATAGAAAAAAAGGTAATTCGCGAATCCTTATCCCTTGCATCCATAGCTCCCGATGAATTTGCTTATAACATCATGCAGAAACCAGGCTATATAGCTAAACTTGCCGGCGAAGTAGTACATGTTATTAAATGTACACCAGTAGAGACACAGTTGCTGCATACAAACAAATGTTATATTCAATTGCCAGTATTAACAAAAAATCAAACATGGTTTTTGACACCAAAAACACATATATTATTAAAATGAGGATTGGAAATAAGCTGTAATTCGATAATTCCTCAATATTATAAAATTGGAGAAAATTGGATAAATCTTCTACCACAACCACGACCAACAAAAAATATAGTAAAAGTCTTAAAACCAAACACTCAAAAGTCGTGGATACCAGAAAAAATATCTTCTTTAGCAACAAGCGGAATCTATTCTCAAGAGGATTTACAAGAATTACAGCAACACATCATGTTTCCTTTTGAAAAAGCAGCGCTACTTAATGCCATAGCAAGAGGTATACAGGGAGAACAAATACACAAATAGACTTATTAAATAATCTACTTACAGAAAATACATTATCGCATATTGCAGAAAATACTTGGAATAAATTCGTAAATAAATTGACAACTTTTGGATCTATAAGCTCAGCCGTAATAATGATATTAATTATTATCCAAATAATTAAATTGACTATAGACACAATAATAAGGGGCTATACCCTTCACACTATTTATGGCTGGTTTATACATTTGTTAGGAGCAATTTTCAGCTCTCTAACACATTTAATGATTACATTAAATACCAATCAAGTTAAAAGAAAAACAAATTACGAAGAGATCCAACTAAAAGAAATAAGAATAGAAAAACCTTCTATATCAAAACCAACACCATTAAGAGAAACAACATAATCATGCATAGCGAAACCTACACCTTCACCTTTACGCTTAAAAGCACCATACACCATACCACCAATGCCTACACCTTCTCCCAAACCTATTCAAGAAGAGCCTAGAGAATTACCACTCTTCTGCTCTCGCATAGATTAATTAAATAATTATTATCATTACAGATTTTTATTATTATTATTTTTTCTCTAAAATGATTTTCAAATTAAGAAACGATTTAAGCTATGCAAATCATAATTTTAATTATATTGTTACATCTAAGGTATTCAGTCAAAGCTTAAGTCTATTACATTTCAGATTGCATAGTTACCTATACAATCATCTTGAGTCGGGAGGGAAGTGAATGAATATTCACTTATATATTCACATTATATTTAAATGATTTTATACTATTTAAATAATTACTTTTACAAAACATTTTATGTTATTTTTTATCTCATAAGTTATAATAAAAAAAATTTCATTTGTAAAGAAAATTTGAAATGTATAGATTAAATTAATTAAAAAGTATTTATAAGCAAAATCATGAATAATTTAAAAAAAAAAAAAGAAAAAAAAACTATTTTTAAATATTATAAGTTTAAAATAACTATATAATTTAATAATTTTCATTTTTTAAATATATTTACTACAAACACATCGAATAATTGTAAGAAAAGATTCGAACAAAATATTGTACTGAATACTGTATTTAAATAGATTTTAAGTTATTTATGTAAATTGATCAATAACTGTACAAAATTTATTACATTTTATTACTCTTATATTTATTAATTCAAACGTATACAGTTACTGATCAATCAAAAATTTTTTTAGTAAGTCAAAACTTAAATGCAATGTTATCAAATATTATAAGTTTGAAATAACAATATAATTCAAGAATTTTCCTTTTTTCCTTATATTCCATTACCAATAATCATACATTACTTAACAATTATATAATAGAAAAATACATCGAATAATCGTATGAAGACATTCAAATAAAATATTTTTATATTGAAATAGATTTAAGATATTTATGTAAATTGATCAATAACTAGAAAAAAATTGTCATCACATTAAAATTATTTCTTTTGTTGTTTCTCGTACCGATAAGCAACATCTTGAGCCCCAAGGTGTTACGTCACGACGTATCTTTTATTTCAAAATTTATCATTCTAAAAATATACAGTTATTGATCAATCAGCTAACTTACCTTAGCAAGCATATTGTAAAAGTAAGTCATTTGTTAAGAAGGGGCCGAACTATCTGTCTTTGTCTAATAGCGTTTTTCATCATTTATGTAAACACTATCCGGTATAAAAAGAAAAAAATAGCAGCCCCCGCTAGATATTAGTATAATTAGTAAATTTTGTAATAACAACCAAATTTTTTGACTGCGTAGTTTTTGACTAATTAGAGACCTACTAGCAATCTAGAATATAACCTATCTTTTTTTGGTAGGTCTCTAATTATTCAAAAACTACGCAGTGAAAAAATTTGGTTGTTATTACAAAATTTACTTATTATACTTAAATCTAGCGGGGGCTGCTATTTTTTTCTTGTTATACCGGATAGTGTTTACATAAATGATGAAAAACGCTATAAGACAAAGACAGATAGTTCGGCCCCTTCTTAAGAAACCAAATGCAATGCGATTTTCAGAATTAACAAAATAAGTACAATTACGAAGACTACATGAACCGGATTTACCACGTTAACCATATCATTCAATAAGAGTCAAAATGCATAATAAGCATTGCTCCATCGGTTAACACCAATTCAAATTTAAAACAAGGCAGGGATCATCAATATAAAAAGACAGATCTAGTCAGGAAGGGGGAGCACTTTAAAGCAGACACTTTTTCAAAGCACTTTATCAAAGAATTTCTACAAGCACTTCAAAGATACAATTATTATAACTATATTCCTCGCACTATAAAATTATTCAAATATTCGCGCACTATATTCAGTTTATTATAAAAGTAACAAATAAAATCTCTAATCAAGTGCACTTATTTACTGTCTGCCTGTATCTACTTAGCCGAATCAAGGTAAGATTCTTACAATTATATTTTGATCTACATTCCCCGTCAAAAACGTTTAGCTAAAAAAATTAACTAAAAATATAGCTAAAAATACAGCTAAAAATACAGCTATATTTAGCTGGAATATAGCTATATTAATCTGGATTTTTTAGGTAAAAATCCAGTTATTTTTTAGGTAAAAATCCAGTTAATATTTTGAGTCTCTTGTAACAGCGGAAAATATAACTGTATTTTCAGCTGTATTTTTAGCTGTATTTTTAACTGTATTTTTAGCTCATTTTTTGAGCTAATCGTTTTCGACGAGGATAACAATAGCTGATAATATAGCTAAATTTTCAGTTATATTTTTAGCTGTATTTTTAGCTTAAATTATTTTATAATTTCACGGAATAATAACTCGTTAGTTATTTTCCTGTAAAAGAAAGTTCCAAAAATGAGGTGAACCTCTTAGTGTCAGCTCTCCGAAGATCGAAGAGCTTCTGCGTTTTGGCACAAAGTATCTTGCTCTTTTATACCTGTGTCCTTAAAATTTGTCGATGGAATCGTAAAATTTAGAGAAACGCCACCTTGCGACGAGCATTAATCAATAATTAAAGGCAGGTAAGTTCACTTCACGTCGCTAGGTGGCGGATCTCTAAATTTTACGATTCCATTAAGAAATTTTGAGGCCATAGGTATAAAAGAGCAAGATACTTTGTGCCAAAATGTAGCTCTTCGATCTTCGGAGAGCCGACACTACGAGGTTTACCTCATTTTTGAACTTTCTTTTACAGGAAAATAACTAACGAGTTATTATTCCGTGAAATTATAAAATAATTTAAGCTAAAAATACAGCTAAAAATATAGCTGAAAATATAGCTATATTATCAGCTATTGTTCGCCTCATCAAAAACGATTAGCTCAAAAAATTAGCTAAAAATACAGTTGAAAATACAGCTAAAAATACAGCTGAAAATACAGTTATATTTTCCGCTGTTACAAGAGACTCAAAATATTAACTGGATTTTTACCTAAAAAATAACTGGATTTTTACCTAAAAAATCCAGATAAATATAGCTATATTCCAGCTAAATATAGCTGTATTTTTAGCTGCATTTTTAGCTATATTTTTAGCTAATTTTTTTAGCTAAACGTTTTTGACGGGGTTATTTCAATTCAAGTATATTTAATCGTGAGAACGATTCATAACAATTAAAATTGGTAGAGCTTTTCTATCACTAGACTTGACTTTCAAATTAAATATTTTAAAATCAAACTTTGTTCTTTTATTTAATATTATAATAAAATAAATTTTCCTCATATCAACAACATAATCAATCATTAATTTCTGTCCTGGTGTAAAGCCAGGACTTAACAGTGTTATGTGGACGGAGTTTTTTTCTTCGCTTATTTTGAAGTTTAAAAATGTCTGATCATAGTTGTTATTACTGGAGTTTTCTGAAAATTTATTGGCTAAGGTGTTTGCTATGTCTTTGGGTTTGTTTAAGATCGTGTCGTTCTCTATTAAAGCTGGTATCTGTAGTTGTTTATGTCTTCCGTTAATGGTTTGAATCTTGTTCCATATATCTTTGGTTTGCGTTTGGTGGTTGATTGAGTTTAAATATTCTAACCAGGTATTGCGTTTGCTATTTTTTATGGTTCTTTTGGCTATTGCTTTGAATTTTTGATGTTCTATTTTGTTTTCATAAGTAGGTTTTTTTTGTATTTGTTGTATGCCTTTTTTGAGTCTTTTATTGCAGTTTCACACGAATCATTCCACCACGGTGTATATTTAGTCTGTTTAGTGCCTGTTGTTTTAGGTACGCATTCATGGGCGGTTTCTATAAGTATGTTTGAGAATGTAGTTACTATGTGATCTATATCTATACTATTGTCTTTTTTGTGCTTTTGTATGTAGTTGAGGAGATATTCTATCTTTTGAGAGATTGTATTTTGATATTTTGTCCAATTAGCTTTTTGATATTTCCATCTAGGTGTATGCACGTTTTGTGGTGGATTGGTGTATGTAATTGTTATGCAGATCGGGAAGTGATCGCTGCCATAAAGATCATTGCTAACCTCCCATCTATTTGATGTGCTATGCAGCTTGAACATCAACTTAAGTCAATTGCACTAGTTCCATTGCTGTGTACGTTATAGTAAGTTGGGGAAGAATCATTGAGTAATATTAGGTCATTGTTGTTGATGAACTCTTTAGTTGTTTAGCCTTGGTTGTCTAGTTTATATGATCCCCATGTTTGGCTGTGGCTATTGAAATCACCTATAATATGTATGGTGTAGGTAATTGTTCTGTTAGATGGTTTAAAAAGGTTATGTTGAGTTCATATTTGTTGCTTAAATAGATGTTGCATAGACATAGTGTTTTCCCACCTATTATTGTTTTGATTGCTATTGCTTCGAGGTCGGTTGTGATTTGAATTTCTTGACTGTATAATGTGTTTTTGATTAGTATTGCTACTCCACCACTGGCTGCTGTACAATCTGTTCTGTTTTTGTTGTAGCAGTTAAAATTTTTTAATTTAATTTTTTTTTTCTTTTAGGTTTGTTTCTTGTATACATAGTATGTTACAATTATGTTGTTCTATTAGTTTTTCCATATATTCATAATTGTTTTTTATTCCATTTATGTTCCATTGAATAATTTTTTCCATTTTATTATTTTATTTTGTTGAGTTAATTTACTGTTCTGTGTCTGATGTTGTTAGTGTGCTTAGAGGAGTATTTGTTGCTCCTGTTAAGGATTTTAGAAGTAAGGTGCATCTTTTTTTTATGCCACTATCCCTCACATTTGGGTATACGTCCGTTTTTATGAATTGAATGAATTCTTCTATGTTTGTTGTGTGTTCGCGTACTATTTCAATAGGATTTTTTGCACCACTTAGATTTCCGAGTAGGTTTTTGAATTGGATGTAATTCAGCATAGTGTTGGATTCATTTAAGTACGTTCTTAAACGAATTAATTTTTTGTCTAATTTATCCATTGGAGTTGTATTTAGTTGTTGGGTGTTTGTTTTATTTTTTCCGGTAAGTATAGCGTTTAGATTAATTGTTTCTTGAGTTTTAGTTATATTTTCCTCTGTTGTTATAATTTTTTCTTTTTTTGTTTGTTGTTTTATTGTTTGGTCCTGTTTTAATTTAGGAAATTCATCATTGTATTTTTCATTTAAACTCATTTGTGTATCGGTTGAACTAATTTGTGAGTATGCTCGTTTGTTTTCTCTTTTACTCATTTCTATTTCCATCTCTTCCATAGATTCTTTATTATTGTGTGTAATTTTATTTTCTAATATTTTGTCTTGTCCATTTTTATTTACATCTTGAGTTTCATTTAGATTGGTCACAGTGCGGCTAGCAAAACTTGTATCACTATTATAAATGTTCACATTCGTACTGTTATTTGCCGTTGGAATTTCACTATCTTGGCTTTGTTTATTTTCGCAATACCGTGCGATTTGTCCTTCTTTCTTACATATAAAGCATCTTAGTGTGTCTGTACTGGAATAAATGAAATAGCTTATGTCTTCGTAATTCAATTTAAAAACTTTAGGTATTTTTTTTATGTCTTCCGTTTTGACGTAAGCTTGTCTTCGTGAGCTGATGACATAGTCATATCCCTCTTTTTCTATACTAGCTTTCAATATCAAGACAGATGCATTTCGGTTGACTTTTAGTTCGTCCAATAAGTCTTCAAATACGATATTAGGAATATTTGGATATACGTTGGAGAATATAACTTTTTTGTATTTGCCTACGAGTGGTCTAATAAATACTTTTTTCTCTTTTATAATTATAAATTCTCCATTATCTGTTAGTTTGTCTACTAGTTCTTTTGATGCTAAATAGATACAAATACGATTGTTTGAAGTTTTTGTTGACCCTCGTGAAAAAAATCAGGTGACAAGTCATCTGATTTATCAGGTGATTTATCATGCCAAAATATCATGTATCGATTTTGTTGGTTTTTACACGTTTTAAACCATGCTTAGTCAATTTAGAACAATTTTTGAAAAATTTTGAAATTTTTAAACTTAGAAATTTTTTTGTAAAATTAGTCAAAATTTTTTCTAAGACTAAACTATCTAAAAAATTTTCTAAGTTCAAAATTTTTCAAAATTTTCAAAAATTGTTCTAAATTGACTAAGCATGGTTTAAAATGTGTAAAAATCGTTACATGATGTTTTGGCATGATAAATCAGGTGATTTATCACCTGATTTTTTGAAATAGGGGATGCTATTACATTTTTTGGGCTGACAATATCTCCTATCGCACAGGTATAATCTGTTAGATTGAGTTCATCTACACATACTAATATTATTCCTTGGTTTCTTTTTGATAACTTGAATTTTTGGGTCGCATCTACATAACTGATATTTTCTACACTTTTTGCTTGGAACGTTGGTATTTCACTCCTGCCAGGAGATGCTTTTTCCGCAGTCATCTTCTTTAATTACGCCGAAGCGCAATTAAAGGTATAAATTTTAATCACTATATACTGTTGTGTTTTCACTATACTATTGCTTAACTTCGTTGAGATACACGGATTGTTTGCAAACACGTGTGTTCACGACGAGCTCTCATCGAAGACTGAATTCGAAATTATGGAGCTAATTTTGCATCATCGTTACTTATTACTTAATGACATAATTTTAGTAAACAAACATTTTTATTTTCTTTTTTTATGATCCAGATTATAATTTTATAAAATAAAATCTTTATTTCTTAGTTCAATAATTATATAGAATCTAATATTGTTAATTAAAATTATATAAGCAATAAAATTTTAGCAGTTATCATTTGAATGTTGCATAAATAACCTATATGAAAAAACAAAGTAATCATGATGCGAAATTCAATGCATTATTTGAAGTTCTCTTACGTCTGTGGTAAAAAATGCAGCACTGTCATTTGAGGTACACATTTTGAAAAATATCCTTTCCGCCAAGTGTATATATATGAAAAAAATAATGCTATTCATAAAAACTTTAAAAATTAAATTAAAATATTAATAAGGTCTAATTATCCGAGTATTTCAATTGAACTTTTAATAAAACTTAACTACCTGGTTCTATGACTAATAGAATTTTTTCGATTTCTTTTTCTTATACACCGGGTGTTTACAATAAATACGAAAATTTATATACATTATATAGCAAGTGAAATTCCATTACAAGACACTGAATATATTTCTCACTCATATGTTTTCTGTTTATACTTTCTTTTCAACTCCCTAAAACTACCTTAAAACATTAATGATCTTTTTTAAAATCATGAATCTTAATAGATGATTTTATTTAATAAACGATAATTTTGTTAATAAAAAAAAGGCAAATTTTATCCAATTTTTCAAGAAATTCAAAAATAAAAGAATATATATTAAATAAATTAATGTAACGATTCTGATTTTAGATGATGAAAAAATTGAGAACTTTAAGTTAAAACGTAAATATCAGACGACATAACAAAAGTAATAAAAAACTATGTACTTACTCAGTTAAAATCTTATATTTTGCATTGATAGCATTAAAATTACTATAGCAGGGTCGAGAATGATACCCAATCTCCAAGCTAGAAGTTGATTCCGGTTCCACAACATTCTCGTACCCAAGATTATTCGCTCTTCTTAATAGCAATGTTTCTTTGCATTTTGCTAATGTTTTAGTGTTGATTTTTTTAACATCAATGTTACACTCACCGCACAAAAAATATTTTCGTTCCATTTTGCTTTGCTGAGTACACTGAACGTTAACTGAGGCTAACTTAACGTTAACTTCATGTAAAAAAATTGCCATAAACTAATTAATTGTTTTAGAATTACAAATATTTTTGGCTTTTTGTTAGAAATATAGACACAATCGTATATGTGTAATGTGCAGCACCGAATGCGGCGCACGAGATGCGTTTGTTCACTCCGTATTCGACAGTTGGTCAGTTGAGATATTAGTATTAGGATTGTGATTATTTTATAATAAATTATTTATTATGATTTAATTACATTAATTTCATTCAAGTTCATCCTCACTAATTTTAACAGGTTATGGGCCCAGAGCGATTTTAACTGCGCGTTTTTTTTTGGCTTCTCTCACGGCTTGTGAAGTTTGAAGCGGCTTACTGTCACCACGCTCATAATAGATTTTATTAATTAAAAGATTAATTCGGAAAACGTTTTTCTTATCTGCTTCCCTCGTTTCTTTGTGTTGTGTGTGCTGAAATTGTGAAAGTATAATGGTAGTGTGTGAAAGGAATTACATAAAAGGCTAACATGAGCGACAGGGCCTCGTACAGCACAGAACGAAGGAACAACGCCAGTAACATGACCATTAGTAAGAAAATAAAAATATAATAGAACAGAGAAGTGCGGGTTCTTACAAGTAGAAAGAAAGAAAAATGGCGTGAGCGTGACTTGAGTGGAATGACGAATTATACACGTAAACAAGAGTGAAAAGTAAAATCATCGTAAGATTGCAAAGGATATTAAAAAAAAAAAAAAAAAAGAAAATTGATAAAAAATAAAGGAAATTAAATAAAAACTAGTAAAAAATGAATGTTCAAAAAAAGACGGGAAAATTAGTTTTTCGTAAATAAGTGTTGCTTTCATTTGGTGAAATTTCGTTTTAATTAAAAATAAATGTAAAAACGAACGTATTTTTACGTATAATATTATTGGTCGAAAATATTTGTACCAAATGTAAATGCATATAGAATGAAAGGCGGTTGCTTAACTTGCGAGAAAGGATGTAGATAGGAACGCGTGCAAACATGGCGGCCATAGGCCTAAAGCGAGTTGACGAAGAAACGTCGACGCCATGTACAATGAAAAGACCGTGAGGATGTGCGCGCGCAACTAGAAAAAGACAGAAAGACGGCAACTGACTAAAGACAAAAATAAATGCTCAGGCATATATGTATATGTGTGTACGTATGTGTACGTATGTATATATATGCACATTTATGTATAACAGAATAGCAATGGCATAAACAAAAGAGACAGTATATACATGTGAGTATGTGTATAGTGTGCGTGTCGTCGCGATAAAAATGACAGCTTAAGAAAAAGACAGAATGAGTAAAGCGAAACGAACTAAATCAAAGCGGACAAGAATAAAGTTTACATAAATGCGTGCAAAAGACCGATTGAAAAAAAAGCAAAGAATGATTTTGATAAAAACTAAAATTAATTAAATGAATATATAAGACGGCTATAAAAATTAATAAACCCAAATAATGGCGGATAAGACCATATGAACGTATATATATATTTGTGTGTATATCTATATATGAGCATCATGAATGTATAACAGTGCGCGCATGACTGAAAGTATATATACAGATACATATACATGCGCATATAAGAAACTTTAGTAATACTATGATGATGCAATTTAAATATTAACTGACTGATACGAACGAGTATATATAAAATAAATTGAAAGAAAAATATATTTTAAAATATTAATTTAAAATTATCATTGTGCAGACGAGAGAAGCTTATTACTGTTTCTCAAAACTCAAGAGACGGTAAATGATTTTGTAAAGAAGTATTCTTATGAGGAAATGTATGTGACAGTCATCTAAGACAGCATTGGATTCAAAACTATGACAGAAATTGAATATAAATTAAGTATTGAATAATAATAATTCTATATTTAAAAAGTTTATATAATCAAGCTTGAACGTACAATAGTACGTATATAAATAATTAAAAAAATATCCATGGTTTTAAAATAACATTGATCGATCATGTTGCTGCTTTCACATACATAGTAATACTTGTGTTCAGTATATTGTGTATGGGAATAATAGCAAATATGTATAATTACAAATATAAAAAATATACATAAATGACTGACAAATTTTAGTCATTAAACATGGTTTGTGTTCGACATCTTAGATTGATTCTCTTTAATTGTCATAAATATGACAATTGAAGAGAATCTTATTTTAAAATTTTCTTTTTCGAGAGCATGTTATTTCAAATGTAATTCGAGAGCTGTGTTGTCTTGGTGTTGGTTCGTGCCTTAAGATAACCCAATGGTAAGTGTTGCCCAGTCGGTAGTAAAGTATGTCGAGACAGAGTTTCCTTACAAGAAGTAAAATTTTCCTTTTATTTTCATTATGTTGACAGATGTAATTTTATTTTCCTTATGTTAACAGAGTAATCTGCGCGGAAAACTAAAATGAAATATTTTTTATTCTTACCAACATATAACCAGCCATATTGGTTGATTGAATTTGAATCAGATGCGACAGAAAGTAATTAAAAACAAAGACAGGTTCTAGCATATGTAACGACAAGAAGAATGAATGGAAAACAGAATATTGAAGAGAATAATTAATTTAACGAAAAGGAAGAAATCAGACAGTCAAAGAAGAAAAATATTTAGATTGCAGACAAAAATATTTATAAATCACATGAGATTGAAGTCAGTGAAGAACTTAAATGCGAACTTAAAAATACAAAAACGACAGAGGAAATAAATACAAATAACTACGATATGTTGTGGCATAATTGAATGAGTCATGCATCAGTTGAATATTTAAGAAAGTTACAATTAAAATTTTCTAATATCAAATCTTTAAAACAGGCTGTATTTGATGATACGTTGAAAGACTGTGAAGTTTGTATGATCGCAAAGTTTAACGAATTGCCATTTAAGACAGTTAGGCATAAAGTGACAGAACTTTTGCAAATAATACATTCAAAAGTGTGCTATTTAAGAACAGATCAAGGCACTGAGTATACAGGTGGATATACTTAAGAGGCGGTCGGAACCAAATCGGTGACTTAGTTCGGTGCTTGTAATAAATGCTTATAATAATTTTTTCATCTATTAATATGGTAAAAATATAGTCATTTCCTCCAGTCATGTATATAAAGAATAATTTAAAATAGTTAAAGCCACAAAAATATACAAAATATTGTTATGAAGCGAAAAATGCCACCTAACAATCGACACGACAGTTTTTTGCATGCGGTATATGTCAAGTCAGTTTGATATTTGTAATAAATGCTTATAATAATTTATTTACACATTCATATGGTAAAAATATAGTCATTTCCTCTAGTCATGTATATAAAGAATAATTTGAAATGGTTTAAGCCATAAATATATACAAAATATTATCGTAAAGCGAAAAATGCTGACTTGATATATACCGCAAGTCACCGATTTGGTTCCGACCGCCTCTTAAGAAGTTTTAGAAAGACTGGGTGCAGAAACTCAATTTGCTTGCACAGACACGTCTCAGCACAATGGAGTTGCAGAGAGCTTCAATCAAACTGTACAAAAGAAGGTAAGAGACCTCATATATGATTCTGGTTTACCAGAAAACATGTGGGACTTAGCATTAAGTGCTTCAGTCTATGCATACAACAGAACCCAATATGCAACAAACGACATGGTACCACCAATTCCAAAATTCAAGAAGGATTATGAAATAGATTTGGATCAAATAAAACGTTTTGGATGCTTTGCTTACATGAAAGTGCAAAGGAAGATTGGTCCAAAATTTCGTTTTATTGCAAAGATAGTTATTCTTGTAGGATACAAAGAGACTGGATACATCTTACCGAAACCAGAAAAAGGAAAACTATTCGAAAGCAGAGATCTACGATTCAACGAAAAATTAGTGTACAAGGGCAGATATGCAACAGCTGATACACAAAACTGGAAACAAATTGATAAACAGATAAAGATACAAAGATTTCATTATAGGAAGACAGAGAAAATGAGACATGAATACAAAGACCGGAGGGAGAGAAAGTCCAAAGACTAGTTGGATGGCCAAGAAAAGAAAATAATAAGACTGATAAAAATAAACAAGGACCAGTGGGAGAGAAAATTGAAAAATTGAAAAAAATTAGTAGGACGACCGATAAAAGTTTAAAAAAAAAAATACTGAATGTGAAGTACAAGAATCGGAGGGAGAGAAATCAAAACAGCAGATTGAATTACCAATGAAAACACAAACAAGTACAGAAAATAAGGTAGATAAAAAAACTCATGTTCTATTAGCTGAAATAAATAATGACCCGAGTACATACTTGGAAGCCATCAAGTCAAAAGATCAACAAAAAATTTACCAAAACTATTATAAAGAGTTAGAATCTATGTATAAAAATAATGTATGAAAATTAGTTGACAGATCAATTGTAATGAATGACAGAAAAAGATCTAACATTATACATTCAAGATGGGTATTTAATAGAAAGAAGACAGTAAAATCACATATAAAGCCAGACTAGTAATTCGTTGTCTCAAAGATAGAAATAAGTATGATATGCAAGAAACATATGAAATAAAGACTTCATGTGAAATAAATGGCATACACTAATTAATTATTCCACATGACTAGAGGAACGTGGGTTTTCGCGGACGTCATAAAAACATATGAGCACGCTAGAAGTGTATGCCAATTTTTTCTCGTTATTATTAAATTAATATTAATCACTGTGCAAAATGGCAAGAGCGTGGTGGCGTGATGGATAGATCTCTTGTCTTCAACGCGGTCGGCATGGGTTTAAATCCTGTCCAGGTACCTCTGACTTTTTTTCGAAAGAAAATTAGTGTATGTACCATTTATATCACGACTCTTAAAAAATCCGACTTCATTGGGTATCGGTTGATTGTTGGTCACAAAAGTGGCTGATCATCTATAGGTAGTCAAATTTTTCGGTATGGTGGGTCAGACAGTCTAGCCTGATGTAATGTGTTGAACGCGGACCGGGCTAGGCTCCCTCGACATCACCATATAAAAAAGATTAACATATGGAGGACAATATCCTTCATATGTTAATCTTAGGTTTTTACAGCAAACATTCTATGAAAACGGTTCATTATGATTTTCCTGCAACATGTGAATTATATTCGCAGGCTGCTTTTAATAATTTATCTGCATAATGATGATCATTTCACGATACTTTGCATTAGCCCATGCTCCAGAAAAATCAAAATGGACCATTTTCATAGAATGTTCTCGGTAAAAACCTAAGCCTTGATTTTCTTTAATACAATCTTTCATATGAAGAATGTAGACATTGTTTTAGGGTTTTTTCAGATTTCAACCGTATAAGTGGTAGTTGAGGATATCGATGTTTTTTGAACATTACTACGGTTGGTATCGGGAACCACATTTTACACGATCAAAATCCGAGAAAACCCTCCAACAATGTCAAACATTTACCGTGAAAGTTTTGAATCCAAACATGGAAAATTTACTTTTGGTGTTACTGAAATACCAAGAGTACATGCAGTGTTGTTATAGAATATGAATACACAGTATTCTCTAATTACAATTATTTCAAATGACGTCTTTTAATAATTTGAAAAACGTATCATTTCTGATAGTCTTTATAATTATGATATTTTACAAAAAAAATCTCAATTTCAACG
The DNA here is from genome assembly GCA_017163975.1 of Anastatus disparis. NCBI lineage: Eukaryota > Metazoa > Arthropoda > Insecta > Hymenoptera > Eupelmidae > Anastatus > Anastatus disparis. Next base: position 6,767,855 of record JAFFSR010000249.1, read on the forward strand.
TTACGCTTACATTGTTACATAACTTTAGATTCTCCTGAATATATTTAGAATAATATTTGCTTAAAACGTGTAAATAATATAAAATTCTATTTGAAAACGGCATTTTAGAAATTGAGCTAATAAATTATAAATAAAAATTTTTTTCATAAAAAACATACATATAAAAAATAAAATTTAAATAAATAAAATAGTGCTCATTTTGCGATTTCGCTGTTTGTTGGAATTTATTCCTAAATGTGTCTAGAATCATATCCAAAAGGAAATCTAAATGCAAAAAAACTTCATGGTCAGAATTATTCGAGGACCACCGTGAGATTTGAATATTTTATTCACAGAGAAAGAAAAATACCTAAAAAAATGTACTAACTTTAGTAAGTAGTCAAAAAAACATTACCAGTCGTTTTTTAATTGATACTCAGTACATAAATTAAGACGACCTTAATTGGTAACACGAATCATCCCAAAAATTATTTGGTATAGTACCGAATTTTTCCGTACTATGAAACTAAATTATCTTATACTAACATATTACTTATATAATACGCACTGCAGCTCTCTCAAGTATAAAACTTCAATATGATTAATACCTAATAACGTAAAAACCATTAAATTGTATAACAATTTTTAACAGTTGATAAATATAATGTAAATCATACAGTATATAACAATTTTAAATTACTAATAATTAATTTTAAACTCAGAAGCTAACTTTTTTAAAACGGAGTATGGCAAATAAACATGTATCGTTTTATTTCTTAAATATCATGAATTAGAAAATTAATTATTAGTAATTTAAAAGTGTTATATATTATATGAATAATTCTATATCTATCAACTTTACTTTTAGTAACAGAAAAAGCCACACCAAAAGGGATTAACAATTACTTTTTCTGCGAAATATTGCCCTTGAATTGAGTAGGTGTAATGTCAGTCTTAGCACCGAAAAAAACGGTACTAAACATCGAAAATTCATGCTCTTGGTTCATAATATAATAATACCAACATTAGTCCTTAAAATTCAAGCTACAGTACCAATTGAAATTATATCGTCACTTTTTTTTCAAATACCTTAGTGCATAAATAAGATATACTAGATTTATTACCTATTTTAATAGTACTATTTTCCTTCATGTTATCGATTTTTTTATATTTACTCACTAAGTGCAGGTCCAACTCTGGATTACATCAAGAAAAAACCTAAAAATAAGTTAACATATCTTATTATTGGTATTTTTATAGCAATTGACTTGGTGCAGGTCTGATTCTGATTTTTATTAGGAAAAACGCCTGTAATAGAGGTTGTGCGGATGTTTTCAAGTGGTGGCTCAAACCTAAAAATAGGTTCGAATATTTCATTATTGGCTTTCTGATACTAACTGACTGGGAGCAAGTCTAATTCAGGATTTTATTAAAGAAAACATTAAAATTCATATATTAGGACTTTTACAGAGGTTACGAATCAGTGGCTCCAACCAAAAATAGGTTAAAATATTTTATTATTGGCTTTTTTATTCCAACCAATTTAATGTGGGTCTAATTCTGGATTTCATTAAAAAAAACATTCAAATAAATGTATTAGGATTTTTACAGAGGTTACCAAGTGGTGGCTCTAACCTAAATATAGGTTAGAATATTTTATTATTGATTTTTTTATACTTACCGACTTGATGCAGGTCTAATTTTGGTATTTATTAAGAAAAAACACTTTTATAAAAGTATTGGAATTTTCGCAGATGTTTCCAAATTGTGACACTAACCTAAAAATAGGTAGGAATAATTCATCATTGGTTTTTCGATACTTACTTACTGGGTGTTAGTCTCATTCTAGATTTTAGTAAAAAGAACATTGAAAAATATGTATCAGGATTCTTACAGATGTTTCCGAGTTTTGGCTCTAACCTAAAAATGGATTAGAATATTTCATTATTAGTTTCTTGATACTTATACTTACTTACTAGGTGCAGGTCTATTTATGGATTTTATTAAGAAAAAATAATAAAATACATTAATCTGGATTTTTGCAGATGTTTTTAAGAGATGGCTATAACCTAAAAATAGGTTAGATTATTTTATTATTGGTTTTTTATACTTATTGACTTGACCCAATTCTTTATCTGGTCCTTATTGAGAAAAAACTCTGTAATACAGATATTATAATTTTTTAGATGCTTACACGGGGAAAGGAAAGTACTGTTAAAATAGATACTAAATGTAATATACCTAATTTATATACTAAAGTATTTGAAAAAGAAGTGACGGTATAGTTTTAGTAAGTACCATCACTTGAATTTCAGCGACTAGTGCTGGTACTATTATATTGTGAACCAAGAGCTTCAATTTTCGATGCTTAGTACCGTTTTTTTCGGTATTACGACTGAAATATTAACAACTACATTTATAACCGATATTTTCATAACCAAGTATCTTTATTTTAAAACTTTAGTATTTTTTTTCTGTACTTGGACGATAATGTTAGATAATTAATATGTGATTCATATTTTGAAATACTATAGCCTATTTTAATGTAAATTTATATGAATTCTTCTCAGATTATAATAAGCTATAATATTTAAAGAACAACACTTCCCGCAATAAATAAAAGCATTTCAATTATTACTGATTAAAAACTTGATTTAAGAGCATGACGAAGCTGTCCGCCTTCTAATAATATTTCCAATCTTAACTTATGAATAAACGATGCGTTTAATTGAGTTTTTTTGCTATAAAGAAAAAATTTGTAAGATTAAACTCTAGTGCGGACAACTCAAGAAAACCACCAAAATATTATACATACAAAGTTATAATAAAAACTTTCAATATATCGTATTTTAAGGTTAGGTTTGTCGAGTTTGATATCTAATTTCCAATCCAAGCTCATAAAAAAATAACAAGTCCAAATGATTTTTTATTTTAACAAAAATTATTGTACTAATATAACTTTAGTGCGGACAAGTCATTATATTTGTTTAATTTAGGAATTTAAAAAGATATCGATAAAATAAAAAAAGCAAAACTCGATTGCTGCAGCTCCGACATGCCGTTAAGCTTTCGCGGTAATATTATACCATTCTAACCTCAAAGTCGTAACTTCAATATGATATTTTTACTTTCGTGGTATAAAATATAGATAGACGGAGAAAAATTGTATCTTAAAAATTATAAATTTCTTAAAATTACTATCTTAGATAGTAAATGTGGGACATACTTTATTTGTATGAAAATTAGTATTTTGAATATTAAAAATTACTATTTTAAATAGTAAAAATTTTTAATTTATACGATTTTGACTATTTAAATTAGCGATTTTCATTAAAAGTAGTAATTTAAAATTTTGACGATTTTCACTATTTGAAATAGCAATTTTCACCATTGCAAATAGTAATTTTTATACAAACAAAGTATGTCCCACGCTTACTATGTAAAATAGTAATTTTTACTATAAAATTTTTCTCTGTATAGCAAGTGGTACGTAAAGAACTTTTTTTTTTTATTTTCTTTATTTTCACTAAAATATATTTAGGAATGTACAAAAATGTATTTTTCATTAATTATGAAAAAAATATCTATTTACCTTCCTATGCCTACAATATTAACAATGTATTTTTCACACAAGTACAGGCAGAGGAGATTCTCTTTTTCACTTTCTAAGAGTTCCTACCTGAGCAATAATTACACTGAGAGAAAATTCATGCCAATAGAGCATGTAGTCTACGCATCCAAAGTTAGTAAGTAATATCCTATGCTTTAATAACAGCGCCATCTACTCTTACGAGGTTTGTGCTATCCAAAAACTGTTTGTTTACATGCTTTAGTAGCTCCCCACTCTAATATCCTTCGATAGCTAGCGCTGTATCCTCTCATGGGACGTGAAGGAAGTAAACGTGGCTTGTCCACTATTCTTTCTTTACTGCTAACTATGACATTCTTCTATTGCTCAAGTCGCCTCCTCTTTTGGGTGGCGACGCGAGCAAACACGGCTGGTCTATATCCAAAATCATGTTGCAAATTTCGTTAACGTATTTTCGTAGCGTGAATCTTTTATTTCTTTTCTTTTTTTATGAAGGGAGATACGTTATAAATATAACCTGTTAAACTTTTTAACTTTAAATAATTAATTTTTAACTTAAAATTTAATTATTTTAAACCGCTGGGGGGCAGATGAGCATGTACGATTTTACGCCAAAGATATTTCGAAGTAACGTTGGTCTAGTGCGTAACGTTCACGCTTTTCCTTTTGAGTACGCGAGTTCAACTCTCGGCTAGGGTCTTTTTTTTAATATTTTTTTATTATTTCAATAGTTTTTATTGCTTTTTTTTATTTATATTTTTTTTATTTTCTATTTTTTTATTAATTTTAAAATCTATTTTTTCACAAGTTACTTAAAATATGCTCGTTTTTTTTATTAATATTTTTAAATAAATTATTTCATATAGAAAATAATTTAAAATATTAATAAATAAATAATAGTGATATTTACAATACTATAGTTCAATTTTGTCTTTATAAACATATTTCAATATACAATATATATTATAACATAAATAATAATAACTCAGTTTTATTTATTTATTGTAATTTATTGTGAATTTTATAAACTAAATTATAAATAAATTAAACTATACTATTATAAAATAAACATCACTATTATTTAATTATCAATATTTGTAATTACTACCTATAAAGAATAATTTATTTTTAAAAATTTTCATTGAAAAAACAAGCGTACTTGTGAAAAATTAAATTTTAAAATTATTTAAAAATACAAAATCTAAAAAAAATAAATATAAAAAGGAATAAAAAATATTAAAACAATAAAAAAAAAATTTAAAAAAAAGTGATCCTAGCCGAGAGTTGAACTCGCGTACTCAAAAGGAAAAGCGTGAACGTTACGCACTAGACCAACGCTACTCCGAAATATCTCTGGCGTAAAATCGTACATGCTCATCTGCCCCCCAGCGGTTTAAAATAATTAAATTTTAAGTTAAAAATTAATTATTTAAAGTTAAAAAGTTTAACAGGTTATATTTATAACGTATCTCCCTTCATAAAAAAAGAAAAGAAATAAAAGATTCACGCTACGAAAATACGTTAAAGAAATTTGCAACATAATTTTGGGTATAGACCAGCCGTGTTTGCTCGCGTCGCCACCCAAAAGAGGAGGCGACTCAAGCAAACAAAGGATATGAGAGTGGGGAGTCATCGAAGTATACCACGCGAGTCATCAGTGAATGCCGTTCATGCTTTAGTTACTCTCCATACCATCTTTTTTAGTATAAGGTAATCCAATACTAATAGAGCTTCTCACGGCCTGTCATATTTGTATCAATGTTTTATATGCTCGCATAGATGGCAGCTCGCATGCTCTATTAGCATGAATTTTCTCTCAGTGTAGAAATAAATAGCTTATCAAAAGTCAAAATAAAAACCAAAAACTTGAGTCATTTTTTCCCTAAGATATTAAATATTGCCATTAGTAATATGGTAAAAAAATTAATTATATAAGTCAGATAACTGAAATAACATAATTAAATGCAATCAAAGTTGTAATAGTAAAATTTGAAAAATACAAAGAAAATAAAGTGAAATCATTGAATGTATAACATGTTTAAACTATTATTTATTTGAGCATATACAATTAAATATTTATAATTAAATAATGAATTTTTTCAGAATTAAAAATTGTCGATTCACAGAATTAAAAATATGTCAAAGCATGAAAAAACACGACCATAGAGTAGCCAAAAATAAAGGAGTTGGTGCCTTATCGACAGTGTCTTAGTATAGAATATATAAGTACTGAAGTAGAATTTTAAAAATCAGTACCCCGGTACGGAAAAAATCGGTACCATCCAAAAAAATTATTGGAACGGGTCGCGTTAAAAACTATACTGATAAAGGTTCTCTTAAAATATATACTAAATATATATAAAAAAATTATTAGTAATTTTGCTGTCGGTACCGACTTCATCAAGTACATTTTTTTTAAATACTTTCCTCTCTCCGTGTACAAGTGGTGTCTTTAACCAAAAATTAGGTTAGAATATTTCATTAATGGCTTTCTAATATTCACTAACTAGGTACGGGTCTGATTCTGGTTTTCATTGCGTAAAAACACTGAAATAGAGGTAATAGGATTTTAACAGATGTTTCCAAGTTGTGCCTTTAATCTGAAAATAAGAATATTTTATTTTTGGTTTTTTGATACTTACTGACTAGGTGCATGCCTAATTCTAGTTTTTATTTAGAACAAACTTCTTAATAGAGGTATTAAAATTTTCATGGATGTTTCCGAATGGTGTCTTCAACCTAAAAATTGGTAAGAATATATTATTATTGGCTTAATGATACTTATATACTTAGTGTAGGCCTGGTGCTGAATTTTATTGGATAAAACATTAAAATACATTTATCATTATTCTCATATATGTTTCCAAGTAGTGGTTCTAACCTGAAAATAGATTAGAATATTTCATTATTGATTTTCTGATACTCACTCACTAGGAGCAAGTCTCAATTTAGATTTCATGAAGGAAAAACATTGAAATACATGTATCTAGATTTTTACAGATGTTTCTAAATAGTGGCTCTAACCTAAACATATGTTAAAATATTTTATTATTGGTTCTTTGATACTCAGTGACTGAGGGCAGGCCTAGTTCTGGATTTTATTGAAATAGAACATTGGAATACATGCATTATATTTTTCATAGATGTTTCTAAGTAGTGGCTCTAACCTCAAAATAATTCAGAATTCACTATTGGTTTTTTGCTACCTACTCACTAGGTAACTGATGTTTTGGCCAAGTGGTTCAGTGTGCGCCAGGCGATCTACAAAGTTACGCAGCATTGTACACGATTAGTAGTTAGAAGGATGACCACACTTATTCAATAAGAACCTGCACGATCTGGACTTGCTTCGTGTGACGGTCGCTTGGGCGTGCTGGCCATATCACAATGCGAGCGAGAGGTGTGGCAAATACGGTATAGGTATTCTTTGTATAAGGAGTACCTAATATCGAACTTCCTATATACACTGACCCATTCTGGAGAGGGTTTTTCCAGAATTTATCTCACTGGGTCTGTCTATGGGCTTTCTTCTCTTTACGGGCATTCCGGGCGAATGCGAAATGGGACGGGGTGAGATGGGATGGGTAATATAAGGAAATGTATTAACAAAAGAAATAAAGGTGTGGGGTAATACGTTAAGATCGGCTCTGCCGATGAACGTGGAATCCATCTACTGACTAGGTACACGCCCAGTTCTGGATTTTATTGAGAAAAAACATTAAAATACATGTATCAGGTTTTTTACAGATGTTTCGAAGGCTTTGACCTGTAAATAGGTTTGAATATTTTATTCTTGGTTATTTGATACTTACTGACTAGGTGCTGGTCTTTTTCTGGTTGTTATTAAGAAAAAACCCTTTAATCTATGCATTGGAATTTTAACGGATGTTTCCAAGTGGTGTCTTTTTAACCCAAAAATAGGTTGGAATAATTCATTATTGGCTTTTTGATTTTACTAACTTGATGCAGGTCTAATTCTGGTTTTTATTGAGAACAAACACTGTAATACATGTATTAGAATTTTAACAGATCTTTTTAAGTAGTGGCTCTAGCCTGAAAATAGGTTAAAATATTTAATTCTTGGTGGTTGATACTTACGAGTTAGGTGCAAATCTAATTCTGGTTTTTATTGAAGAAAAACACTGTAGTACCTGTATTAAAATTCTTACAGATGTTTCCGAATTTTGGCTCTAACCTAAAAATAGGTTAGAATATTTCATTATTGGCTTGTTGATACTTACTGACTAGGTGCAGGTCTAATGCTGATTTTTATTAAGAAAAAACATTGAAATACATATATCAGAATTTTTACAGATGTTTTTGAACAATGGCTTTAACCTGAAAATAGGTTGGAACACTTCATTATCGTTTTTTAAGTACCTATTTATATTTTGTCCGTCTGCATAAAATCAGGGATAATAATGCTGGCTGGTGAAGAGATGCATTCTAGATCAAGCTGGCATATAAAAACGTGTTTTAGAGACTTTTCAGATTTTTTTAGAGGTAGATCTAACTTAAAAGTAAGTTGAGTTAGTCATTCATATTTTTTCAATACTTATTTACATTCTCAAGGTTCAAAGAATGAAAAATAATTTTAGTTTTCTGCCAACATGCTAGAATTTTTTTAGTCTACCAGATATTAGGAATTTAAGGAGATTGGTCACCAGTTACATCATAAGAAATTCATTATGTTAAGAATGCTTTAAAATTTTTATCACAATTTAAAAACAACATCATAAATAAGTGGTAACAATTTCAAAACGATTCACTGTTTCTAAATTGAGATACAGAACTATAAAATTACAATTTTGAAGAAATTTACGTAATTATTGCAATTTTGAAGTTGTCCATCTCAATTTAGAAACAGTGAATCGTTTTGAAATCTTTACCACTTATTTATGATGTTGTTTTTAAATTGTGATAAAAATTTCAAAGCATTCTTAACATAATGAATTTCTTATGATGTAACTGGTGACCAGCCTCCTTATATAAAAAAAATCCTTTTACTTTCATGGCTTTGTAGATATGGTCCCTTGATAGGTGCAGGTCTAGTTCTGTCATTCATTTAAGATAAATATTGAAATTACACGTATCAGTTCTTTTTAGATTTTCCCAATGAATGAGTCCAACCTAAAAATAACTAATTTCGTTTCTTATATGTTTTCAATATTTGAGAAATCGAGAAATCAGGCGGTTCATAAGTAAGAGTTGATATACAAGTAATAGCAAATATTATAGCTATAACCGATGACCCCGTATGATCGTATACTTTAAGTGAAGAAAAAGGGAACTACTTTAAACCATTGTGTAATGCACAAACCTTTCGTTCGTGGGTTTTGACAATATTAAACATTTACCTTCACTCTTTTGGTTCCAAATTTTTATTTAGAGAGAGAGACGGAAGTAAAAACTTCGCAATGAAATATAAAAAAATATATTAATTTTTCAAACTTCTACAATAGTCCTCAAATATGAGTTTGTTGCTTGATTGAACTATGCTACTTATTGTCTTATCTCTAAAAAGTTTGTAGAACTCACAGAAACAAATTAAATCTTGTGGACGTCAATACCCTTACAAAGGTTAATAATTCGTATAAGTTCATAAAATTATTACTGCATTTTTAAACTAGATATATTCTTCACAGCGTATGCGTAAGAAATATTAGTGGTTAATGAAGTAAGGGAATAATTTCAATTTTTTTCTTCGTGATACAAATTTGGAAATCATCGATAGAGGGTTCCTTAATTAATGTGGCTGGGTCTGTTTAAGAAACTAACTACCGTGTACGTTATGATCACATTTCTCTATTATTTGATAGTAACCTTAGATTATGGAAGCAGCTCCAATAAGAGTAAGTGAAGTAAATGTTTACATATATCTACCTATATTATATAGTCAATTCGGTGGAGTTTCCGCTGTATCACCTTCCCTCCCCCTCCATGACACTTTGACCCGCTCCACCGACCTCCCTTCTACTCTGAATTGCCCTCCGTATTCCTCTCCATAAAATCAGGTCAAATTCGTTTTTTTACATTATTTTTTATGTATTCAGTCTCTGTATACCCTCCATGATAATTTTAAATGTTTATTTGAATTTTGATTCACATGCCTCACCACATATCCCTCCGTATAGCCCTTTGTAAAATAACGTTATAATTTCGTTATTTTTCTGTGAATTTTGCTCCGCATACCCCTCCATATGCCCCTTCATTAACATATTCTACGATATTTTCATCCAGCTAACGCCCGCTCCATATACCCCTCCTTTTAAAGCTCCGCATACCCCTCCATCTATGACTCCATCTACCCCTCCGTATACCCCTTTGGTTACCTCTTTACAATGACATTGTAATTTTATATAATATTTGTTCCATATACCCCTCGAATTAAATCTTTACAATAAAATTTTAATTGTATATAATATTTTCTCCGCATACCCCTCAACATCCACTTAGAATACCCCTCAGCATGCTCTAAGAAAACCATTGAGCATAAAATTATAAATAATTTTCCGCATATAAATCGACATAACTATCAGCATACATTTCCGCTCAATACTACACATAAACCGTTGAATTTTTCCTGGCATTCATTTCTAATAAAACTATATTTCGATACATATAAATATTTTAAAATTATTACCTAAAATTCATTAAGGGGATTTAATAGGGTATTTGACTTATCCATAGTTACCGACATTGCACTTTTCCAAATTTTTAATCTTAATTCAAAAGTTTTCCGAAATATCTCTATATTAGGCTTTTTATTAGTAAAAATGGAAGACTGTAATATAGAGATATTTATAAAACTTTTGGATTAAAAATAAAAATTCTGAAAACTGTAATGTCGGTATTTTATATTTCTTTAAGAATAAAAAATTTATCACGCATTGTCATATAAGTGACTTTCTAGATTTAAAAACTCAATAATTTTCATAATTAAGAGTCAGCTGTATACCGACACAGTTACCTGTTTTACCGAATCTATTTAAAATTTATTTTTTATAAAAACTAATTGCTTCAGGCAGAAATAAAGAGATGGTTTCGATTCGTGAAATAGAAAGCAATATTTTCTCTGATAAGAATAATTTAATTCTATTGCTTTATTTTCAAGAAAAGTTGGAACAACTTGAAAATCCCATCATTTGACACTAATTTCTAATTTTTTAAGTTATTCCAACTCTTCTTAAAAACGAAGCAATAAAATAAATTCATACTAATCAAAGAAAATATTACATTTTATTAAACACATCAAAACCATCTCTTTATTTTTGCCTCTTGTTGCTAATTTTGGAAAAAAAGTCAATTTTTTAATTAGAAAAGGACAGAGATACAGCGGACTCTTAATAACAAAAGATTCTATGCAAATAATAGTAGAAATTTTTTTAAATAAAAGTATAATTTATATGTAACAAAATATAAAATTCGTGTTTACAATAATATCATTATAAATAAAATATTTCAAATGTGAAAATATATAAAGACATGTACAATTTGTATATAAACAAAATATAAATTTTTTGTGTATAGTAAATATAATTATGAATAAAATATTACGAAAATAAAAATACATAAAAAGTGTATAATTTGTAAATAAAAAAAATTAATTTTTTGTAAATAGTAAATATAATTATAAATAAAATTTTACGAAAATAAAAATTTATGAAAAGTGTTAATATGTTTCCATTAGAGAAAAAGTAAAGTATTCTTTGTCATTATTTTTTGATTTTTGAATAAAAATAATTTTTTAAATACTTTAATTTTTATGTTTATAGAAAGTAATTAACATAAAATAATATAATCATTAAATAAATATTGAAAAAAATTATAATTACTTATGAGTTATAATGTAAAGGTAGTGATAAAACATTTTGCAAATTAGAAAAAATTGAGAAAGATACCATCGGACATAAAGACAATATTTAAGTCCGATGGAAGCTGCTTGGCGATTACAAGAGTTTCCCTTATGTAGTAGAAGTCATTCTGTTGTACAATTAGCCATCCATACAGAAAATCAACAACAAATTATTTTTTAGGAAAATAATGAATTAGCAGCTTCTAATTAATGCGAAATAACTTTAACTGATTGGTTTCGATTAGATGATAATGACAAAGATGCTAGAAAAATTAAATATGTTAATTTTCTAAATATTACGTTTTTGATTAAAAAAACAAATTATGGAGAAAATGAACTTATGTTAAAAAAAATTACGCAGTTGGACGTTTAAATGTCATTTCTCCAAAAGATTCTGAACGTTTTCACTTAAATTAATATTTAACCGTATAATAAGCGCTTTATCATTCGAACACTTACGTTAAGGTAGCCAACCTCTAAGAGGCCGAATACGGGACAACTCAAATGAATAGGAAAAGACCTTTTTTTTAGGACAATTTGTAAAAAGTTTTTAAAAATTAGATTTATACTATTATAATTTATTATTTTCATATCTAAGTAACATATAGCAATATTTTGAAACATTATATTAAATTTTATGTATTATTTTAAGTTTTTTTAACAAATTAATAATACTGTTCAGTATCTTTTTCTTTTTTCTTTTCAATTTAATTCCGTCGTCGCTTTGGTTCTAATTCTTCTTCTGATTCTGCATTTCTTTTAAAATCGTATTTTTCCACTCCATGAATCTTTTTTACGAGTTCTGGCTCTTCATTTAATATTTTTTAAAAATCAAAACATTTACCCATGTTATATTTTACTTCTAAAATTGCACCAACGGTGTCAACTTTCATTGTCGTTTTTTCTGATGTCTAAATTGCATTCATCAATGAAAATACGAACTCGGTTGGTGCGTTCGTACCTGGTACTGCTAACACATATTGCACGAGAATAAGAATATTCTTGAATGGTAGGTTTTTTCCTTTCAAAAATTTAAAAACTTCCAACCATTTCTGTTCTGTTAATTTTTTTTCTTCTGTCCATTTTTTTAATCTATAGAAATCTACATAATTGGCTATATAAGAAATTTCATCAAATAAATTGTCTTCATTGATCACATCACTTTTTACTTTTTCAATGAAATATTTGAAACTATCTTATACAGTTTTCCATGAAATAATATCATTTAATTTTATCCAATCAAATATCCTGAAATTATTATATTGTTTGGAGTATCTGTTCAGATATTCTATAACATTACTATGAAAATTGCGTATGTGTCCTATGCAATAGGATTCATCAACTTGTCCTTCTTCGACAAGAGCTGTCAAATCTTTTTTTAAAATAAGCGGAATATAATCCTGTTGCAAACAAGTGTTATATTTTTCTTTCAAGTCCTGTATTATTTCACTAACTTCAGAAGAATTAGTACTGTCTCCTTCTAATTTTTTAACTACTTTGTGAAAAATAGAGGCTTGTTTATGTAAAAATTTAAGCCAAAACTCTGAACAACCATTTTTAAAAAAGTTGTAAAGGACAAATGGAGATTTATCTTGAGACAAAAAATACGATTTTAATGGAAGATACATTTGCAAAACTCTTTCTATAGCTGGCAAAAGAGCTAACCATCGAGTCTCACAATATCCTAAAAGTTTTTTATATTGCACTTCCACGTCATTACAAAAAGCTTTTAGTTCTAATGTGCGAACTGTATAAATATAAAAGTGCAAATAAATTTTGGCAATTATAGCTTCAGCATCTATTGGAAGTAAATCAGATGCAAATTGAACTGCATTATGTGCTATATGAGCTGCACATCCAACTCCGATAATATTGCGATTTAAAATTTGTTGAATTTTATAAAAAACATTTTCTCGTCCTTGACGATTCACGCCTCCGAAATTGGTATTAGCATTATCTGCACAAAACGCAATTATTTTTTTCTTTCAAATCATATCGTGTTAAGATTCGCATAATATTATCATGAATTAGAGTCGAGAAAATGGCACTATGACATATTTTATGATCGCATCACACTTAGTTTTTCCTAGAGAAAATTTTTTATCAAACAAAGTTCAAATTAATTTTGATATGCATTCCATCGATGTAAAACTTTGGTTGTGAAAAACAGTGTGAAATGCCCACAAGCCTTCAGACTTTGCCAGGTCTCTTTCTTTTTCTCCAAAAGTATCGCTACGAAAAAATTCGGTAATCGACGATGACTTACTGACTATATCAAGAGCTTTCTTATGCTTATCAGAATTTATATGTCGCTGAATATCGTTTCTTCCCCCATGTGCAATTGAAAAAGTTCCCTTACATGTATTACATGAAAGTTCTGAGTCGCTTGTTGTGTTTTGAAAGAAAGGAAATTTTTTTTTCAATTCTCTAGTGAATTTACAAAGGCGCTTCGGCTTTGATGCCTTACTCGACATTTCTAATATATATGAAAACCAAACTCTTAAAGCAATATGCAGCAAAAGCGTTACGTTTTTTTCAATTCTAACCTCCTGTTACCTATAAAATGAAGTCAACTTACTAGAAAAATATTTGCAATCAACATGACGATATTTAAAATGAATTTTTAATGAAAATATCTTACTCTTTATATAAAAACGATAATACATGTTGAGATAAAATCAAATTAAGTTTGGCGAATTACATTCTTGCTCGTTTCAATTCTTTGATAAGCCACACGTAAAGCAGACGTAATAAAACAAGGACTACCATGTTAAATCATGTTTACACACGTTACTGATGTCAGTGACTATATTATTGACGTGTTTTTGGACGTTCCTCAAGCTTAACACACTTACTAGTAGTAGTAACAGTAATATAACAGCAGAAAAACGTATGCATACGGACCTTGAGATAAAGGATAGTGTGGAAATGCGGACTAGGCATATTATTTGAAAATTATGTTTTAAATTTTTTTAATATTTTTTAAACATTCTCATCTTATCTCTCTGACGTAATCTGAGATAATAATTATAATGCTAAAAATAGTTAAGGCGACTACGGAAGTTCGGTTGGATTTCATTTTGTAGTTTACAAATTACTCTTTCAGTTTCTAAAATTTTTTGGATTTTTTAATTTTCCATCATTTATTGTAATCCGTAGAATGGTGGAAAATTAGAAAATCTGAAAAATTTTACATATTGAAAGAGTAATTTGTAAATTCAAAAATAAAACCTAACCTAAAATCCGAAGTCGCCTTAACATTCAAAATTTTATATTGTTTCCTATGGTTTTTGAATCCGGGACATGCGGGACATATTTGTAATATCCGGGACGATTTCAGTAATAAATTTTCAGTCGCGACAGTAGTTGTCATTCCGGGACTGTCCCGCAGAATCCGGGACGGTTGGCTACCTTAACTTACGTACTCATGAGAATATTATATATAATTTATATTAAAAAAACTGCTACTTTTGTGGGGTTGGTAGAACATGATTCCCAAATTAACAATATTTTTGAAGAGACTTGTACAATTATTTTACCTTTTCAATTACGTAAATTTTTTGCATGGTTTTGAATGGAAGAAAATATTCAAGGTGACAATATATAGAAAAAATATAAAGAATTTTTATAGAAGATTTTGATGACGCTAAAGAAAATAGAGCTTTGTTACATATGAATGAAATTTTCATGATGGAAAAAATGTCTTATAAAAATTTTGGGTTACCAGAGCCATGAAATTTCTATCTATATTATAAAAGATTTTCGCCGCTGCTGCTGCCGCTGTCAGTCTCTCAAAATCCTTCCTTAACTCCTCCTTTTTACTGATAAATTCAGCTAATTTATGATAAATTTTACCTAATCTATCGTAAATTTCATTTTTTAGCTAATTTTAGCTAATTTATTGAAAATTTCAGCGAAAATTTCATTTTTTAACTAATTTTAGCTGATTTATTGAGAATTTTAGCTAAAAATTTCATTTTTTAGCTAACTTTAGCTGATTTATTGAGAATTTCAGCTAAAAATTTAATATTGTAGCTAAGTTTAGCTAATTTATTAATAATTTTAGCTAATTTATATTAATTTTAGCTAAAATTTTAATTTTTCACTTAACCCTTTCACTGGCAATGTATCATATATGCTCAAAAAAAAGTCGTGCTACAACTGGCGATGTATCATATATGATCAAGTTGAATAACTGCTGCATTTTTCAACCAATTTATTTCAAATTTAGTGAGTAAGGGTTTTGGAAGTGGCTGATATTTATTGTTTTACCATTTTTGGCACGTAAAGTAAAAAAAGCTGCACCAGTAAAAGCGTTAAAACCTGATAAATCAGGTCAATTTGATTTTAATTATTATAAGATTTTTTTTTAGCTAATTTTAGCTGATTTATTGAGAATTTTAGCTAAAAATTTAATTTTTTAGCTAACAAGGAGAGTACTCGACCTTCGGGAAACGGATTTGACTGAAACTGCGGGATATGATTTTTCGACGGAAAAAAAATAAACCCGAGTTTTTTCTTTCCTTAGAATGGGCCCTATAGACGAAAATAAAGACATTTTTTCGAAAATATAATAAAAAAGAGCATCTATAAGATCTTGAATAACCAAACAACTAAGACTCTTACAAAAACATGTATGGATAATAAAATAAAGAACAGGTCCCTGGTGAAAAAAATCAGGTGACAAGTCACCTGATTTATCAGGTGATTTATCATGCCAAAATATCATGTATCGATTTTGTTGGTTTTTACACGTTTTAAACCATGCTTAGTCAATTTAGAACAATTTTTGAAAAATTATTGAAATTTTTGAACTTAGAAATTTTTTTGTGATTTAGTCAAAATTTTTTCTAAGACCAAATTATCTAAAAAATTTTCCAAGTTCAAAATTTTCCAAAATTTTCAAAAATTGTTCTAAATTGACTAAGCATGGTTTAAAATGTGTAAAGACCAACAAAATTGTTACATGATGTTTTGGCATGATAAATCACCTGATAAATCAGGTGATTTATCACCTGATTTTTTTCACGAGGGTCAACAAAAACTTCAAACAATCGTATTTGTATCTATTTAGCATCAAAAGAACTAGTAGACAAACTAACAGATAATGGAGAATTTATAATTATAAAAGAGAAAAAAGTATTTATTAGACCACTCGTAGGCAAATACAAAAGGAAAGATTTTTGCCGCTGCCGCTGTCAGTCTCTCAACTTCTTACCTTAACTCTTCCTTTTAAATGATAAATTTAGCTAAATTATGGTAAATTTTACCTAATTTATCGTAAATTTCAGCTGCTTTATTGTGAATTATAGCTAAAAATTTCAATTTTTAGCTAATTTTTGGCTGATTTATTGAGTATTTTAGCTAAAACATCAATATTTTAGCTAAGTTTAGTTAATTTATTGAGAATTTTAGCTAATTTATATTAATTTCAGCTAAAGTTTTAATTTTTCACTTAAAATCTGATAAATCAGGTCAATTTGATTTTAATTATTATAAAATTTTTTTTAAACTAATTATAGCTGCTTTATTGAGAATTTCAGCTGAAAATTAAATTTTTTAGCTAAGTTTAGCTAATTTATTGTAAATTTTATTTAAAATTTTAATTTTTTCACTCAAAATCTGATAAATCAGGTCAATCTGATTTAAATTATCATAAGATTTATTTTTATTTTTATGTTATAAAAGATTTTAGAAATTTACAATAAAGAAAATATTTGTTTATGCCAGATAAATGAAATAAGAATTGAGCCTTTAAAAGTTAGGAGGTGATTTTCGGTGCATAATGCAAAAGAAAGATCGGTTAGAGATGGTGACCAAATGACGCTGTATAAATAAATATTTATATCATATGTTATATTTTATATTATGTGTACATTATTAATTATTGAAATATAAAAAATGTGTAAATGTATATAAGTATATGAATGTAAAATTATAACAAGGGATTATATACATTATAAAATCTATGTATTAAATTCAAAAGGGGGGTTGGCGAGCGAAGCGAGCAGGGGGGTATATATTATAAAAAGATTTCGCCGCCGCCGCTGTCACTGCCGCTGTGTATAAGAATTCGATTTGTTCCTAGTTAACTAGAATTTAGCTAGAATCTAGCTAAAATGAAGTTTAAAGTTAGCTGAAAATTAGCTAAAAGTTATCTAAAAGTTAACAAAAAATTTGCTAAAATTTATATTAATTCTAAGCAATTTTAGGTAAATTTTGGTTTGATTTCAGCTGAATTTCAGCTGCATTTTAGATCTATTTATATTATATTCTCTCTATACTATTGAAAGTATATCGCCGCTGTCATCGCTGTCATCGTTAAAAATGTTTGGACTTACATTACAGCGTCAAATATAGAATCTTTTTACTACTAGACTGAAATTGGATAAAACTTTTATAAATCAATTACTGACTTAATTCTTTATTTAATATTATAATAAAACATATACGCGTAGCCCTCATAACACACAACATTTAATTATTAATTCTGTCCTGGTATAAAGCTAGGACTTCACAAATGATTAGTTCATTAAAAGATCATTGAAGATTTACCTCAAGAAAACTTTTGAATAATTAATATTATTTAGTATTTTATGTAAAAGTTATAAAAAAAATTGCAAATTCTTAAATATTTTTTTAAAGTTATAAAAGCAAGATGAGGGTTGGCGCGCTTGCACGCAGGGGGCTTACCCCCTAGTAATATTAAAAGAAAATATTAATAATTGTGAACAACAAATTATAATTGCATAATTCTAATCCTATTATAAAAGGGAGATAGCGATTAGTATCGAAATAGAGCCAATTCAGAGCGTTATCAAAGAATGAAAGAATCTCATTAGTCGATCCGATAGAAAGAGAACGAAAGTCAAGAGACGAAACGAACTGAAGAAACGGGAACGCATCTGTAGAAGCAGCCAACTTAACTTTGTTGATTTGACTATAGTAAAAGCCGCTATTAACAATAAGTAAATTATCAAACAGTTGTTATATTAATAATTGAAATAGTTGATAAAAGAAATCATTATATATATAAGAAAAATTGTGTTTTAGTTTGTGTTTTAGGAAAGTTTCGTGTTAGAAAAAATTGAATATTATGTATGAAAATAGACGTGAAAACATCGCTCAAGTGACATCATATAGGTTAGTAGAAAAACAAGAAATTTTCTCATTCTGTCATTATTAAAATGGCAAATGTAATAATGATTAATTTTTTCCTAACTGGTTTTATTTACAATTTATTCAACCCTTAAGAGGAGGTCGAGTATATCTGTCCTTTTCTAATCAAAGAATTGATTTTTTCACAAAAATTAATAATTGTAGCAAAAAATAAGAAGAAAGCCCCATCTCGTATAATAAAAAGCAAGATTCTCTTTTATGAGGTAAAATTATTTTTATCGCTTCGTTTTTAAGAAAACCTTGAAAAACTGAATTGTCCATCCTAACTTTTATTTTTTAAGTTTTTCAAGGTTTTCTTCAAAATGAATCGATAAGAAAAATTTTTCCTCATCAAAGAAAATCTTGCTTTTTATTATACGAGATGAGGCTATCTCCTTATTTTTTGCTACAATTATTAGTTTTTGCAAAAAAATTAATTCTCTGATTAGAAAAGGACAGAGATATACGACCTGCTCTTAACAGACTTGAATGAATAGTTATAATAAATTTCTTGTACCGAGTCTCAGTAGCAAAGGCCATTTTTATTAAAATTAAATAGTTTAATTAATGAGATGGTTTGATTATGTATATCCTATTAACTAAACTTGCCTTAATAAAACCAGTTAAGTATTTCATACGTATGTTTCAAAAAAGAAGATTATAAAGTTAACATAAGATTCTTTTTAAAATTTGATTATAATAATTAAAATTCATTCCAATTGGTTAACAATATTAAATAGTTTATTTTAATCAAAGTTGGAGAATTACATCTGCAACGGCAAGTAAAGGAGGAAACGACAAAGACTTCATCATGGCCGTAAGCCGGAAAGCATCAAATTTGGCCTCAGCACGCTAAAAATAAGGCTTCCTAAAGGCAAGACAAAAGTCAAATTAACCTGCATCACTGCGAAGCGGCCTCAGAGGATTTGATGCTGTCCATGTCTGAGAAGAAAATAGATATAGCCCTAGTCCGAGAACCATGGCTCGTCAGAGGCAAAATACGAGAACTAGGAGCAAAGGGATACGACCTGTTCTATTTACAGGCAACAGGTAAGAGCTTGTGATGTAATGAAAAGGGAGATGAAGCTTACTCTTCTTTCACAGCACAGCACAGATGATTTAACGGCGGTAATATGCGAGCAGAAGGATAAGCCAGTCTTTCTCAATGTATCAGCATATATGCCGTACGAAGACAAGGAACCACCAGCACAAGCTTTCCAAGGCCTCGCACAGGAAGCCATGGAAGGTAAATAGCAGGTAATTGGAAGCGACGCCAATGGTCATCACGTCCAATGGGGAAGCACGGACATCAGTGAAAGAGGTGGGTCAATTTTAGATTTTATTTTATCTACTAACCTTATAGTAAGTAATAGGGGGGATGTCCCAACTTTTGCAAACAGGGCGAGGGAGGAGGTAATAGATATAACTTTGGTCACAAATTTGGATCAGATTAGGGTAGGAAATTGGAGGGTTTCTCTTGAAAATTCTTACTCAGATCATAGGAAAATTCTTTTTATAATAAATCGGGATAATAGGTAAGCTAGGGCTTTTCGTAATCCGAGTAAAACAGATTGGCTGAAGTTCTCGAATCTAGTAACAGGAAAACTAAAAACGGAGCCACTGGCTGGAACATTGGAAACTCTTACTATTAAGGAAATCAAGAAAGTAGTCGGCAAAGTAGAAGAAACGATAGAGGAAGCTTACAGGAAATCATGCCCTATCTATAATATAGGGAATATAGAAATATATATTTCAACAAAAAAAGATTAGAATCAAAATTCAGTTATTCATGAGAATGAGATAGTGATCTTTACTGATGGGTCAAAGACGCCCATAGAAAGAGGAGCAGGGATCTTCTCAGGAAACCTGAATGTCGAAAAGTCATATAGACTGATATACGATTGCAGCATCCTACAAGCTGAAATCCTTGCAATAGAAAAATCAGCTAGGCTTCCGGATATGAGAGGTGAGAGGCCAGAGAAGGTCACAATCTACTCGGATAGCCAAGCTGCTTTAAAAACATTAGCAGCAAAAATAATAAGATCGAGGACACTGATGAGTTGTCGCGAGGCCCTGCCATGTATTCGCAATGACAAAGTTAGCCTCTGCTGGGTACCCGGACACTGTAAGATGCAATGCGAGGCAGAAGCGACGAGACATCCCATGCCACCGATAGAATCAATAAAGGCAGCTGTAGATGAAACTTCAAAAATGGAACACAACAGACGATGGAATACTCGAGACGATTGCCGTAAGTCACGAGCAATATGGCCTCGGGTAAATGAAGTCAAAACAAAAGAAATACTGAAGCTTAAAAAGATCTCGCTCAGAATACTCACAGGCATAGTCACAGGACACTGAGCCAGCAGAGTGAGACTCCAAAGACGGGGCAAGATTCCTGACAATTCCCGTAGAAAATGTAACGAGGAAAGAGAAACGATTACACATCTAATCTGCCACTGTTCAGTACTCGAAAGCAAAAGGTTCAGATATCTGAGCTACAGCTATCTAGGAGTGCTGGAGGAAGCAGCAGATGTGGAAATCAGTAGATTACTAAGCTTTGCGAAATGCATGAAATGCTTTAGCAAAGAACAAAAATAAGGTTGGCTCTACCACACCAAGGGCATCGTAATGGGCCACAGGCCACCGCACGGAAAAAGACCTCTATGGTTTTTAGAGCCTCTCAACCAAACCTTACCTAACTGTCATAACTCCTTATTCATGGCTCTGACTTACATGATCAAAAATTTCATGTAAAATAAAAAAAAATAAGCCCGCGAAAAGCAATTTCTGAAGTAGCAAACAATAAGTAATTTCAATCACAATGTAATACATATAAGAACCAATAAAAAACTTCAAAATTCAGGTCTGTAAAAAATCATGCTAACTCTCCTCTTCATTTACAACAAGAAATAGTCTTATGAATTCCCCTCTAAAACATCAGGATTTTCAGAAAAAAAAATGATAAAGTTGGGACTTTTTGATGGAGTTTTTTGCAATAACTATTAACTTTAGCAGAAAATAAAGAGATAGCCCTATCTCGTATTACAAAAAGCAATATTTTCTTCAATGAGAAAGAATTGATTTTATTACTTCGTTTTCAAAAAAACCTTGAAAAACTTGAAACATAGAGGTTATTGTAAACAATTTGGTTTTTCAAGGTTTTCTTGAAAAGGAATAGATAAAATCAATTATTTCTCATTAAAGAAAATATTGCTTTTTGCAATACAAGATGGGGCTATCTCTTTAATTTTTGCTTAAGTTATTAGTTATTACAAAAAAAATAATTCTCTGATTAGAAAAGGACGGAGATACGTGACCCCCTCTTAAGAAATAGTCTTACGTTAACTTTATAATTGCTACTTTTAGAACATACAAATAATAATATTTTGCTGGTTTTATTTATAATTTACTTAACTTTTAACAGAACAGTTTTCATAAATTTTATACATTAAATCTTCGCAAGGGTAATTTTTATTAAAATTAAACAGCTTAATGAGATGGTTTGGTCATGTATATCATATTAACTTCATTCTGATTTGTCGTTTCAATCAAACCAGTAAAGTATTGTCATATGTACGTTTTGAAAGTGAATATTATAAAGTTAACTAGATTTTTCCTTAAATCTGATGATATTGATTAAAATGAACTATTTTATACTGTTTTAATATCGTTAACCAATTGAAATAAATTTTGATCATTATTACCAGATTTTAAAAAGATCTTATATTAACTTTAATACTTGTACTTTGGAAAGATACGTATAAGAATACTATGCTGGTTTTATTAAATCGATAAATCAGAATTTACTTAATATGGTATGCATGACCAAACTATCTCATCAAACTATTTAATTTGATTTGAACAATAGATAATCATTTCACAAATTTTTTTAGTTTATTTTTCAATTTTATGTGAAATCAAACACTACATTAATAAAATTAAAAACATTTTATTTAATGATAGTATTTAGGAACATTAAACACATTTTCTTTTTTTTGCAGGTGTTACAGTTCATGTTCCGAGTGGGTGCTATATGGCTCACTATTTATTGGAGAATTTTTAAAGAACAATTAAAAAAAAAAATTACAAATATCATATAAAGGATAATAAAAAAAAATCTAAAGGAGAATTAAAAAAAAATCTAAAGGAGAATTTTTAACAAACTAGAAAATCCATGCGCGCAAGCGCGCCCTATATCTAATCTTAATGTATATAAATTTTTAATGATTGACTGTTAATATAGTGTTATTATTTTCTGTTCATTATTAAATAATAATAATTTCATATTTACTAATATCAGCATCAGTAAAGAAATTGATGTTATATACTAATGTATCAGAGCAGTTTACACAGCATCAGTGAATTTATAGATACGGAAAACTTCGAGAAAAATAAATCTCATTTAAAAGATATATTATCACGATATTCATTTTCTTATTATTATTTTAAAAAATTGAAGAAATAGTAAACTTTTAAATTATTTTTTAGACATTTCTTAAATCTTTCTAAATTTAAATAACGTAAATTATTACTGTTGAAATATATTTATTAAAGAGAACAAATTTTTTAAAATAATAAGTACAAAATATCTATATATCAATCTTAGTAACGGAGCGTGGCTCTATGTGCGAAAGCTAGCTTTCAACTAGCAGCTTTGTGTAATCAAGGCGATGACCGCTGTTGAGCCGTAGCGCTGCAACCAACAAAACATAAGCACAGAATGGCGGAGCAACTTCAGAGTGATGCCGCTCGCTTATTCTTGACACTCCCTCCCGAGCAAATCTCTCTGAGTTGACTCACTTCATTTCCAGCTGAAAACTTTATTTAGGATCTGTAAAGAAAGAAAATGAAAAGGAATATTTCAAGTATCTGCATAAACGTTTTACCATTTTCCATTCTTCTTCAGTTGGATTGTTTTGATGTCTGCTCAATACATTTATAGTATATGATATATCTGGGCGTACAGTATTTGCAAGATAGAGAAGAGAACCAATTATTTCTCTGTGAGGTCCATTTATCTTATTTGAGACATCATTTACTTGATTTTCTATTTCTTCTCTTTTACGTCTTTCTCTATTTGCCACTTGACTTGTTACCATTGGTGTTCTTTGCGGATGCATTTCACTATATCCAAAACGTTCAAGTAGATTATTGATGTAACCTTCCAACTTAAGAGCAGGCCGGATTCGCTGTCCTTGTCTAATTGGCATTTTTGTTATTTACTCAAGTATTAATCGGTGTATCTGCAAATTGAAGGTTAAGCGCAATAGATATTATTATTACAAATATTTATGCACAAGAAAAAAAAATCCATCGCTTTGTTTTTGAGAAAAGTAAGGAACGCAAAAATATTATAAACATAATCTTTTACTTCGGTGTTCCTTACTTTTCTTAAAAAAAAATCGGTAGATTTTTTTTTCTTGTGCATAGATATTCATAATAATAATATCTATTGCGATCAACCTTTATTTTGAAGATACACCGATCAATACTTGAGTAAATAACAAACAACTCAATTGTTACTCGGTCGGTATCAGGTTCTACTCCGGCCTGCCGTTAAGTGTTATAGTATGATTTTGTCTATCTCTTTCAATTCCTATACCTAAGAAGTTCTTTGCTTCTCCTAAGTCAGACATTTCGAATTCCAACATAAGTTTCTGTTTAATATCGTCTAACTTGTTTTCATCATTGCTAGCTATCAGCATATCATCCACATATAATAACAATATTAAGAGCTTATTGTTTTCATGCCATGTAAAGAGGCATGGTTCAGAGTCATGAGAATCTAGATTCAGTTTTTTAGCTGCTTCTGAAAACCTTTCATGCCATCTCTTCGGACTTATTTTTAATCCATATAAAGCACGTTCGATTTTGCATACTTTGCTTCTTCTTAAATCAAGTGAGCAGTCAATACCTTCGGGTATTTCCATGTATATTTCATTATCTATTTTGCCATTTAGAAAAGCTGTTTTTACATCCAGCTGTCTTACTTTCAGATCAAGCTTGTTTATTATAACTAGCACGGCTCTAATTAAAGGCAATCGCGAAACTAGTGCGTAAGTTTCATTCAATTCATATGAATTTTTATCTTTGAAACCTCTTATAACCAGTCGAGCTTTATACTTTTTGTCTCCATTTGTTCCAATTTTTCTTTTCAGAACCCACCTTGAATCTATAATATTTGGTTTTTCTCCACTAACATTTGATGGTCTATCAACAATTTTCCAAACCTTGTTCTTTTCCATAGATTGCAGTTCGGACTTAACAGCTTTTTCCCATTCATAATTATCTTCTGATTTCAACGCTTTTTGGTATGAGTTTGGATCATTCTGTGTTGTGGCTATAAATGTACTAATTTCTTCATTCTCAAGCAAATTTATATCTGATCCAAGTTCATGTTCTTCTTGAGGTTGTAATTTCTCTTTCCTTGGACGTCCTCTTTTCCTTTTCTCTCCCTCCGTTTCAGAGATCAAAATTTCTTTTTCATTTTCAAACTGTAAAAACCAATTTTCGCGATCTATTTCTTCCATTGAGTTGTTCCAATCTTTTATGCTATTTTTGTTGTATCTATCTCCATATACTTGTTTTTCATTGAATCGAGCATCTTTGCTATCATAGTATTTGCCTTCTTCCGGTTTTATAAAAATATATCCTGTTGGTTTGTATACTATTAATACAACTCTTTTGCCCAGCTGATCAAACTTATTTCCAACTTTTGTTGTCCAAACAAAGTTTGGATTTAATTTTTGTAGAGGTGGTATCATATCATTCGAACTATGAGGAGTCCTGTTGTAGAAGTATACAGCCACATTCACTGTTAAATCCCACATATTTTCAGGTAGATTTGTATCGTACATTAGTGCTCTGACTTTCCTTTGAATGGTCTGATTGAATCGCTCAGCAACACCATTATGCTGAGGTGTATCAGGACTAGCTGTATTTAATTCAGCATCAAACTTATTTAGTACTTCTGTGGTGTGTCCTCCTGTAAATTCTGTACCTTGGTCACATCGAAGATAGCAAAATTTTGTATCATATCCTAATGAATTTCTAGTAGATGTGATAAAAATTTCCAAACAATATCCAGCTTCAGATTTAGTTTTCATAGGGTATGCCATTGCTGCTCTTGAAAAATCATCAATAAATACTGAAATAAATTTATATCCTTTGGGGTGTGAAGCAGGTTTTATTGGACCCATTAAGTCGGAATGAACTATTTGTAGAGGTTTTGTGGCTCTCTGTCTAGTCGAGCTAAAAGGTAATCTATTGAACTTTGATACTATACATGCTTCACATTCTTTAATTGAATCATCGAATACTACTTCTTTTAGTCCTTTTATATTTGGAAATTTCTTTTGAAATTCTTTTAAGTATTTCAAAGAAGCATGACCTAACCTTACATGCCATAGCATTTTATTATTGACTTTGTAACAATCTTCATCTGTATTTTCTGTTTTTACTTTTTCCATCTTGTTTATTTTTCGGTCTTTAAGTGTATCTTGAAAATTCGAGTATCTGAGGTGTTCTTCATTGTTGAAATTCATTTTCTTTTGTTCATCAATCTTTTTATTAATTTCTTCCTTTTTAGTGTCAAGCTTGTCTTCTTCATCTGTCTTTTCTATTTTATCATCATATTCTTTTTGTCTTGTAGCTATATATGCAACAACTTTGCTGACTTTAGATTTGCATGTTTCTTCATCATTATTCGAGCTGCTGGATTCCAATGTTATAATCCAAAAGGGTTTTTCATAAATTCCTGAAATTAGTGTTTCTTGTGATTGTGGATCAAAAATATCTATGCATTTATTATCTAAATAAATGCTCAATCCTTCATCAACAAATTTCCGAAGTGAAAGTAAGTTCTCCGACAATGTATTGGCATAAATTACATTATATAAATTCAATAATTTGTTATTAACATGTCCTGAGATCTGACCAACTCCCTCCGATTTTATTGTTGCGTGATCATCCTTATTTGCACATTTAACTTCGGTTTTGATGTTTTCGTTGAGTGTTCTAAAAATTAACCTACAATTTGACATGTGCTCCGTAGCACCCGAATCTGCCAGAAATCTAACTAACTGATTTTCACTACTTTGGCCTATTGTATCGAGCTTATCTTTTGTAAGTAGACCTACGCACTCACCATTTTTTAATTTTAATTCTGGTCCACCTTTCATTTTATTATTTCTAGTGATACTTGATTTACCACTTTCTCGTAAGTGACTTCGACCTCGATTTTTGTCAAACTTATATCGTTCAGTGTCACCGCGAGTTTGTGCGTAGTCTATTTTTCGCTTTGTAGTGAAACGATTTGTCACCCTTTTTCTATCCCTAAAACAATCAAAATTATCATACCTTCTTTGCTGCTCATTTTCTTTCACAATCTTTTCCAGCTGTGCATTTGAATACGGACAGTCCGCACGGACATGACCCTCATACCGCTTGCAACGGAAACACATTTTTCCTTTTCTTGTACATTGGTCTTTGTAATGACCTTTATTACCGCAGTTTACACATTGGATTCCTGGATGTGGCACATAGTATGAGGTCACACCGCCGGTGCTGTCTTTTTGTCCAGCTGCTTTTTCTTCATCTCGAGCTGCATTCTGTTGAAGAATGTAATCTTTTAGTTGATTTAGAGTTAGCATTTCTCCAGTAGCATTTTTGTTAAATATTTGAAAATCTCTAACTTTTGGGTTATTAGTAACTATAGCTTCAAAGAAAGCATCTCTGATTTCAATTTCAGACAAATTTGGAGTTTGAGGTAGTTTATTATATAATCGAACTATTTTATCAAATCTATCCCAGAAGACCGAGGCCTTTTCTTTATTTGGGTTATACTTGATTTTATGTAATTGTTTCCTCAAGCTGGTTGTAGTAAGTGCTGATTCGGAAGTTTTAAAACGTTTGATTTCTTTTAACATCTCTACTGGATCACGAATCTGAGAAACCTTAAAATGATAGGACTTGTCTATTCTATTTATAAGAATATCTCTGACTCTAATTTTGTCTTTTTCCAACTTAGCAGAATCTACAACACGGTCCAATCCAGCTGAGGAATCAATCATATATAATAAATCGCGAATTGTCAGTTCTGAATTGTCAAGTAATCCATAAAAGAATCAATATCTGAATCTGGAGTTAATTTATATTCTCTACGTATTGTACTATCTTTATTATTAACTTCAATTTGAATTTTATCAGTTAAGTTTGAATTATTATTTGTTAAATTTATTTTTCCTAATTCTTTTTGGATTACTTGAGTTATATAATTTTTATTTAAAATTCCATCAGTTTCTTCAGTGGAATTTGTATTGTCACTCAAGCTTGTTACTACCTCAGGTCCTTTTTTATCTCCAGCTGATTGATATTCTTCATACTCCTTTTTGACCCATTTATTGACTTTATTCTCGATCCAATTTAACCTATCATCAATAGAGCATCTGAAATTTGATATGACCAGTGCCGTCTGGTCCATATTCTCATAGGATTCCTCCCTTATACTCCCAATATCTCTCTGCATTTTCTCCAGCTTTTCCATGATTTCTGTAAACATATTAAAATTATTATACATTTCCGTTTCAGGATCTGTATAAAAGTTTAGATTCAAATTGGATTCACTGAATGAATCTACTTTTAGTGCCCTTGTTCTCTTACGGAGTTTATTCAGATTCAAATCCAGTTTGACTTTTTCTGTCATTTTAATAACTGGGGTGGATTTATTACCTTGCAACTTAAGATTCAGCTCGTCATTAGAGCTCTGCGAACCTTGTTGCGTCTCGAACTTAGGAACATCCAACTTATCTCGCGGTGCACCTTTATCCTCCTTTACATCCAGCTTTTTGAGCCAAGCCTCTTTCAGTTGGCTTGAAGTGGGCTCCTCAGTCAAAGCCACCTCCTTGACCTTTGATTTATCTATTTCTCTTCTTACCGAGTCCAGCAGCTCCTCATTGACATTAGATAAATCCCGAGACTTAGGGACGTCAAACCTTTTCCTATCCTGGTCAGCCGACATTCCACCAACAAGATTTGACAACTTAAGAAAAGATTCAAACTGCAAAACTCCAACAGCAAAACTTCCAGCTAAAACACAAGCAATTCAATATGGCTGCTCGCGACGCTCTCGAACTAAAATGTAAAACTCTCCTCTTTCTTCTCCTTCCTTCTTATAGCACCAACACTACAGCCTTTTTTTGAAGAAACACAAAAAAGAAAATACGCGCTGATAAAGCGTGCCTGGCCTGTAACCTATTGAAATATATTTATTAAAGAGAACAATATTTTTTTAATAATAAGTACAAAATATCTATATATCAATCTTAGTAACGGAGCGTGGCTCTATGTGCGAAAGCTAGCTTTCAACTAGCAGCTTTGTGTAATCAAGGCGATGACCACTGTTGAGCCGTAGCGCTGCAACTAACAAAACATAAGCACAGAAAGGCGGAGCAACTTCAGAGTGATGCCGCTCGCTTATTCTTGACAATTACAAAGTCAAAAGTTGTTTTACAAATATATAACTTTTCATACACATAATTTTTAATATCAATCTAATGTATTTAAATTTCAAGATATATCTTAAGAGAATTCCAAGATCAATCTCTAGACATAGTCATGTAAAATTATCCATCATTAAAAACATCTGTTTTTTCAATACAATGTAATGTGGATTATAAAAACGACTTTTCCAATTTTATCATCACTTCAAATTTCACAATTTAAGGGGACATAAAACGGACACTACACCTACACTCATAAATATTGACTATCTCCACATTTTAGTGCAAAATTTCAGGAAATGAAATGCATTAGATGGTATATTAAATAAATTTATTCATTAGCATTTATAAATTTTTAATTTCTGGTACCAGAAAAATTTTAATATGTATTATTGGAATCCTAAATTCTCAATAACTAATGAATGAAGTTATTTAAACATTAATATTTCCAACAATATGAAATCCATAAAATATATAGAAAATAAAATAGTTCAAATCAATTCTTAACGATATGTGTATCGTTCCTATTTTTAAAATACAAATAAAAGTAAAAATTCTAATTTATATTTTCTTAATTATAGTAATTATATCATTCTTTCAAACAAAAGATTTTTTATTTTATTTGGCAGAGAAACTGTTTATTCTAAGCGTGATTCAATTTGAATTTTGAAATCAAATAAACAAACTTTTAAAAATAGTACATTTTAGGCAAATATTATACTATATTTTTGAAAAAAAATTTTTAAGCTGTCAATCTAGAAATATTTTATATACTAAATTATATTATCGAAATTGTATTACTTATCGGTTTTTTTATCATTTATTTTAAAATATTCCGAAATATTTAAAATCTTATTTTAAATTTACGAAATTACTTGCCAGGTTCATAGATAAATATTTTATCATATTGTTATAAGCTAAAAAGTTCGTGACATCTGTATTTTCTAAATTTATTGCTTAATTTACTATTTTATAGTACAATTTTTAAAAAGAGAATTCAGAAGTAAATGGCATTAAATTGTTACCAAGTTCTAATTTGAAATATACAATGACAAATGAATATAGAGCGGTACTTCGCACTCTGGACAACTTCACACAAAAAGAATTTTTGTGAGCGGAAGTGAGTGATGATTATACTAATAATTTTATTTAAAAAATCAAACTATAACTAAATAATTAAAATTTAATTATTTTATGAATGATTTTAACTATTAAATTCTAAATTGATGATTTTATTTAAGCATATTATAATAAATCAAATCTCGTTTTTCGCCAATCATATAATTCTATTCAACGCACCAATCACGTTCTTAGTATAAAATGTTTCCATAACCTAAAAATACTTTTGAAAATTTCAAAATGGCCTGTACTCTAATTGTATTAATGCATTTTCATTTGTGGCTTCTAAAAACTTTTCTTTTTATAAAATCTATCATTCATAATTTTTGCTGAACTGTAGGAATGGTGGAAAGTACCTAAAATATCAAAAAACTAAAAATTTTAAAGATTTTTAATCTTATTCAGTACGATTTTTGGCCGAAAGATATGAAATTAACCTCAAAATATTTACTTAGTGACTAAAAATGACCTCAACTATCATTTTTCTGTCGTATTCAAAACAACATATTGGACGAAAAATATAGTGAAGGATTCTAAGAACTTCTTACTGCTATTGTTTAAATTGTTCTGTGCGATATTTTGTCAAGTACCACGAAAATATCGCAAAATAATGCGCCAAATAAATTACTAATTTTTTATTCGCTTACTATTTGTTATTCATTATTTTTCTTTATAATTCAGTTGAATTCAGTTTTTGATTTTGAAAATAATTATTTAATAATAATTTGGTGATGAAATATTTTTAAAAAAATTATGTGTACCGAGGTTTAAACCCACGATCAAAACAAAAAATAATACATGCTTATCAAACCCTCCACAAGTTCCACATTTAAATTTTTACTCAAATGATTTTTATTACCTCATATTTTTATATATCACGTTCTTCAATTAAGGGCATGGGTTCAAACCTGCGGGATATTTTGTCCAAAATTGAAAAACAAAATGTATTTATTAAAAATTTAGAAACTGGGCAGATGCAGCTGTTAGAGGAAAATCGCAAACTTAAGGAAATAATAGTCACTTCGGAAAGGAATTTCCTGTCTGCTCTAAACAATAAAACTGAAACGTATAATAAAATCATAAGTAATAAATTTGATAACATTCAAACTTTTCTTAACAACGAGTTTCACGGAGTGGACAGGGGTTTCTTCAATCTTACAACCGGGGTAGCTGGCGTAGCGCAGGCCGTTGCGGATCTCACGGGAATAAATGAGCATACATTACACGCATCTAAATCTGTGGAAATAACACAAGCACCACATACACATAATATAATTAGTGAGGAGGCACCTCGTCAAGTTGAGACGGAGTGTGGTTCTGGGAGTGGTACATTGGTGATCTCTGGCGGATTTGACTGCTCAGCAGTCAATGTTGGGCCGGATGATTACGCCTGTGCCGTTCTTGGTACCGTTCTCCCGACAATCAAGCGTACGAATATAATTTCTGTTAAGAAAATTGCTAAACATGACAATGTAAACGAGGTGCCTACAGAGCGTGAGATCAGTGGCGGCCCGAGGGGTTCATTCTCATTGCTGGTTAGACTTTCTGAGGAGGACCTGGTGCAAAAGGTGATTGAAGCTAAACGACAATTCACAGGTTATTCGACGGCGGATCTTAATCCCTCCCTCCTTAGCGGTCTTTCTTCCATCAAACACCACAGCTTGATATTTATTAATGAATTTTTGCCTAGAGAGAAATATGCTAATTTTAAAAAATTGAAAAAGTATGCCAAAGAAAAAGGCTTTAAATTTGTTTGGCACAGACATGGCAGATTTCTGGTGAGGAGGGAGAGAGGGAGAGAGCACACAACTTTTTTTAATGAAAATGACTTAGATAATTTATTGATAGATAGCAAGAAACTAGATCACGGTGTAAATGCAAATAAAGACAATTCTGAAATTCTATCGAATATTAAGTGCAATAATAATAAATGTGATACTAATACTACTAAAGCCTCTGATCATCAACGAAATATACTGGCGAATAATGGAGTAACGTCAAGTGTGGCCTCTCCCCAATGACTACGCCTGGCCTCCTCGGGGGTCGTACAGGGAGGAGGGGTGAACTGCGAGCATGCTTTCTGAATGTGACCTCTTTGAGGGCTCACATTGGGCAGGTACGTGAATTTCTGAGTGATGGTCCCTCTTACGACATATTTGGAGTGGCTGAGACCTGGCTGGATCCATCTGTTTCGGATGACGTCATTCGGGTCAAGGGGTATAAAGTATTCAGACAGAACAGAAACTTGCGTGGTGGAGGAGTTGCCTTGTATATTAAAGATAATTTAAAGTGCACTATTTTGGCTACTTCGGATACTCAAACTAATCATAGTGAAGATAAACCGGAGTTACCTGAATATATTTTTTGTTCCGTGCAATTGGGCAGCTCCGAAGCTGTGCTAGTTTCTGTTATTTATCGACCTCCTGCAATTTCCTTTTTTAGAAATACTGATTTTTTGGATAACTTAAGAAATTTTGCCTCTGAATACTCTCATAAAATCATAATGGGAGACCTGAATGCCGATCTCCTGCGTGAGAGCAGTGATGCCAAATTTATTAATAAATTATCGGCTGAGCTTTCGTTACAGTTGGTTCAGCACGGTGCCACGCATCATACTCCGATGTCTCACACGTGGATTGACCTGATTCTTGTGGACGATAATGACATAGTACTTGACGCACGCAACTTACCGGCGAATTTTCACAGTCAGCACAATTTAATTGATGTATGCATTTCTTGTAATTTTATGAAGATAGATGAAAAGATAATTAAGTATAGGAATTATAAAGATATCTGTCCAAACTTATTGGTGCAGAGTTTGGCCGGCTGTGATTGGACGCCATTTACAGTTGGTACAGTTGACCCGGAATCTGCGCTTGGCTGCCTCTACGACAACCTTACGGCAGCAATACAAAATCTGGCGCCACTAAAATCACTTAAAATTGGTAAAGATAAATTTCCTTGGATAGATAAAGAGTTGTCGCAGATGCGGCACAAGAGAGATGCCACGTATCATAGGTTCAAACGGACGAAGGAGGAGCGTTATCTCTCCGAATTCTTGAAACTGCGTAAAACTATAGACGAACAGATAGAACATGCTAAGACAAATTATTATCATAATAGACTGTTTGATGCTTTTGCTAGAGGTAATGTCTGGAAGGAGTTAAAAGACCTGGGACTCCTCTCCGGACCTCAAGGGGACTTGAATGGATTCACTCCTGATGAGCTTAATGCACATTTTGCGGGAGTGTCAGTCTCGCCACACCATGATACTGCAGAACGTAAGAAGATTCTTTCGGAGTGTAGTGAAAGTGGCTTTGCCTTCAAGCCAATTAATATTAATGATGTAATCCTTGCGATTTCGCATTTTTCATCACAGGTTTGTGGCGAGGATGGCATTCCGCAGAGTGTGATACTTAAAGCACTACCGTTTATTGGAGAGCATCTTGTGACTCTTTTCAATTCCTCTCTTTGCGCGGGGATCTTCCCTTGCCTTTGGAAGCGTGCACGCATTGTGCCTTTAAAGAAGTGTCCTGCACCTAAGATGCCTAAAGATTTTAGGCCAATAGCAATATTATGTTTTCTTTCAAAGGTTCTGGAGAAGATTGCCCATGACCAACTGCAAGAGTACATTACGACACACAAAATACTTAACTCTTTGCAGACTGGCTTCAGAAAGCACCATTCTACGCAGACCGCCATACTTAAACTTACAGACGACATAAGATCAGATCTTGACAAGAAACTTGCCACGTTACTACTTCTATTTGACTTTAGTAAGGCTTTCGACACGATCTGCCCCTCCAAATTGCTTGCGAGGCTTAGATCGATGGGGCTTTCCAGGGCTGCACTTGAATGGATTAGCTCCTATTTACCAGGTAGGAAACAAATGGTTTCTACACACTTAAAAGAGGATTCAGATTGGCTAATAACCAATCTAGGAGTTCCACAGGGTTCAATGCTGGGGCCTCTGTTGTTTTGCCTTTACATTAATAACATACGTGACACACTCGACCTCTGTTTCGTCGAGCACATATTATATGCTGATGACCTCCAAATCTATACTCAGGTCCCTTATGAACATGTGAATGAAGGTATTCGTATTTTGCGGAGGGCGGCCAGGGCGGTGTCGGGGTGGGCTGTCGATGCTTCTCTCACATTAAATGCAAGCAAAACTAAAGCAATCGTTTTTAGCAGTAGTCGATTTATTAATGACTTCTATACTGGTGAGTCAAGAACGATTGAGCTTGAGGGTGGAGTCGACATATCTTTCTCTGATACCGTTGTGAGCCTTGGTGTTGTGCTTGACGCTAGGTTGTCATGGGAGCCGCACATTAATATGGTGACTAAAAAATTTAATAGGGTAATGTATAGTTTGCGGTTTTTCCGTCGGTACACCACTGAGGCCCTGCGTAAACAACTCGCAGCCGCCTTGTGGTTTCCGCACCTCGACTACTGCTCAGTAGTTTTGCTCGATGTTTCGCAGGGGTTGAGAAGACGTTTACAAAGACTACAAAATTCATGTATGAGATATGTAATGGGTGTGAGAATGGGCGATCATATCTCTCCTTATAGAGCTGCTCCTGGTTGGCTGCGTACTGATTCAAGGAGACAGTATTTTATGGCTGTACTTATGTACAAAATCGTGCGCATGAATACTCCAGAGTATCTAGTGAGTCTCTTTACTAGATATGTACCTAGGGTAGCCACTAGGGGAGAGATTAAGGACTTCGCGGTGCCCTTCATGCGTACTGAGACTGGAAGAAATTCCTTTCAAGTTCAAGGTGCGCATTTTTGGAACTCCCTGCCTGCCGATATAAAAAATCTTCCATCGCTCGGCAGGTTCAAATCGGCTTTGAGGAGGTACTTACTCGACCTCGAGTGATCTTAATTTTAAGTATTTTAATTTTATGTTAATTTATTTTGTTTTGTCTTATATATAGATTTAAGGTGTGAATGCATTTATTAGCGGGAATGATGGTTGAATGAATGCAGAAAGAATGAGTGATTCTGTTTCTTTTTATTAATAGTTATGACATCTTCGGTATCAAGTTTTTATTCTTTGAATTTTATTATTATATTATTTTTTATTATTTATTGTTGCATTGTTTTGTCCAATTTTATTTTTATTTGATGTGATGACTATGCTTTATGCTTTATCTTTTAAATTGTGTTATTTGATTTTAATTTGATTTCAATTTCATGACTGATAGATATTTAAGACTGTTTTCATTGTAATTTATGTTTTCATGCTTTCTGCGTGTATTTAAAGTAGTCTGTGATATCGCTTTTACATAGTGACTTACTGGTACAGTATTATATATTAATTTTAATATTTGACTGTGATATCTTATCATATTATGTGCAATACTTTATACAGAATTATTATTTATTGCTTGATGTATTACATGCCTTTTTGTACTCTTTTACAAAATAAATTGATATCTATCTATCTATCTATCTATAACCTGGGTACACACAATTTTCTGCAAAAATTTTTTTTTAAATATTTTATTACCAAATCATTATTAAATAATTATTTTTAAATTAAAAACTAAATTTAATTTAATTATAAAGAAAAATAATGAATAACAAATAGTAAGCGAATAAAAAATTAATAATTTAAAAATTAACAATTTTTTTAATAATTAAGAGACTGCTGCATACCGACGCAGATACCTGTTTTACCGACTCTATTTGAAATTTATTTTTTATATAAACTAGTTACTGGTGGCAAAAATTAAAAGATGGTTTCGATGCGTATAATAAATAGCAAAATTTTCTCTGATGAGAATAAATTAATTTTATCGCTTGGTTTTCTAGAAAAGTTGGAATAACTTAAAAATCTTATTTTTTGCCTCTTATCTCTAATTTCATAAGTTATTCCAACTTTTCTTGAAAATGAAGCGATAAAATTAACCTATCTCTATAAAAGAAACTATCTCTTCACTTTTGCCTTTATCTGCTAGTCTTTGGAAAAAAAATAATTTTGTAATCAGAAAAGGACAGAGAGATACGGCGGCCTCTTAAATCATATTTCAAGTTTAAGAGGAGGTCACGTATATCTGTCCTTTTCTAATCAAAGCATTGAGTTTTTTACAAAAACTAATAACTTTAGCAAAAAATGAAGAGAAAGCCGCATCTTGTATCAAAAAAAGCAATATTTTTTTTGATTAGAAAAAATTAATTTTATTGCTTCGTTTTCAAGAAAACCTTGAAAAACTTAAATCATAGAGGTTAGGTTGAAAAATTTGGTTTTTCAAGGTTTTCTTGAGAATGAAGCAATAAAATTAATTTTTTCTGATCAAAGAAAATATTGCTTTTTTTGATACAAGATGCGGCTTTCTCTTCATTTTTTGCTAAAGTTATTAGTTTTTGTAAAAAAATAATTTCTTTGATTAGAAAAGGACAGAGATACGTGACCTCCTGTTAATAAAGATAATATCACAGTCTTCAACGAGAGCTGGTAGTGAACACACGTGTTTACAACTCTCCGTATATCTTGAACGGCGCTAAGTGTCAATATAGTATAGTGATTGCACCTCGGCGCAATTAAATACAACAACTATGAGAGAACCACCTCCCGTAAAGAAGGATATACCAACGTTCGAAGTAAAAAGACCAGAAAACAACAGTTATGCAGATGTGGCCCAAGAGTTTTTGTTTCCAGAAAGAAATCAGGGATTGATATTAATGTGCGTAGATGACCTTAATTTAACAGACTACACCTGTGCGATAGGAGATATAGTTGGCCCAAAAAATGTTATTGCGTCAACCAAGATATCAAATAATCGTATCTGCATATATTTAGGAACAAACGAATTAGTCGACAAATTAACGGACAAATATGAACACATAACAATCAAAGGAAAACAAGTATTTATTAGACCGCTGATAGGTAAATATAAACGCGTGATATTCTCAAACGTTTCACTAAACATTCCAAACTTTGTATTTGAGAACATTCTTGACAATCTAAAAATAAATCGAAACTCACTTGTCACACTACTAAAAGCAAGCATTGAAAAGGAGGGGTACGAACATGTAATCAGCTCACGAAGACAAACTTATGTTAAAATATAAGACATCAAAGAGGTACCAGAGATTTTTAGATTAAACTACAACAATCAAGTTATTACATACATACAAGCACAGATACTCTTCGATGCTTTCTACGTAAAATGGAAGGGCACATCGCGCGTTACTGTGTAAACAACCAAACCAAAACGACTCTGAGCCTTAAGAAACCAACGACACAAACACTAATAGTACAATAAATAATTCAAATAACACTGACAACTCATTAGAAAACCAAGAGATACAAATTATAGAAGAAAATACAGAATAAATGAATATCGATATAGAAAAAAAAAGATAATAAACATACACACTCACAAATCAGTTCAACTGAAACACAAAATAGCCAGAATGAAGAATATATGCAAAACTTCCTTAGCTTACCAAAAGAAACAAAGGAGGATCAAACAATAAAACAAACAAAAAAAAAGGTAAAATAAAAACAGAAGATAAAAAAAAAGAAACGCAAAATTCAACAATCCCAAAAATATAGAAAAAAACAAAACATTAGACAATATAAGCAACCAACAAATAGACATAGCACCAATTGACGAGTTAGACAAAAAACTAATCAACTTAAGAACCTACCTAAAGGAAAAAAACACAATAATGAACTACATACAATTTAAAAATTTACTAGAAAACCTAATTGGAGCAAAAAACCCTTTAGAGATAGTACAACAGCACACAACAAATATAGAAGACTTTATCAGATTCATTAAACAAGATATATACCCAAACATAAGAGACAGCACCATAAAAAGAAGATGCACCATATTACTAAAGAACATATCCGGAGCAACAGCAACCCCACAAGATACACCAACGAATTCAGACACAGAAGAAACAGGCTCTCAAATACAAATAAACAATAAACATGGAAAAAATAATACAATGGAACATTAATGGAATAAAAAATAACCAAGAAATCATGGAAAAATTAATAGATCAGCAAAACAGTAATATAATATGCATTCAAGAAACCAATTTAAAAGATGAACAAAAAATCAAATTAAAAAACTGCAGCTGTTATAACAAAAACCGTACCGACTGCTCAGCAGCCAGTGGCGCTGTAGCAATACTGGTAAATAACAAACTATACAGTAAAGAAATAAAAATTACAACCGATTTAGAAGCAATAGCCATCCAAACACTAATAGGGGACAAAACAATATGCATATGCAACATTTATTTAAGAAATGGATATGAACTAAACCTAACTTCACTAAATCACTTAATAGAACAATTACCCACACCATATATACTAGCAGGCGACTTTAATAGCCACAGCCAAACATGAGGCTCACACAAATTAGACAGCAGAGGAAAAATAATAAAAGAGTTAATCGCCAACAATGACTTAATACTACTCAACAATCTTTCTCCAACCCACTACAACGTACACAACAATAAAACAAGTGCAATAGACCTAAGCTTATGCTCAAAAAGCATAGCACATCAGATCGATTGGGGAGCAAGCAACGATATATACGGCAGCGACCATTTCTCCATATTCATAACAATAACTCACTCCAACCCACCACAAAGTATCAATCAACCCAGATGGAAATATCACAAAGCAGACTGGCCTAAATACCAAGATAAAGTTTCTCAAAAGATAAAACCTCTATACGACTATATTCAAAACAACAAACACCACAACATAGACATAAATCATACAACAACAACACTCACAGATATAATCACAGAAGGAGCTCAAGAAAGCACCCTGAAAACAACAGGATCAACTCAAAACAAATACGCACCGTGGTGGAATGAAGAATGCGAAACAGCAATCAAAAAATCAAACAAAGCATTCAACAAATACAAAAAAAGATACATATGAAAATAAAATAGAACATCAGAGAGGTAAAGCACTAGCGAAAAAAACTATTAAACACAGTAAACGCAAATCCTGGCTAGAATGCCTCAACTCAATCAATCACCAAACATCAACTAAAGAAATATGAAAAAAGATACAAGTGATAAGTGGACGACATAAACAACTACAAATACCAGCCTTAAGAGACAACAATATAACAATCAGCAAACCTCAATATATAGCAAACACACTAGCCAACAACTTCGCAGAGAATTCGAGTGATAATAACTATGAACAACCTTTCATTCATTATAAAAAAGAAGAAAAAAACACAAATATGACAGCACAAGAAGAGGAAGACTTGGATGGCCCCCTAAATAACGAAATCACAATGGAAGAGCTCCAACAAATACTAAACAAAAGCAATAACACCGATCCTGGACCTGACACGATACCAAATATATTTATCAAAAACTTACCTACGAGCGCCACAAAATGCCTATTAGACATTTAAAACATCATATGGACCAACAAAGTCTTTCCGGATCAATGGAGAAAAGCTATAGTAATACCCATACCCAAACCAGGGAAAAACAAACACAATAAAGAAAGCTATAGACCCATAGCCCTTACATGCTGTCTATGCAAATGTTTAGAAAAAATATTGAGCAATAGATTAAAATGGTACCTGAAAGCCAACAACATCTTAATTAAGGAACAAAGCGGCTTCAGAGAAAATCACTCCACCATAGACTGTCTAGTAAAATTGGAATCAGAAATCTGTGACGCACTTGTAAATAAACAACACCTACTGACTGTGTGCCTCGACTTAGAAAAGGCTTACGACCTAATATGGAAAAACAGATTATTAAAACTACTGACAAAACATAAAATAACCGGACGAATGTTCCACTTTATTAAAAACTTCTTAGAAAACAGAACTATCCAAGTAAGAGTCGAAAATGAACTTTCTAAATCAGTATAGATAGAAAACGGAGTTCCACAAGGATCAATACTAAGTGTAATACTTTTTCTTATAGCAATTAATGACATCAAAAAATGTATTCAAAGCCCTGTCCATACCATTATATTCGCCGACGACATAACACTCTACATAAAAGGAAAAAATATCAAAACCAGTGAAACCATCATGCAAAATACTATACAAAAAATAATAGAATTCACAGACAAAACAGGATTTAAGCTCTCAAAAAACAAAACCAAAGCAATTTTATTCAACAACAAACGCAAAATCAAGAAACTTACAAGGAGAGTACCCGACCTTCGGGAAACGGATTTGGCTAAAGCTGCAGGATATGATTTTTTGATGAAAAAAAATGAACCCGTGTTTTTTCTTTTCTTTGAGTAGGCCCCATAGACGGAGATATAGGCATTTTTTCGAAAATACAATAAAAAGGAGCATTTATAAGATCTTCAATAACCAAAGAACTAAGACTCTTACAAAAAAAATGTATGAAAAATAAAATAAAGTACAGATTAAATGCTTTAATTTAAGCTTTGTTGCATTAAAAAAGCTTGTGTGGTTCAAATGTTGTGCCTAATTGAAAACTACTACATATTTATTAATATTTTTAGCGTGTAGCATATCTACAATTTTTAACGCTATTTTATTAGCATATTTTAGGCGCCTGTAATTTTTCAACCACACAAGCTTTTTTAATGCAACAAAGCTTAAATTAAAGCATTTAATCTGTTCTTTATTTTATTTTTCATACATTTTTTTGTAAGAGTCTTAGTTCTTCGGTTATTGAAGATCTTATAAATGCTCCTTTTTATTGTATTTTTGAAAAAATGCCTATATCTCCGTCTATAGGGCCTATTAAAAAAAAAGAAAAACACGGGTTCATTTATTTTCATCAAAAAATCATATTTTGCAATTTTAGCCAAATCCGTTTCCCGAAGGTCGGGTACTCTCCTTGTTAGATTATTCATAAAAGAAAATAAAATAGAAACAGTACAAGACATAAAAATTCTAGGTCTAACATTTGATCATAAACTATCATGGAACAACCATATAATCAACCTCAAAACACAATGCTTACAAAAAATAGATATACTCAAGACACTATTAGCGAAAAACTGGGGCACAAACGGAAAAATCATCAAAAACACATACAAAGCAATTATACAGAGCAAAATAGACTATGCCAGTGTTGTGTATGGCTCAGCCAAAAACCACATACTCAAAGAACTAGACACAATATTAAACACAAGCATGAGAATCATTGCAGGTGCATATATAACCAGCCCCACCAACAGTATACTGAGCGAAAGTAATATAATGCTATTGGAATACAGAAGAATACAAAGCACACTCAACTATGGAATAAAAATATTAACTAGGCCAAAGAATCAAGTATATGAAATCTTAGCAAAGCAAAACAATACAAAAGCATGCAATTAAAAAAAAAATGCAAAAAAACCATTCTACCACAGCTTCACAACCATCCAAAAAAAAATACAAAATACATAAATACCAAATAATTCCAATAGAACAGGTTCGTACGTGCCCTGGAACAGAACTACAAGAATTCACCTCATATATAATAGACCAACCAACAAAAAATTCCCAAGAAATACATAGAAAATACAAGAATGACTACAAGTTATATACATCAACACACAAAAACAACAATTCAACTGGAAGTGCAATAATACTACCTAACGGCGAGCAAATACTACATAAATATCCAAAATGGTGCATACAAAATATACAAACAATAAACATAACCGAAGCCATAGAACATGCAAAAAACATAATAAATAAAAATAACATCACCATATATACAGATCCAGACTCTCTACAAAGAATAAAGAAACAAAAAAACAATAACTCCGTAGTATATAAAATCCATAGAGAACTAGCAGATATGAAAGGCAAAATCAAGATAACTTAATATAAAATTGACTCACCCGTACAACAAACAGCAATCCAAGCAGCAAAAAACGCTAGTCAA
Source organism: Anastatus disparis (assembly GCA_017163975.1). Classification (NCBI taxonomy): domain Eukaryota; kingdom Metazoa; phylum Arthropoda; class Insecta; order Hymenoptera; family Eupelmidae; genus Anastatus; species Anastatus disparis. Next base: position 6,809,934 of record JAFFSR010000249.1, read on the forward strand.
TTAATATACACCATCACATTCAATAATATTACCAGAGAAGACCTACAAAAAAAAATCAAAATCAACTTCCTCAAACATTAGAATAAACAATGGCAAGAAGGCAATAGTTTCCTCAACAGAATAAGAAGTAACATCTACGAAAAAAAACCCACCACCAATTTAAACAGAAAAAACCAAATACTCATCACTAGACTACGCATCGGCCATACACAAATGACACACCAATCAATCATAAACAAAAATACATCCAATCAATGAGACAAGGGCCAAATAAGAAACAGTGTTGAACATATATTGTTACAGTGCCCGAAATACGGTGACCACAGAAAATCATGAAAATTAAGAAACAATTTAAGTGAAATACTGAATAACAAAAATCAAATCAGTAAAGTGATTGAATTTCTAGACTTAACAAAATTGAAAAATAACATATAATGTATAGTAACAAATAATTAATCATGAATAACAAATTTCTGTATAATTTTGAATATTATTATAGTATGTATAACTTTTCAAATACCACTATTGTATGTAAAACTTTAATGTATATAAACATGAATCACAAATAAAGTACCTATAGTTGCTAATACCCTAACCAGGGGGATGCAACTATAAAATTTTAACAAAAAAAAAAAAAAAAAAGATAATATTTTTTTCGTTATTAACTAAAATAGCAAACTAATTTATTTTCAGTTTCAGTTTGTAAATTATTGTAACGTTCTTGTATTATGTAATCATTGTTTTTATTTTTTAATTCAAACAGTTAATACCGAAAAGAATGAGATTCTTATCAGAGCATGATTTCTCTTTTATAATCAGAAACTACATCTTCTACTGTAACACTAACAAATATAAACTACAGAGCTGTCCCGTACAGCATGAAATTTTTTGAAATATTTCGGAAATATTTCAAACGCTTTATGCTGTGTGGGGTTCACCTGCTTGCTTGTACTCCAACACAAGCTCGGCATGCTACTAGAAATACTTCCTTAAGAAGAGGCTGAACTATCTGTCTTTGTCTAATAGTATTTTTCATCATTTATGTAAACACCATTGGCTATAACACGAAAAAAATGGCAGCCCCTGCTAGATACTAGTATAATGGTTAAATTTTATAATTAGAACAAAATAATTCAATTATGTTGTTTTTGAATAATATGAGATCTACCAAAAACGATTGGTTATATTTTAGATTTTCAGTGGGTCTCATATTATTCAAAAACCACGTGATAAAATTATTTTGTTTTTATTATAAAATCTACCTATAATACTAGTCTCTATCGGGGGATGCCATTTTTTTAGTATTACAACCAATGGTATTTATATAAATGCTGAAAAACGCTATAAGACCAGGACAGATGGTTCGGCCTGCTCTTAAAATATATCTTTAAACTGGAAAAATATTTTAGTTATATTACATTATTATTTTGATGGTAATTACTTCTAAATCATACTGTAACACAACATGCAATATTTTTGCTGCCTAGGCGCATTATTTGGCGATATTTTGGTGGTGCTTCACAGAATATCGCACAGAACAATATAAACAATCTCAGTGAGAAGTTCTTAGAATCCTCCACTATATTTTTTGTCGTTTTAAATACGACAGAAAAATGATAGTTAAGGTCATTTTTAGTCACTAAGTGAATATTTTGAGGTTAATTTCATATCTTTCGGCCAAAAATCGTACTGGATAAGATTAACAATCAGTATCAAGGAGGTTATTGGTCGGTGAATAAATTTTTAAGGTTAATTCGAAAAAGAAGTGGTGAAATTATAGTTTAGGATGGTAATGAAAAGACTACAAGTCTTTTTTATCGAATAATGATTTTTTTAAGCTTATTCTCATATTTTATGGATGAATATGATATAAATCTAAATATCAATATTTAGGATTTTTTGGGTCGCTGAATGTGGTTTTGGTGTTATTTTCATGATTAGAATGCAATTGAGCCTCTAAAATGCCACAAATCTTTAAAATTTTTAGTTCTTTGATATTTTAGGTACTTTCCACCATTCCTATAGTTCAGCAAAAATTACGAATGATAGATTTTATAAAAAGAAAAGTTCTTAGAAGCCACAAATGAAAATGCATTAATACAATTAATGCTCAGGCTATTTTGAAATTTTCAAAAGTATTTTTAGGTTATGGTTAAGGCTTGTAAGGTTCTATATAGTCACTAAGTACATGCGTTTTACCGACCTCTTTTACCTTGATTTGGAATTTTGGAGAACCATTAGGAATTCACCTAATTATAACGAAAAAACAAAAAAACCCGTTTGTTGAAGTTATGAGGTGAATTTTGAGCCTAGGGATCTGAAACTTTCAGGATCTTAGTTTTTTGACAAGACAAAAGAATAAGCAAAGTTTCAGGAAAATCCGAGTTAAGGCCATTTTCACATACTTTTTCGGCTATACTCTTTGACAATATTTTTATTTTATACAAATAGTAGTGTAACATTCAAAAACTTTTGAGCTATTACTGTTCTATGATTTTTTTTTCTAATGTTAATTTGTATTATATTGTATTTATAATACGTACAATAATTAAAAATCATTATTCATTGTTTTATTATACCTTTATTATATTTTCCATATTACTATCTACTGTGTATCCATGTGTAGTTTTTTCAATATTAAATAAATACAATAAAGAAAAGTCATTATTTATTTATTGTTATAACTTAATCCTATCTTACAATTTCTAAATTGCATTATATTATAATTTTTTATTTTTATGCATAAAATTTATAATTTATATTATATTATTATTGGATTTCAATTATATATTTTATAATAATAGTTTTTGTATATTTATTATTTTTATTTTAAATATTAATTGTTTTTCTTTAAATGGTTGGTAAAAGAAAAATAAAGTCTGAAGAAGAGATTCATGAATCTAAGTTACGTAGGATAGAACAGGTAAGTATACAATGTAACTATGGAAAAAGAATTTCAGATTCAAAATCAAACGACAATAACAATTTGGAATCAATTATTGAAATCAATTCAGATAATATCAATGTTTCATTAGATGCAGAGAATAATGGTGATTGTTTTCCAAGTACTTCCAATTATAACATTTTAATGCAAGATCTTAATTATGTAAGCTCTACAATTTGCAAAGATCACTATTATTTTAAACGAAATCATAATGGTGTTCAAAATAACTCATCTTTTGAAGTTTAGAGTACATTTCCTGATATTCTTCATGATCATTGTTATTTTAAAAAAGTTATATGCAAGACTCGTAATGATAATATTAATATTGTATCAAATAATGGTGATATAAATATTAAATCACATATTAATGAACACTTTTTAGGAGAAATAAATGTTGAATGCATTCACTGTTAAGTAAAGCATTTTGAAAGTGAAAAAGTATCAAATAAAGGTAACTTTTTTAATGATTGCTGTAATCATGGAAATGTAATACTTGAATTTCCTCCAGAATTTCCTGATAATTTAAAAAATTTATTCAATTCAGAACATTATATGTTCTGTCAATTTTTCAGAATATCCCACACAGCATGAAAGGTTGCTGCAAGGTTTCAGCACTGAAACCTTGCAGCAACCTTTCATGCTGTGTGGGATTCGTCGTTATAATAATTTATTTGCTTTTGCATCTTTCAAAGCAAATTTAGTAAATTTTAATGACAGGCATCCTAGTCCTTATTGCTTCAAAATACAAGCACAAATTTACTATCAAATTAATACTATTTTGCAGCACGAAATAAATGAAAAGCCGTCTTACGGACAACTTTATATTGTCGATGCCAACGAAGCAATAGAACATCGTATGAACATTTTTAATGCAGATGTACACATTGATATTGTAGGATTGCTTGAAAATACTATACGTATATATAATATTTTTGCTCAGTCGTACAAAATGATGGGTTATAAATTAAAAAAGCAAATGGATTGTCAATGAGACAATGAGTAACAATTAATTCCTTCTTTAAAACCAGAAGTAGATAGAAGACTTTACAATTTTCAAAGAACTAACGAGGTCGCTGCTATATTTTCTACCACCGTTGATGGAGAAACACTTGAAGCTTATGTTGTTATACGCAATAAAAATACAAAAGAGTTGCAACAAGTAAGTACGATGGATCCAAATATTGAACCATAGATTTATCCATTATTTTATTCTCATGGACCACGAAGATGGCATAAGGATTTGCAACAAAAAGATGGTAAAAGTAGAATATCAAGATCAGCGTATATAAAATATAAAATTGCTATTAAAGAAGATTTTAATGCTTTTATCAGAGGCCAGCGTTTATTTCAACAGTATTTAGTTGATTCTTACGTTAAAATTGAGAAAGATCGTATAGAATACTGTAAATCTCATCAGGCACATTTACAAGTTGCATCTTACAAATGTGTGATGGATCATTTAGAAAAAAGAAACCATGACATTGAGAATTCAAGGGTAAGAAAAATTCAAATTTTACCTATTACTTTTGTTGGATATCCACGTTACGTTACAATGCTATCACGATGCTATGATTCAAACACTCAAAAAAGGAAAATCAGATTTGTTTATTACAATGGCGTGCAACCCACGCTGGAAAAAAATATAAAATAATTTATTACCAGGTCAAAAACCATCTCATAGACCTGATCTTTCTACACGAGTATTCAATTAAAAAAAAAAGCCTTACTTGATTATATTATAAAAGGTAAATTTTTTCGAGATGTAGCAGCATACATTTATGTAATTGAATTTCAAAAACGTGACTTACCTTATTGCCATATATTAATGACATTGTCTCAGAAACGTAGAATCGATTCTATACAAAAAATTGATGGTTTTATATCTGCTGAAATATCTGATCCTCAATCTGATCCTGAACTGCATGATATTGTTATGAAAAATATGATACATGGACCTTGTGGAGATTTGCGCTGGAGATGAACAAGAAATGCATAATGCACTTGAACAAAAAACAATGTTGATGGATTACTTTGCCCTTAATGAATGCGATTCAGAAGCTTGTAATCATTTATACGTCAATATTCCCATGAATTATGTATTTAAAACCCAAATAATAAATAGAAAAAAAGAAGAAAAAATGGGTATAAAGAAAAAAATTTATAAATTGTATTGGGCGTATATACACCGGAAGTCCAACGCAAGTTGAATTATTTCATTTGAGAATTTTATAAATGAAAATTAAAGGAGCAACAAGCTTTGAAAATTTAAGAACAGTAAATAGAAAAATTGAGGGAAATCTTACAGCGGCTTGCTTGGTTCATGGTTTTATTGAAAATGATCAAGAATGGGCTAATGCCATGAGAGAGGCCACAGTTTTTATGATGCCAAGACAGCTTCGAAATTTATTTGTACGAATATTAATGTATTGTAATCCATTAGAGCCAAACAAACTTTAGGAAGATTTTAAAGATTGTATGTCAGAAGATTTTATACGAGATTATTCTAAAGAAGATGGTTATTCAAAAGCAATTATTAATATTCAATTTATACTTAAACGTGAAAGTGAATCGTTAGCCGATTTTCCACAACTTCAGTATTTAATGCAAATAATAAATGAAAAAATTTTAGAAAGTCATACTGATGAAGTTAGTATCAAAGATTATTTGACTATTGGCTATCAACGGATGAATCATTTGAATGAAAAATAATAGCTGACAAAGTTTTGAACACAGTACTTAATGGTGACGATGATTCTTGTTTTTTTATTGATGGTCCAGGAGGTTCAGGGAAGACATTTTTATATGAAACTCTTTGGTATATTATTAATGGTAATAATAAAAATGTCTGTATGATGGCTTTTACAATTATTGCTGCTACATTACTTCTAAAAGGCAAAACTGTACACAAAATATTTCAGTTACCCGTACCATTGCTCTCAGATTCATCTTCAAATATTCAATTAGAATCACAAGAAGCTGCTTATTTAAAATTTACAGATGTATTTATTTGAGATGAAGCGCCTATGGCCCCAAGGTATGCTCTTGAAATTATGGATCGAAGTCTGCGTCATATTATGAACAACAATAAATTATTTGGTGGCTAAATCATTGTTTTAAGCGGTGATTTTAGGCAGCCACTTCCCTCAAAAGTTCATGGGATTCGTAGCGAAACAATTGATTTATCCATCAACCGCACTTTGAATTGGAATAAATTCAACAAATTTTCTCTAACACAAAATATGAGAGCTCTACCTGAAGAGATCCAATTTGCACAATTTTTACTTGATGTTGGAAATGGAAAATTAAATGATTCAAATGATTCATTGAATGTAGATTACTTTCCTGCTAATTGTATTATACCACCTGAAGTAGACATAGAAGATGATATTTATGGTAATATTTTAGCGAAGAAGGAGTATCGAAAATCTATTAACTATGCTATTTCATCTGCGAGAAATGCTGATGTCAACTAAATAAACGAAAAAGTTGTTAATTTGCTCGATAAGGCAACAGAAAAAGTTTATACAAGTATAGATAGCACGGAAATTGTAATATTACTGGATTTGATAATACATTATTAACAACAGAATATTTGAATACTTTATCTCCTCTATCACTTCCTCCCGACGAATAGAAATTAAGATTGAACTGTACTGTTATGCTTATTAAAAATCTAAATATTAGCGAAAATTAAATTTAATTAAAATTATAAATATTGCGTAAGGGTACTAGATTACTAATATAAGTTTATCTAACAATATATTAAAATGCGAAATATTGACTAAAGATAAAAAAGGAGTAATAGTACTTATAAATCGTATTACTTTGTACTCATATGAAATTGATTATCCGTTCATTTTTAAGCGAAGACAATTTCCAATTAAAATTGCTTTTGCAATGACAATCAAAAATACTCAAGGTCGAACATTTGAAAAAATTGGGATAGATTTAAGAAAACAAGTTTTTAATCATGGTCAGCTTTACGTTGCTTTATCTCGAGTTCGTTCATAAAATTTATTAAGAATTTATTTAGATAAATCTAATAAAACAAATGTTAAGAAATATGTATTTAAAGAACTTTATTTGTAATGCACAGATCATCTTTCAACTACTGACATTTTACAATAATTTTAACATGTTTCTACTAAAAAGTAATCTTTATAAATATAGTTGTAACTATTTTTTTTAAATATTAGAAAATATTCTGAAAATCTAAACTTTTATTATTTTTTTCTCATCATAGATTTTTAAAATGATCGATTTTACACTCAAAAAGGTTCAACAAATTTTTTCAATTTCTTTAAAAATCAAACTGTATCTATCAAAAATCCTTACTGAAAAAGTTCGTCTTAATTCTGTACTGATTAAATACTGATATCAGTATGTGATTCGTACTGCATCAATGTAAAATCAACATGGTATTTACACGGAATTCGTACTGAGCGAACTCTGAAAGTAGTCTCAAAACGCAATGCGAATAAAGCACGAAATTCATACTTATGAAGCACAAATACTAATTAAAAAACGTATAAAATCAGTACTAAATCTACGAATGCATATTTAGGTGAATATGAAGTAAACTCACTCAGAGCATAATCAGTATAAGATCAGTATGACATTTAGACAATTGTTATGCAAAGTATGCACCAAATATTATTAAAATAATTAGTAGATTCGTAATGAATCTTAGTGAAATCTGTACAAATTTTTGAATCACTGATAAAAATAGAGAATAATAAAATAAACTCAGTACAAATTCAGTACGCCCTGTTAAAAATAACCAGCTGGATATCCAGGTGAATTTTCCACTTGGATATTAAGGTGGATATCACTCTGATGGAGTTGGATATCACTCTGATTGAGTTGGATATCACTCTGATTTTCATTCACCTACATACCGCTAAAACCCATTTGGATATTTTTTTACGAAAACTAATCATTAGGGATTACAAGCATTCGTATAACAATAATACTACAAATAAAAGAAAATTCAAAATTTTACTTAAAGTAAAATTATCGAGGAGGATAATTTTACTTTGTGAAGTGTGCTTTTCAGTAAATTATTTGATAAAATTACTTCTTAATTTTTCGATTTTATTAATCCAACTGGTATCCAAGAGAATAATTCTCCTCAATAATTTTAATTTGGGTAAAATTTTCAATTTTCTTTTATTGGTAGTATTATTATGTCATACAGATGCTTATAATGCCTAATTATAAGTTTTCGTAAAAAATATCCAAATGGATTTCAGCTACATCCAAACGAATAAAGATCAGAGTGATATCCAACTGGATCAGAATGATATCCACCTGAATATCCAAGAAGATAATCCACCTGGATATCCAGTTGGTTATTTTTAACAGGGCCAAAACCAGACGGACGTAATACAAACTGAAAACCAAATGTACACGCAATCTTTTAACAATAAATAATAGATAAATACTGAAATTGCATAGATTTTGTAAAAAATTTAAAACTAGGGCTTTAGACAGAATGATTATAGTATCACAATAAGGATCCAGTACAAAATTTGTACAAAAACAAAATGGAATCAATACGAAATCTTCTTATAATAGGTGCTGAATTAGTACTAAATCTGAATAAAATATATACGAGATTTAAAATTCAGTAGAAAAATGTCGAATAATAAAATAAGCTCAGTACGAATTCAGCACTTATTGTAAGAAGATTCCGCGTAGAATATGTTTTGTTTTTTTTTACAAAATTTGTACTAAATCCGTATTGAGATACTATAACTGTTCCGGATGAACCCTCAGTTTTAAAATTCTTACAGAATCTATGCAATTTCAGTATTTATCAGTTATGTATTGTTAAAAGATTGAGTGTACATTTGGTTTTCAGTTTGTAATAAGTCCATCCGGTTTTCGTACTAAATTTGTACTGAGTTTATTTTATTATTCTCAATTTTTATCAGTGATTCAAATATTTGTACAGATTTCACTAAAATTCATTACGTATCTACTAATTATTTTAATAATATTTGATGCATACTTTGCATAACAATTTTTTGCAATATGTAACATAATAAAACATGTTGAGTTTCATATCAGACTGTATAACACTTTATTACTTATTTTTAAAAATGTAAATTTTTATTATCTTAAAAAATTAACACTGAACCATTATATTATTTATTTTTATTAATTTCATTAAATTTTATTTTATTTCTGCATCATAGACATCAATTATTTTACTAAAATATAAATAAAAATTCTTTTTCACAGTTTTTTTGTAAACAACAATTTAAAAAAAATATTTTTTGTGATAATTAAAAATATTATAATTTTCGATATGAAATGAAAAAAAATAAAAATACAGATTGGGGAAACGGGAGGTTTTCGCGCCACGTATCGACGTATCGCATCGCATTCTAACAGGGGGTTATTCTGTAAGTGTCTCACTAGCGACACAAGCTGTATTGACCAATCAGAGAGCTCCTTTAGGTCTATGCCTATCTCGTTCGCGAGACAGTTACTGAATACGGCCTCAGATGTCGCTTTCTGGAAAGTTTCTTTAATTTAGTTTCCATGCCAGACATGCCGGAAAGTCTTCTTTTACTTGTGACATAAACGAAAAATTGCGCCAAAAGACCTAACCTTTCATGTAAGTTAAGATTTAATAAATATTTGCTTCCTATTATATTTTATTATCAAATATATAAAATTGCTCTCTATCATATACATGATAATTTTCATTATTTTGTTATATTTAAAATTTTAAAGGATATGTTAACTGCAAGTGATTTTATTTCTATTGAAGATGTTGACAACGTTCAAATTGGGAAAACAACTGTGTAAGTTTTTCATTATTCTTTACAAATATTATATATTATTTTTAGATTCTATATTTTAAATTATTATTTTCGTAAACAATATAAATTTATTAATTAAGTTTAGAAATTTTTTTAGAAAGTATTATAACCCACATAGCATGAAAGATTGCTACAAGGCTACTGCAAGGTTTCATGAAAGTTTCGAAACCTTGCAGCTACCTTTCATGAAATATTGCAGCAACCTTTATATGTCCGCGCTAGAACCTGGTTAAAATATTTCTAAAAACCTTGCTGCAACTTTGCAGGGAATCTTGCAGAAACATTTCGAAAAACCTCGCTAAAACTTTGCAGGAAATCTCGCATAAACCTTGCAGGAAACATTGCAGAAAAGCTTTGTGAAACCCCACTGAAACCTTTCAGGAAAAGTTGCAGCAACCTTTATATGTCCGTGCTTGAACATGGTTGAAATATTTCTAGAAACCTCGCTGCAACTTTGCAGGAAATCTTGCAGAAACATTTTGAGAAACCTCGCTGAAACTTTGCAGGAAATCTCGAAAAAACCTGGCAGGAAACCTTGCAGCAATCTTGCACGAAATCTTGCAGAAAAGCTTTGTGAAACCCCACTGAAGCCTTTCAGGAAAAGCTGCAGCAACCTTTATATGTCCGTGCTAGAACGTGGCTGAAATATTTCTATGAACCTTGCTCGTAAAATGTAACTGAAACTTTCAGGAAACTTGCTAGAACCTTTCCTAAAATATTTCCGCAAGCTTTTATGAGAGGCCGTTATACAGTTCTATCTCATCTAGTCTAAATGTTTATTATTAATAAATAATTAAATATTTTCATACAGATATAAGACTACAGCTCAATAGAGCAGAAAACAAGCAAATGATTCTATGCTATGAAAAAACTGGTATGACAGTGTTTGGGAGTGGCCGACAGAAGTGAAACTTCTTTACGATAATTATAGAACTTATGAAAGTTCATTTAATCTCTATAACTATTTTTCGTTACTTTTAAATCATTTTGAATCTAGATTATCTAAAGAATTAATTCGTTTTAATTATAAATTTTTATTTAATATTTATTTTACAAAAATACAATAATAATTTAATTTTTATAAGTAATTATCAAAACTATTATAATTTGTAGTCCCTACGATTGCTTGCGCGTGGATATATACCTATAGATGTATATATATATATATATATATATATATATATATATATATATATATATATATATGCATTAAAGTATAGAACAGTGTAGGAAATAGAGGGACTCACCATCAAACATATATGTATGAAGAAAGTAAGGAAGAAAAAGATGGAAAACGCAAGCCGCTGTTGTTTTCTTTAATCATTAAGATATTTACTGTATAATAGTATTAGTTATATGGGTAATTCTTTCATACTTTTAAAAATCATGTTACTGCGTCATTTCTCCTAAATATGAGATAGCACATCTTGTTAGCAAATGTTCACTGATTTATTGAGTTATTAGAAACTAATTTTGTTATATTTTTAATGATAATTAGACGTGTCATTTTATGGCGGATGGGGAAAAGAGGTTTTTTTTTGAAATTTAAATGTTACCAGGCCATGTAAAATGATAAATTACCGCTATAAAAAAAATGACTATTGCTTTTTTGATTTGAAATTCACACCAAAGCTTTATCTATACACATACTTTTGGAAAATCAAGAGCATGGGTGTGTGCCTGTTAACAAAAGTACTTTCTGAAAGGTTATTAAAATGTTACCAAAAATTTATGTATTTTACTTTTTCTGGAAAATACGATGCTGTAAAAAAGACTATTCAGCGGTGACATTTTAAACTACATCAAAAGATAATATTTAGAATCACAAAGAGAAATTTTTTTATTAGGAACGTGTGCCTAGTGTAGATAAAGTTCTTTGTTCGTTTGAAATTATACTTAAAAAACGTGACTCACTTTTGAAAATAGGTTTTTATCCACTAATATGAAAACCTAAGCTTTGATTCACCTTTTCTCTGTTGTGAACTTTGTAATTTACTATTTTATAATACTCAATGTAATCTTTAAGTTGCTTTTGAAGTATTATTTCGAGTATTCTGGAAATCATTGAATTTTTCCCGGCTATTAAATTTTCCAAATTTACATCGATTACCTAGTTTCTATCAATGTTTTAATTCTAAAGAGTTTAAACTTTAAAAAGCTCAGTTTTAGTATGTATTTAATAGCTTACACCTAGAACGTTGAGTTGAATCATCACTGAAGTTTCTAGATTTTAAATTTAAATTTTTTAGATTTAATGTTTATTAAATAAACTAAAATATTTGGTTAAAAGGAATATAAGTATTTTTATTCAAAAACATAAACTACACAAATCTATGTCAAATTTCATACCCTAAGATTGACAATTTTAGCAAAAATAAATTGATATTCCACTCACTTATGATTTGTAATCAGGAATCCCAAAAGCCATTGGGTAACTAATATCACTCAATTTTAATACCCGAATCGCCAAAAATGAATTTTCCAAAAAATTGGCATTTCTGGCATATTTTATTTATTACAAAAAATTTTGTAATTATTAATGTAAATTGCGTATTTAAATATTTTCTGTAACATATTAAACATGTAAAAATGAAAAAGCTCAATGGAAAATGATCTATTATAGCCCAAAATACTTAAAAACTGATCTGAGATATGTAAAATATTATACCTGGGTGTGATAATAATGAATATATTTAAATGTCTTATATTAAAAAAAGCTATCTTCAAAAGTGAGTAATGCGATTTTTTCTTTTATTATCATTTTAATATATCAACATTTAAAAAAAATAAATTTGATACATGTGTCTTCAATTTTTTTTAATTTATTGAAAGTAAATTTTAACACTATGAAAAATTTACTCGAAAATCTGTCTTTTGATGTTTGTTAAAAAGACTACCCTTAAAAGTGAGTAACACGATTTTTTTTTTCATTATAATACGTCAACATTTAGAGAAAATTAGTTTTATACGTGTGCCTGTATTTTTTTTTTTTTAATTTGTTGCAGGTGAAATTTTAACATTATGAAAGATTTACCCATATACGTAACTTGGGAGTACGAAGGATGAATACAAGCACCTTAGTCAAGCCTGGATTCAGAATCCTTCGTACTCCCAAGTTACGTAGTTAAGTTTATGTCGTTGGTAGGCCGTAATAGGAACTATAAAAATTATTTTTTAAAATTAATGATACATGTTTTATTAAAAAAAAGTAAATAATGTCATTATTTACTTATGTATTTTACTTATTAACTGTTTAACTTTGAAAATTTGTTTAAATAAAAAATTCTGTAAAGTAAGATTGTATATGAATTTGTATGAGCATTGACATATCTAACTACATTCTTTTGTTTTCACTAACCTACGAATCGATGTCACTCATGTCATATACGGCCATGCTGAGCGATATCTCGATCTGTCAATACTCTCTTAGGGAGTATGGATCTGTCAATATTCCCTAAGGGAGTATTGACAGAGAGAATATCGTCGAGATATTAGCATGAACGTATGCAATGCCTACACAAATTTAGCGTGGTCTATAGGTATTCCAGCGAATACGGCCTACGGCGACATAAACATGTATACGTATACTATATCTGCGCGTTTGATATCAAGTCAGTTCCTCCCCCCCCTAACGTTTTACTTTATATGTATCTTACCTCGAATTACCGTCAAAGTGCAAGCGTGCCTTATATATATATATATATATATATATATATATATATATATATGGGACGTTTCACGTCAACTCACCTAAAAAAAAATAGAATTCGTCGAAAATCTGTGAAAATGTTCTATTTAATACCCAAAATATACAAAAAAAATTTTAGAAGTCCAGGTCAAAGGGGTCAGGATTTAAACGTGATGAAATTTTTCGAATTTTCCAAATTTTTTGCTAAATAAATATTTTAATGAATTTTTTCCTGAAAAACTATCAATTTTTCGTTAAAACTTAATAGAATACTTTTTCTTGGAAATCAGATGTACAATTCACCTGAATTTTCGCAAATTATAATATGGCTGATTCCATTCAGATTCATGCAGGCCGTCACTGTTCGAATTTTTTTTTTTCTTCTAAGTAATAAAAATACCTTCTATTATGTATATAAAAATAAAATTTACCTCGTAGAACGCTCAAAATTTTTTTTTTTTTACTACAGCAATTTTAGTGTTGGATGTAAAAACGAAAATTCAAAAATTGAAAATGAACCTCTACTTTTAAATGACTATAGCTCCGTCAATTTTTAACCTTTTTGGGCGTACTTTCAACGGAAGTGTGCGAAATTTGGTTTAGTTTTGAATGCCATCTCGATTTTTGTAATACAATTTGATCTCACTGAATTATTTTTAAAAAACCAAAAAAAAGCGATTTTTTTCAAACACGATTTTCTCAAAAACTATATTTTTGTTTTTTTTGAAATTTTCATATGATTTTATACATAAAAAATACTAACTTTTAGGGTAGGTGAGAATATGCGATTTTGCCTTATTTTTTTTTAACAGATTTTTAAACGTTTTTTTTTATATTTTCGATTTTAAAACATTGATACCATGGCGCATCGTACTATTATTCCAACTTTACGTGTTCTTACAACTATTTTTATGCTTTTATTTATTAATATATCAAAAATATCAACAAAAATCTTTAAAATAAACCCTGGATCGAATATTTTGATCAATTAGAACCAAAGTTATGACGATTTCAAGTTTAAAAAAAAATGCTGAAACTTTAAATAAATATATTTACTTTGAATTTTGAATTTTAAATTTTGAATTTTGAATTTTGAATTTTGAATTTTGAATTTTGAAAAGGTGAGTTTTTTAAATACTAAAATATAATATTTGGTCATTTTCAATGAACAAATAATATGCGATACAATTAAGAAAGAACACTAATGAATTAAGAACTAATGTGAATAAAAAAATCCGAATTTGAATAAAACCTTTCAATTTACTTCTTGCTACTCATGTCTCAAAGTTTTGGCAGTGTAGATTTGGTTTCATTTATTTTTCCAACAGTGAATCTTTTGAATACCTTTAATTTCTTCTGCATTTCCTAACCATTCCATTTTTTTTGTCAGTCGAAAAACTTCTAACTCATCCTTGCGTATAACAAGAATATTAATCGATGGAGTATATTTTGATACGTGAGTGGCGAAATTTTCAGCGTTTCTAATAAAATCTGCACTCTTCTTGGACAGATTATGCGTGGTAGCATAATGTTTAACTAAACCACCAATACCGTCACAAGCTCCTTTACCATGACCTGTTGCAGAAAAAAGCCATTTTCTGTTTACTTTTGAGTTTTAAAGCTCATAAAATTGATATCTATTTTCAAAATGACTGGCAGCTCCATCGGAAATGGTTATGATTTCATCAAGATCTTGCGCAATATGTTTTTAAGTTATCGATAATTGAATTTACAGCCATTAGGGCATGAGACGAATCATGTTTAATATCGTCAGAGACGGTGACATATTATCATTTCCAAAATAGCATACTGATGTAAATATTGATATTTGGTTTTTACTCCAATGATAGGTTTGAATTTTATTTTGAAGCAGAACTGTCCAATTTTCTACAAAATCGACATGAATAACTAATTGGAAGTTATTATTTTTCGCTAAAAGTTTAACCTCTTTAATTGCTATACGTTGAATTTCTTTGACCAATTTATGAGCTCTTACTGTGAGAGCGTGCTCTCTTAACTCTATTAAGAAATTTTCAATTGTGCTAGTTTTATTCAGTAAATTTGATTTTTCCCAAACACCATAAATTATTTCTTCATATAAATCTTCTTTTGTCAAAGAAATTACTTGTAAATCAATAGAATCTTCAATGGGACATTCTTTACATTCTCTTAGTACACATTTCATATCATCTTTTGAACAAAAAAGTGAAGAACATATTTTCAATTCCAAATCTGCAATGTCTTGTTTATTCTCTTTTTTATAATTATTTAAAGCATCTAACATAAGTTTAAGATTCTCGCAGTAAACGCAACGACACGAATCGGTGGGTGGATGTGGTATAACCCACTTCGGTCTTAAAGCGTAGAATGTTGATTTACCAATTTTTGTTTTCATTTCAGGATTTTCGTCTTTAAATAATTTATATATTTCTTTTATACTTCGCGTAAGAAAACGTTTGACTTTTTAAGTTTTTATATCATTTTCTTTGATAGATACTGTGTCGCTTTTATTTGCACTTTGACGAGAACAATTAAAATCATCGTTCAGATAATAATCCTTTACTTTCATTACAATTTCACTATCCAAAGAATGGCCGCAATAGTTCTCAGACTGCTTGTAAATTTTTTTATTATTTACCAATGATCGTGCTTGATCAATCATATAAATAGTTACATTTGGTAAAACTGATAATAAATAATCTTTGGAAATATCACTTGGTATAATACTCAACAATCGCACTTTCTCAAGAAAATTTGAACAATTATCTAATGCAATTTTAATATTCTCAAGCCATTTATCATTTGTTTTACATTCATTATTTTAATTCAATGCGGGCAAATCCGCTATATCGTAGACTTTCATCATTTTACTTGCTATTTGTGAATCAAATGCATAGTTTGTTTTCTTTTTCGGAGAGCATAAGATTCTCGCATCTTGATATTGATATTTTGAGGCATTTTAATTGATGAAATGTTTAATTTCGAATTACTTAAAGTCTCGTTGAGCTGTTCTACCACAGCCTCACTATGAATAAAATCTTCCGAAGATTGTTGACTGCTTGAAGTGGATGAAATAGGCGCATTTTTCACTTCATCTAATAATATTTTGTAACACGAAGGGCATACTTTATCTTCTTTAGAGAAAGAAGTATTTGGATACAAGCGCTTCAAAGACTCCGTTAGATCACCTAATTCTCTAAGCGGACTTTTGGAGCAATCATAAACAACTTTTTTGTGCCTTTCTTTTAAATCCTTGCACTACATTTTAACAATCAGTGATGTCATTATTGATATTCTGTTCAATGATAGATCGAAAAAAATAATTTTTCTTAAACAACTTTATTTTATATCTTCCTTTTCTTATATTTTTAAACGCGTCAAGTCGTTGATGAGAATGCAAAGAACGAATCATCGCCACCTAGTAGTGACATGCGTCAACTCCCTACAAAATAAATTCAAATTCTAGGCGCGAAATTCAAACTGATAAAAAAATTATATTCTTCAACAAAAAAAATTTTTATTATAATAATGTACCATAAAAAGAGGATAAATGGTTATGTATTCTTCCATCAAAATAACTTTTTTCAAATTAAAAAATTTATATCTCCAGATTTTAATCTTCAACGAAAATTGCGTTTCCTTAATGTAAATATCATATTTATTTAAAGTTTCAGCATTTTTTTTAAACTTGAAATCGTCATAACTTTGGTTCTAATTGATCAAAATATTCGATCCAGGGTTTATTTTAAAGATTATTGTTGATATTTTTGATGTATTAATAAATAAAAGCATAAAAATAGTTGTAAGAACACGTAAAGTTGGAAAAATAGTACGATGCGCCATGGTATCAATGTTTAAAAATCGAAAATATAAAAAAAACGTTTAAAAATCTGTTAAAAAAAAATAAGGCAAAATCGCATATTCTCACCTACCCTAAAAGTTAGTATTTTTTATGTATAAAATCATATAAAAATTTCAAAAAAAAACAAAAATATAGTTTTTGAGAAAATTGCGTTTGAAATAAATCGCTTTTTTCGGTTTTTCATGAATAACTCAGAGACATCAACTTCTAACAAAAATCGGAACGGCATTTAAAACTAGACTAAATTGAGCACATTTTTATTAAAAGAACGTGTTTGAAAAAAATCGCTTTTTTCGGTTTTTTAAAAATAATTCAGTGAGATCAAATTGTATTACAAAAATCGAGATGGCATTTAAAACTAAACCAAATTTCGCACACTTCCGTTGAAAGAACGCCTAAAAAGGTTAAAAATTGACGGAGCTATAGTCATTTAAAAGTAGAGGTTCATTTTCAATTTTTGAATTTTCGTTTTTACATCCAACACTAAAATTGCTGTATTAAAAAAAAAAATTTTTTTTGAGCGTTTTACGAGGTAAATTTTATCTTTATATACATAATAGAATGTATTTTTATTACTTAGAAGAAAAAAAAATTCGATCAGTGACGGCCTGCATGAATCTGAATGGAATCAGCCATATACTGATTTTTATGCTTACTTGATCGATTTAAACATACTATTTAGTATAACTAAAAATCGAGCAGGTTAAATTGGCATTTTAAAGTCTTATTTTTTCCGTTTTTTTTATGAGAAAAAAATATACGAAGCCTCTAGTTGGGCAGCCTTCTCAAATTACTTAATTGTGCAAAAATGTCTGAAAAAATCGTTATTTTGGATCAATAATGAGATTTGTGATTTTTTTCCTGAAAAAGTATTGATTTTTGGGACATATGTATGAAAATATTTTTTATTGGAAATCATGTGTAGAATATGAACATATTTTTACAAATTGTAATTTAAGACATTATGAACCATATATACTAAGAATTTAACAAAAAATAAATTTTAAAATTTCAAAATTTCTTCTATAATTTGTGATGTTCAGCAAATAATGGTTTACAAAAATTTACATACATTTTACATACAATTTCCAATAAAAAACATTTTCATACATTTGTCCCAAAAATCAATACTTTTTCAGAAAAAAAATCACGAATCTCATCATTGATCCAAAATAACGATTTATTCAGACTTTTTTGCACAATTAAGTAACTTTGAGAAGGCTACCCAACTAGAGGCTTCTTTTTTTTTTCCTCATAAAAAAACGAAAAAAATAAGACTTTAAGAAGCCAATTTAACCTGCTCGATTTTTAGATATTCTAAATAGTATGTTTAAATCGATCAAGTAAGCATAAAAATCAGTATATTATAATTTGCAAAAATTCAGGTGAATTCTACATCTAATTTCCAAGAAAAAGTATTCTATTAAGTTTTAACGAAAAATTGATAGTTTTTCAGGAAAAAATTCATTAAAATATTTATTTAGCAAAAAATTTGGAAAATTCGAAAAATTTCATCACGTTTAAATCCTGACCCCTTTGACCTGGACCTCTAAAATTTTTTTTTGTATGTTTTGGGTATCAAATAGAACATTTTCACAGATTTTCGACGAATTCTATTTTTTTGTTAGGTGAGTTGACGTGAAACGTCCCATATATATGTACACTTCCGTTGCATTAAGCGGGACGAGATCGATTCACTCCCGTAGAATTTTTTCACATGTCTCTTATGGAAGCTGCATAACATCGGTAAAGAAGTCTCACTTTAATAAAATCAAAGTCTTATCACTTTTGGAGTGAAGTCTGAGGAGAAAAAACATTATACCTGGTCAACCATTTTTAAACTACGCTCAAAAGATAATAAATAGGTAATATTTTTTCATAGAATAGAATCGTTTGCTTCTTTTTGCTCTATTGGGCTGTGGTCTAATTAACTCTAAGTAACTTTTGTATCAAAATAATTAATATATTAATAATTAAAAAAATTTTAATTAGACAAGGACGGAACTATACGCCCGCCTCTTAAGATGTTTCACAAAACCTTGCGGAAACCTGGCTGAATTCTTTCATTAAACTTTTTTCGCAATATTTCATAAAATGTTTTTTTAATGTTACTTAACATAAAAGGTTTCTCGCAATATTTTGTAAAAAGTTTCTGAAACCTTGCAAAAACCTTGCTGGATTCTTTAATCGAAGCTTTCTCGCAACATTTCACAAATTATTTCTCAAATATAGGGTAGTGACACCAGTTGCTACGAGTGATCCAATAATGACGAACTCGTATTATATATTGAAATAAAAAATTTATTTTATCATATGCAGATCTCTAATAAATAAGTTCAATAAATTTAATATATTACTTATTATATTCATCCTACAAATAGCCTGATATTTATTAAAAAATTTAATATAAACAATACCTATTAAAAAAGGCCTCCACGTGCCGATTTTGAAAATACCTTTAAATTTGAATAATAATAATTTTTAAAAACGTAATTAAGAAAGTAATAACTGCTACACTTGTACGCTTCTAAACCCAGTTCTTACGAATCCTGAACGAAGTAATTTAACCTAAGAGATTGCGTATATATTAGTGCTACCGGTGAAATTATTGAAGCAACAAGCGCTGTACATACTTAAGTATTTAAATACTTTTAAATAAGATATTAATTGAATTAAAATGAAGAGAAAAAGGCAGGTTAAATTAAATACAAACATAAAATTTTGTTAAAGTTAAAAAAGTGAGATTATAGTATCGTCTGACCGACGTTATTCATTGATAATAAATAAGTGCCTAAATATTGTTTTTTAAACTACAAATACATTGATTTTAAAAAATCAATAATCAATTTTAAAGATACTGAAATCTAAAAAAGAAAAAATATACATTTATCGTTCACACGTGAAACTATGGAATAGGTTACACGAGGATGCTCTATGACAGCGTCAAGTAAATTTGTGATGAACTGAAAAAGACGACTCCATTTATAAACAACAGACCTAGAAGATAATGGTTTCAGTCATTCTTAAATCGACATTTACAAATAAGTAAAAGATTGCCTGAAATCTAAATAGAGTCGTAAATAATAGTCGTAAATAATAAATAATAGTGTTATTGAAACATAACCTCAAAACTGTCAGTTAAATGGTCGTAATGTTTGGGTTGTAATAACTGGTGTGTTCGTAATAAACTGGGTCGTATAAATTGGATTGAGTTCATAACAATAGGTTAAAAAATATTATTTTAAATTTAATATTATTTGAATAATTTACTATTTTAGTATACTTTTTTGTTATACAATTTTTAATTATGTTATGAATAATACGTTTCAAACATATTCTGATTAAAAATTGTACTTATATATAAGATTCAAGCGATTGAACTGAGAAAGTCTACCGAGACTCGTGATAACTGGTGTCACAACCTTGCTGCAACTTTACATAAAATGTTTCTCGCAATATTTTGCGGAATGTTTATGAAACCTTGCAGAAACCTTGTTGGAACTTTTCGTAGAAAGTTTCCGCAAGTTTTTTTTATAATGTTACATGAAACCTTGTAGAAACCTTGCAGCGACATTTCATGAAAGGTTTCTCGCATTATTTTGGTAAACGTTTCATGGAACCTTGCAGTAACTTTGCCGCAACCTTTCATGAAAGGTTTCTCGCAATATTATGGTAAATGTTTCATGAAACCTTGCAGAAACTTTCCTGCAACTTTTCATGAAAGGTTTCTCGCAATATTTTGATAAATCTTTCATGACACCTTGTAGCAAGGTTGCAGCAATATTGCACTGAATTATTTCGTGAAACCTTTTCGCAATGTTAAGACAAGATTGCTACCACCTTGTGACAACATTTCAGTGCAATATTTTAATTTCAATAACAAGAAAAAAATAGCAGCCCCCGCTAGATATTAGTATAATAAGTACATTTTGTAATAACAACCAAATTTTTTCACTGCGTAGTTTTTGAATAATTAGAGACCTACCAAAAAATATATCATATTCTAGATTGCTAGTAGGTCTCTAATTAGTCAAAAACTATGCGGTAAAAAATTTGGTTGTTATTACAAAATTTACTAATTATACTAATATTTAGCGGGGGCTGCTATTTTTTTCTTGTTATATCGGATAGCGTTTACATAAATGATAAAAAACGCTATTAGACAAAGACAGATAGTTCGGCCCCTTCTTAATATTTAAATATAATAGCAAATGAAAAAATACCGATCGCGTACATAAATAAGAGTTCAATGAACAATATCACGTTAACAGTAAACAAAAAAATACATTTTTTAACAAACAAACATAAAAATGTTCAATTTCATTTTCATATACATTAATTATTCAACTTTAAATAAGTTTATACAAATCTATATATGTGCACTATTATAGCTACGTACAGTTCGAAGTAATTTTGTAGTATAATTTTGATTCTGTTTTGATACTTTATAATCCATCCACTTTTTATTAAAATCATAATGCACTGATTCTGTAGCTTGCTCTTCGAAAAATCCTAAGCCCATCTGGTGTTTTGAACAAAATTGTGATACGTGATTAAAAATTGTATGCACTTTTGGTGTTATTGAGATTCCTAAGACTTCGTAACTTTTTTTGAATTCTTTAATATTTTGTTCAAAATCTAGCTTCAAATTTAGAGAAAAGCAGTCGTCAACGACTATTTTAAATTTTCTAAAAGTATCTACATATGCCATGAAACCTGCTAGACCTCCAATGTTAACTCCACATATCTGTTGAAGTTTATCAACGTTATTCAGTAATACGTTACATGCATTTCCTGCAAACGAAAAGTTACCACCATTACTGTAACTTCTTTCTACGTTACTTTGATGCGCCCATTTTGTAGCAATATCAGGATATAACTTAAACATATTACTATAAAGTGTGTTAACACAGCCTAATAGAAGATTTAATTCTGGAGAAGGAATTACATCTAAAATTAGTTTATCATCATCTGAATAAAACCAAGGTGGATTGATACAATTTTTGAAATCTTTAACTTTTTTTTTTACCTTTCCATGATCACACCAGTTATTATAATTAGACATACAGCTAGTTGTTGTCCTCAAAGTACCACAGAAACCTAAATTAGTTTTCGTGACATCACACCAAATACATGGACAATAACTTGCGCTATTCGTTAAACCCGTAATTATGTTTAAAAGTTTCAAGTCAGTTGTAATTGTTCCTGGATATTCAATCAAACAATCATTAATTTTTAGTTTTGACTACAAAAGTTTTACATTGTTATAATTTTCTTGTGTATCTGGAGCAAGAGCAATAATAAATATCTTCTTTACTCCAATGTCCTTCCATTTTTTAGAATTCTTTGAAGTATTTTTTTCAATGTTATTATCTTCATTTTTAGATTGAATAGATAAGGTGAATTTTAAAGAACCTCCGCCACCATCAATACCAAAATTCAAGTAAAAATAAAAAATATTTCTATTATGAATAATATATTGTATAAACAAAATCAAATCGGTGCAAATAACAGCAGAGCTTGGAATTTTCGTAACGACCTCATTTTTTACAATTTCGAAATCCAATGAATGCACTTCAAAAAATTTATCCAAACTATGAGACTTTTGAAAATTTTTTTCTCGAGTATAAGGCTCAATAATATTTCGTGAACATGTTTTTTTTCTTATAAATTTAGAAAAATCACATATCTGACGATCAGATAAATTTGAATCATTCTGCAAATCACATAAATCATTAGACGATATTTGGTGTATTTGTTTTTTTCTTTTGCATTTACGATAATATTTAATGGTTTACCACGCTGTTGCGATAGAGATAGTGCAACATTCGTCCTTCCTGCTTTGTCATTTAATTTATTTTGAACTTTCCTTTTGACTAATAATTTAGAAATCAAATGTTCACTTTGCTTTGGAGTTTTGATGCCTTCTTGAACATTTTTTAGAAATGTTGTTGAAGTACATTTATGACTTATACCTTTAGCTATTAAAGTTAAACAATTCGAACATCACCTACTAGTCTTCTTCAGTGGTTTGCAAGATTCCTTTTTTTTAGTATTAACAATTTCAAAACTTCTTTGTCTGGATCTAATTTCATTACAGAAAGTACAGCCACACTCTTTTTCTGACTTTGATGTACTGCGCGTTTTCATTTTCAAATGATATTTTGAGTAGTCTGACATCTGAAGTGAACTTTTTAAACTTGTATTCATATTAGCTCTTGTAATTTTAAGCCTACAAGCACCACAAACTACAGCAGGTAAACGCGAATCCATCTCATTAAAATCAGGAAATAACAATTTGATTTGAGTTCCTATTTTACCTGTAGTTTTATAATGCTTTTTTTCGGCTTCTTTTTACACATCAAACACATATTATGCCGATTTTGTTCGTGAGTTCTGGCCGAATTACTTTGCAAGTTCATGATTGACAATCACTATTTTTAAATTGATTGAAATTAAATAAATTGAACGAACGTCGCTGCGCGAAGTCAAATGCTAAATTTTCTTCAAGATTATATATCACTTTAAATTCCACAAATCGTATTTACATATGATCTTTATATTATAAATAATAAATAGTATCGAGTACTGTTAGCTGTAACCTTTTCAATGTTTATTTTATTTGTATACAATGAATTAGGTGAGAATATAACGAACTTTAAGATTGTAGTTATGGAAAAAATTTTCTAGCTTTCTATATATTATTTCTCATTTCTTAAGTAATTATATATATCAGTCGTTTTATAATTATAGATAATGCATATTAATACCGTAAATAAATGTTTTTAACATACAGGTGATCTAAAATAAATGGGGGATAGTTATTTACTTATTTGTTATTTCTATTTATATATTTATAATAATGTTGCCTAATAAAACAATATTTGTTCATTTAAACTTAACTTTTTATGAATCGGCCACGTAAATTGATTTTAAAAAGTATGTCAAAATATGTTTAAGATATCTAAAAATCATAATCAAAATGAATTTTGAGGCAACAAAACATTTTCATTTAAACTTCATTTAGGCAAACCGTGTATAGTTAATAATAGTTATTCATAAAAATTTATTGTCTTGGAAATTTTTTCCTATATATAAAAAATTAAAAAATTTTTTAAAAAGCGTATAATTGTTAATAACTGTAAATAATTGCAAGAAATTGCAAATAACTGTAAATAAACGCAAATAACTGCTAATAACTGTTAATGAAATAGCAAATAACTACTTATGAATGCTAATAATTGCTAATGACTGCTAATAACTGATGATAACTGCTATCAACTGCAAATAACCGCTACTTCTGTCTCAAACTAAACTATTTATAACAGTTATTTGCAGCTTTTAGCAGTTATTTGCAGTTATTAACAATGATTTTCAATTATTAACAGTTATTAGCAAAACCGATTTTTACTAGAGTGTTAGTTTAAAAATGATATAAAATGTGGATAATGTAATATTAGTAATGTTTGTAACGCGGCTTTTCTCTTTTAATAAAATTTTTTTTTGTGTCTTAATGAGAGATCGAAGATGTTGTTTATATTCACATCTTCTCTCTCACTCTAAAACCATCTTTTCTCTCTTTCTATTCCCTCTTAAAACTTAATAGAATGAAAATGTTAATCACCTTACCGCACACTTAAACGCTGCATACACATACACACCAGGAACACACCATTAAAACTCAGGGTACTAATCCGCCTGGTTGTTGATTTTTCTTGTTCCCGGTGCTGATGCTTAAAATCCGTCAACCAGTAACACGTGAGACCGTGTTGTGGAGGTTATGCTCAGGTGGAGACACTCCCTAACACGGACCAAGGCACACATACACACATGGTTGCACTCACGTCACTCACGAGTCACGACGAAAGCCTCGAGCAGACGATTCTCACTACCAAACGTCCAGGAGGTGGCGAAGCGGCACCGACGGCACAAAATATATACGAACACGTACTCGCACGAACATGCTATTGTGGCGCTCGCGTAGAATTAGTCAAAAAGTAGAAAGAGAGAAAGAGATAGATAGCAATAGACTGAGAGAATAATTAAAGTCGATAAAGTAGGATAAACGCATATGGTAAAAAGATAGCGCACGTATAAAAAACTTAATTATGATAGAAAGAGATGATAGATTAACTGATAGGAATTGAAATGAGTCATATTATAGGTGGCGCGCAAAGATTAACTATATTCAAACGCAATTTAAATAATAATTTCTGTTTACCTGTCGTAAATATCTTTTTGGTATATTTTTATAGATGGCGCTACAGTACAAATAAATAAATTGACATGGAAGTTATACGAAATAATTGAAAATGAAAATCCTTAATAAAATACAGATTTAAGCGAACCTAAAAATAACAAATAATCAGAAATTATTGTTTATAATATTAATTAATACTCGTTTATACTATTTGATAAAAATGAAACTTTTTATTGTAATGAGACAAAGAATTAATTATTTATAGAGAAAATAAGAACCTGTAATCAAATTAAGCGGGCAGATGGCGTAACAGGTATATTGTAAAAATACTACACTAGTAATAGGAAATAGCCTGTAATTTGACTAGCGAGTAGTAAACTACACCAGAATAAAATGAGGAAAAGAACCTTACTTGATTAGTGAGCCGCGAAATAGACAGAGATAATAGAGGTAGCGTAATAAGAGTAATAAAGAGAGCAATAGAGTAGGAGAAGTAACCAACGCTCTGCGTTCACTTCCTTCTTCCTCGTGCCTCATTATCGTTTCGTTAGCCTTGCTGCATAGTTATCTTTTGCTATTTCTTTCCAAAATAAAATTTTTTTTTCCATCTTTTATTAAAGTTTATTGTTAGTTGATTATTATTGTTAAATTGTTTTGTTTTATTTGCGGTGGTTAAGGATTAAAGATTGTTGTTAGAGTTCAAAGATTGTTGTTGTTAAACTTTTTGTTATTTGTTAATTAAAATCGGTTGCGCGTGGAGATTTACACCAGTCGCCAAAGACGGCCATTATACCAAGGGCTTATAACACCGATTACCAGCCATATTAGTAGACTACCTACGAGGATTTCCGGGGTTTTGAGGTTGCTTCTTTTGATTGAGAGATTATCAAATGATGGCTGAGGTAGAGCATAGCAACGAGCAGAAAAAGGTATAATTTGTATTAAAAATTTTTTTTTTGAAAATTGTGATAAAAGAGACTAACAGTGCGCGAAATTGAAAACATGAATTCTCTCTCTCTCGTGTCGAAATGAAGTAATAGGACAGTAGCGTATAAATTAATTCAATTTGCTACTATTATATAATAAATGAGAAATGAGAAAATTTAATTAATTTTCTTTTTGTTGGAATTGCTAGAAATTTTAGCGGAAAAATCACGGCGGGCTATAGAAATAGCCACGTGGTTCCCTAACCTAAATTAATTCACGATCATAAGTGTAGTATAGCGAAAATTTAAGTTGTTTTTTTTTCTTTGATTGTTAAATAGTGAGATAAAAATTGTTATTAAAGTGAACAGTGAAAATTAATTGTGAGACTTTCTTTCGTATTCCTAACCTAAAACATCGAAGTGTAAAAATAAATTTGGTAATTTAATAAGTGATTTTTCTATAAATTAAAGCTATTTCTTTCTATTGGATTATCTTTGATGAAAGTACAATTTAAATTATTTATAATTTAAAAATAATAATTAATAATTAATTCTAGAATTTTTTTTTCTTTCAATTCTCTTTTACTTAATTTTTATGTATTATTGAATTTATAAGATTATACATTTATTATCAACTTATTATTAATATTTTAAAGTGATTAAAAATTTCTTTTAATTGGTGAAAATCCTAACCTTGTGAGAAATTAATAAGAGATAGCCTATTTGATAAATTCTTCGAAAACTATTTTTCTTAGATAAATTTTTCCTTGATTTCAAAGTAATTTTCTCAAAGTTGTGAAGATAGTAAAATATTAAAATCGAATAATTAAAATTTTATTAAAAATCAAAAGTCAACGTAATTTAGTTTCAGGATATATATATAGGAAATATATATATTAATTTGCTACAAAATATATAACCTCGCTTCTACGAAACGCCTATTGAAGGTCAGAGAGAGAAAGACTCAGAAGAAACTCGACACTAGCGCCACCAATTGGAGAATTGCGTAATCTGGGATACGCACTGCTCTTCGAGCCCCACCCTTACATAACCTAAAATATGAATTGAGCATGTGTTGCATCCGTTGTTCAATTTTTATAATATCAAATAGATTCAAATTTTATTATTGCTTAAGAGTCAGCTGTATACCGACACAGTTACCTGTTTTACCAAATCTATTTCAAATTTATTTTTTATAAAAACTAATAGCTTCAGGTAGAAATAAAGAGATGGTTTCGATTCGTGTAATAGAAAGCAATATTTTCTCTGATAAGAATAATTTAATTCCACCGCTTTATTTTCAAGAAAAGTTGGAATAACTTGAAAATCCCATTATTTGACACTAATTTCTAATTTTTTAAGTTATTCCAACTTTTCTTAAAAATGAAGCAATAAAATTAATTCATACTAATCAAAGAAAATATTACATTTTATTAAACACATCGAAACCATCTCTTTATTTTTGCCTTTTGTTGCTAATTTTGGGAAAAAAGTCAATTTTCTAATTAGAAAAGGACAGAGATACAGCGGACTCTTAATATTTTTAACTAATAATTTTCTTTTCTGTAACGTAGTATATCTTAATTGAATTCAATAGTTTCTTTCTATTTTAACTTAACCTAAATTTATTTAAAGAATTTGTCTCATAAAGGAATTTGTCTATGGCTTAATTTAAACTCTTTTAATTGAATTACTTAAAGTTTATTTAGTGAATTTTACTCTCTATAATTAGACATTTATTAATTTATTTATTGAAGTGATCTTATAATTAGTTAGAATACTAAAGGTAGAGTATTTAATTCCCTTGTTATATTATTATTATTTTTGTAGGCTGGTAAATCTCAGAATTTGAGAATTATAAGCCAACTATTATTTCGTATTGAATTAAATACTAGCAAAAAATACCTTGATCCTAACGTCACTCGGTTGAATTTTTATATATTATATTATTATGTATAAATAAGCCAATTTTAAAATAAAAAAGAATCGATGCAACTTATGAATTGTGATATTGTAGTTTTGTACTAAATTAAATTTTTCTATTTTTATAAAAAAGATTAATTAAAGTTACAATGTGCATAAAAATTGTTTAAATACAAATTATATCATGATGAATTAAGAATTTGTTCTACTTAATTGGATTTGAATCAATGAAAAAATATAATAGGAATTTTTTCTTTTTAATCACGTGTTTCAATCACGAACCATGAAATAATCGAAAACAGTATTTGACGTTTACTAGAACAAACAACTGCACGGAAAAAAGAAAGTATTGTTAAAATAAGTTCTAAATCAAGTATATCTAATTTATGTATTAAGGTACTTAAAAAAAGAGTGGCGATATAATTTCAATTAGTTCTATAGCTTGAATTTTAGGGACCAATGTTGGTACTATTATATTATGAAGTAAGAGCATTGCGATGTGAGAATTTAGTTATAAATTAAAATTTCAATAAACAAACTTATCAAATAAGTTAATATGACCTTGCCCGTCCCCGCATGCAAAATTCGGCCTGTCGAAAAGAAAGAATCTTTAATTTATTAAGAGCGCCAGACAGGCCACCGGCTTACTCGTCGGCAGCATGAATCTCGGGCTGTCTTGGCTGGGAGTTGGGCGACCTCTGGTGTCAAATTTTATTAGTTGAAGTTGGGAGAGGTATTACACACACAAAAAAAAATTTAATATTACTTGTTCAATTTATAACACTTGAATTACTTTATTCAACGGCACCAAAATATATTTATATCAGAAATAAAATAATTTTAAACTTAATCTCGCTCGGTCTATAAACTTTAATCTATCTTTCTATTTCATTTGTTAAATCTACTACTCGCGCACACTCATCACCCATACATCCCGGTCACTACAAATTTATAATTTCTTAATTCGCTTTTTATTTAACGCTTTATTGGAAATAATCTCTAATGTTCTAATGAAAAGAAAATTGAAATTTACGGTCTGGTCGACGTAAGCGACCTCGCCTTCTTCCTTCTTTCAACAAGATGGCTACCAAGAGCCCGCGCATTTATCTCTCTCTCTCTCTCTCACACACACACTAGTCCCACGCATCTATCAATTTATTAAATCACCGGTCCAAAATACAAAATGACCATTTAAATTTTAATTTAATTTATATTTAATTAATTTACCCGGTCAACAAAATCGTTAGACACGTGGTCGGATTTTCACTCCCGCACTCCCGAAATTCTATTATATATCTAAAAAATTTTAATATGTAACTATTATTTCTGACGGTCTACAAATTTAATTCTCAATTTATTTTAAATTTCTAGTCAACGCAGACTAGTTATAAGAGAATCTAATTTACAAGATGGCCGCTAAGGCCCGCGTCATGAAATTTATTATGTAATACGCACCACTATGTCCACCGATCTCAAATTTTAATTCCCGGTCAATCAAAAGAAAACTTATTATGAAAATTTCTTTAATATGATTAA
Organism: Anastatus disparis; assembly: GCA_017163975.1. Taxonomy (NCBI): domain Eukaryota; kingdom Metazoa; phylum Arthropoda; class Insecta; order Hymenoptera; family Eupelmidae; genus Anastatus; species Anastatus disparis. The sequence goes on from JAFFSR010000249.1 coordinate 6,839,846, forward strand.
ATCAAAAGAAAATTTAACCGGTCAACGAAATCGTTGAACACGTGGTCTATTTAATTTCACTTTATCGAACTACAATTTTATCTTACAATCAAAAATTTTCCGCACTTTTAGCTACGCCTCGCAACAATTAATTTTTCTAATTTTACTCTTTAACGTTGTCACAATCACTTCAATTTTATTTTATTCGCCCGCACTGAATTTACACTTTTAGTCGGCGAGAGCCGTTAGTTCACAATAATCTTTATTAATTTGGACTACAGTCCACTCACCATTATAGAAGTCGTTGACGAGACGAAGGGAAGCTGGTCGACGATGACGACAATCAGGTCAACAATGGCGGTGATGGGCCTCAGGTTGTATTATTCCTCTCCTTCTCTCTCTCTGTGTCTGGTCAGCTATCGACACCGGCTGCAAGGAACTGCAAAGGAATCAGGTCGATGAAATCCCCCTCTGGAAATTCCTATCGTCACAGTCGACTCTGCTATTCTCTCAGCACGCTCCAGGTCTCTGTACAGCTCCAAGACAACGCACGAAAAATCTCCAGACTGGAATATTCTTCAAGTGATTGAAGAGAGATCCGACACGGCACGAGGACAGCAACCGAGTCTCCTGCCCGATGGCCGCTTCCTTCGTCTCAAGTCCTCTTCCTTCTTCTTTATTATCTTCTGTCTTCTTTTATGTTCTTCTTAGCCAATTAATAATTACTTCTCTAATTTATTAATTTCTCATTGGTTGCTTTCGTTTCCGGTCTTCGAACGCAAGTCTTCGACCTGCGCGCCACCTTTAATAAGAGAGATTCAAGTCTTTTTGTATGCTCTTTCTTCGCTTCCTCTTTTATCTCTTTCGTATATATAAATTTTGAGAGAGAGAGTACGTACATGTAGAGGCCTTATATATATAGATATGCTATATATATATATATGCATGCCTACCGCGTGCCTCTTTAAGCAAAGAGGAGGAAGTGGTAACATCCCTCTCTGCTCTCTCCTCATCTCTTTCTGTTATCTCTTGTCTCTCTCTTTGTGCTGTGCGCGAGAAGACAGCGCGCTATCATTTCTAATTTCTTCTTCTAGCATGCTGATCTTCCTATCTCTTTTCTTCTTCTTGTATCTTGAGTCTCCCTCTCTTTCTCCATCTTCACTTTACCTATGGTCTACGTTAGCAGTACTGGAGCTCACACACACGGTCTGCGAATGTGTGCGTAATGGCTGTCGCGCGTCGTTCTCCTCGTGTGCCGGGAATTTTAAACAAACAAAAAAAAATCTCTCTATTAATAATTTTATTTATTTTATTAAAGATGCGTCCGGGTCGGTGAGTGCACCGCTGGTGTGTCTGAGTATGCTCGCATGGTTGTAAAATTTTTAATTGTTACAAAAAAAAATTTTATTGGGACGAACCACGTCACAAACACTCCCCCCCTAAGCTGGACATTCGCCAGAGTGGACTGCTTACAACTCATTGTGCTTTGTGCACTACACACCAACGACTCTCGCCACCGAGCCGCTCGCAAGTTATATACATTTCTTACAATTAATTTTCTTACAACTAATACACATTTACTTTTACCGTACTATTCCCAGAAATTACATACTCTTATACCTTGATTTATACTTTGTATTTAGTTTCTTATTCAAATTTAACGCGTTTTATTTTAGGTTAGATTAGTATCAGTGGAATGGATTAGGATAACTTTCAGATATCAACTACGAACAACACATTTATGAATTTATTATATAGAAAAATTAATGTATAACGGGGTCAATACTAAATTAGGGTTTAGGGTTGGGGTTTCCTGTCAGGTTTAATTTTTTTTCATCATCTAACTCTACGATTTCAGCACATTCTCCGAAAACAAGGGTTTGGGTATGGACTCCGTTATTGAATTCTCTCCATTTACCATCTTTCCTTCTCCATAAATTTTCACTAAACCTTGTTTCTATTTCCCAGAGTCGACAGAAATCTATTCCTAGGATGACATCATGGTCTAAGGCAGAAATAGCTTTCATTTCTAGTCGTCTCACACATCCATCTACTTCCAAGTCTACTGGTAATTTTCCAATTATTCGAGCAGATTCTCCTATGACGCTTCTGATCACTGTGCTGGCTGGTATCAATCTATCTTGGAACTCCTGGGCTACTCTTGGTCCTATCAACGACACCATTGCTCCGGTATCGAATAAGGCCTGGTATTGTCTCCTTCCGAGCCCTACATCCAGGAAATTCCTATTTTCATTGCACATGCCTGCTACAGCATCTCCATCGTCTTCAGGTTCAGATCTGATTTCGGTCGTCGCAGGTGGATAATTCTCCCCCCTCGACTAGACTTACTCTCTTCTGCACGAGCCTTGGTCCTTGATATAGATGGGTGCTTCTTTTCCTCTTCATTTAATACACTTAATACTTTATTTAACTCTGCTAGCTTCTTCTTTCTCTCTTGCAAGTGCTCCATGGTCCTCAGAATCCCTTCTCTAGAGTATTTCTCTGCAAACTCGAGTGGGGAGAGTATCTTCATGGGCTCTTGTATCTCGTTGCTCTCTTGTGTATTCTCTAAGGTGGGGGTCTCTATCTTTATGTTTGGGGTTAAGTACTCTTTTCGCTGTTCTTTATCTAATTTTTCCCAGTCGGTTGCCAAGTCGAGGGCATAAATGGGTTTTGCATCAGAGGGAGGGGTTGAGCTGGGTTCTGCCCCTCCACTGCTCCGTTTCCCTGTGATGGTTGTAGGTTCGCTGTCTTTTGTTGATCGGGTCTTTGTGCCTGATTGACTTGGTTTTGGGTCCAATTCGCGTTTCGTGGTGTGTAAGTTTGGTTAGATTTGTTCGCTGGGGCCGACTGGGTGGGGCATACATTCATGGAATGACCCATTCCTCCACAGGAGCGACAGATCCTTCGTGGACAGTCCTTTGTTCTGTGTCCAACGTTCTGGCAGGCATAACACGCTGAATACTGCGGTTGGCCTGTAGCTACTTCGTTGGCTCCACTAGCTGGCTCTTGGTATCGCCTGCTTACATTATACTGCGGTTCTGCTGGTGCACTCCACCAGTTAACCGGCGGTATAAAGTTTGGCGGCCATATTGCCATAGGAATCTGTCCAGGTACCACTACTGGTGTACTCTGTGTCACTGTGGTCGGGGTCTCTCGTGGGGTTTTCACGTTAATTTGGGCCTGCTTTAGTTCTTGTACTCCTGCTACTTTAGGTACTTGTTGTTTATTAGATTTCTTCCGTTGTCGCCGTTGTTTTCGTTGGGTTGTTCTAGGAATTTCTTCTGGTTCGCTTGTACTTTCGCTGTCGGTCTCTTCAAATTCCTCTACATTTGCTATTCGGGATTTATCTGTCCTCGTAGGAGTTTCATATGCTGCACCTTGTATTAACATCTTTTCGCGTGGGGGGTGGGGGTTGATATCGATTATCGAGGTCCTTCTGTCTTTCCCAACGTCGACCTAACTTCCTGAGATCTTCGTACGAGTCTACCCGTCTACCTGCCATAAATTTGCGGTACTCTGGTAGTAGATTTCGATACGCCGTGTCTACCTGAGTTCTCATCGACGGTGGATTTTTAAAGTATCCTACGATACACCTGAAGCAAGATATGAAGTGGGCTATGCTTTCACCCTTTGCCTGAGTTCGCCTTTTCAGCTCGTCAAGAAGGTCGACTCGCTTGACATCGCCAACGTATTGATGCCTGAAGGTCCTTTTGAAGCTCTTCCAATCGTGTACTTCTAATTCCGCGGTCCTATACCAGACGCTTGCTGCACCGGTAAACACGCAGGGTATAGACCTTAGAAGATCTTCATCTGGAATCCCAGTGTTTCTCCGACAGTTATTCAACCTGGCGAGAAACTCCTCCGGTCCTTCTCTGTCATCTCCGCTGAAGGAAATTTTCCAATTTTTCAGTGTTTTGTTGACAGCGTTGTCTCGGTCGGTCATATCCACCTGATGGCTTCGGTGTCTTCGATAATCCTCATCGCTGCTGTAATCCTCTGTGTCACTGGAACTATCTGAATAGTCACTGTAATCATCATCTCGTCGATTTCTTCTGTGACCTCTGTGCTCTCTATCTCTTCTATTTCGTCTGTTTCCTCTATCTTCTCTATCTCTTCTATCTTGATTCTCCTTGGTACCTCCCGCCGTCGATCATGGTTATCCCTTAACTGGTTAACTCCATGGTCTCTTGCGCCTCTACCACCTCTATTGCCACTGTTGCCACATCTTGGTGTTTCCCTGGTCATGCCAGCAGTGGTTCGCTGATATTGGTCTCTGCCAACATCTATGCGTATATCTGCCTGCTCATTTAGCGTTTCATCTTGAGTTTCACTACGGATCCTTTGTCCAGGAATTTTTAAGCTTGATTGGTTCAAGAAAGCGACATAGGCGGCTTCGATATCTTCCTCATCGAGCTCTTCTTCTTCTGGCATACAGAGGTCATCCATGGCTATCAATTCTTCAATAGGAACCTCTCTGGGATTCTGTGATACTACTGGTGGTTGTTGGCTTTGTGTAGCTGGGGTAGGCGCTGGCGACTCTGGTCTCCAAGTATTCGTGGTGTTTAACGTCCATCGTGGGATTTGTGTATTCCTGGAGTTCCATCCTACGGAACCTAAGATGGACGTCACATCATGGAAGTAGCCTAACGGCGCATGGTTGGACATGGCGATGTACCTAGCAGCCATTCCAGTCGCTGACGTAGCTGCTCTTGCACTGGCTACGGTCTGTAACGAAGTATTATCAAAAGTACCAGCCATGGTGGTGGTAGGAGTTGTGGAAGTGGTGGTCGTCACTACTGCCATACAAGCGGGAGTTTGCACTACACGGGTCCTCGCCAGCTGTGCATTCGATCCTGCTGTCACAGCTGTGGTCGCTTCTAACCTAATTCCACTTTGATCGGTCTGCTCCGCTTCTCGCTTGCTGGACCGAGTCTCCTGACGACCTCTTGGAGTAGCTTCTGAATCATCTTCATCTTCTGACGGCTCCATTAAGAGATTTCTCGTCATTGCTGGGATGTGGCTTTGTCTTTCGTCGACTGTTGGGTTCCAAGGTACTCTCTTGTGTGGTTCCCTTTCACGGGTGCTTGCTCTGATTAACCTACCACGTAGAACTGGTAACATTCCCGTGGTACTACAGTCCATACTATCCAGTCTCTGTTTCACTTCCCACGGGTCCATCTTCTTTACTGCTTCTACTAGAGCTGGGTTAAAATGATGTAGTGGGTTGGTCGTACGACGACCTCTTGAGCTTGGTACTCTTTGTGCCATTTCTATGATATCTCTTGAGCTAATCTCTTTAATTTCTATAATTCTCTATCTAAATTTCCTTTAATTATTCTCTTCAGTCTATTAAATTTCTCTTCACTCTTCTCAGACTAATGATAATTTTCTTCTTTTTTATTACAATAAATTCTTTCTTCTTTTTCTCGGTTCGATATTTAGGGGTGGGGGAGGTAATATTTTTCGTACTAATAATTTCTTAGCACAATCTCGCGAGCAATAAACAATGGAACTTTTTAATTTCAAATTTAAGCAACGAGTGAATTTACTTTGAATTTTTACTGACAGCACACGAAAATTGTAATTTAATAATTTATTGTTCGTAGTTGGGAGTGGGAGGGGGTAATGTGGGAAGGGAAAAATAATATATAATATATATGAAAAATATGTATATATGTATATTGCAAATTCAAATACTCGGTGACGCAATTTCTGAGAATATCACACTCGCTTAGTGATATAATTGTTATTTTAGGTTAAGTGACTGTGACTCTGTTTTTACTATCTATTTCTAACCAGCGAAAAAGGAGGTATAGATTTTACTTCTGTTTGTCACGAATTCCTTAAACTGCGTTAATAAATTTATTTAAACACGTCTAGATTTATTTCAATTTAACAACGAGAAATAATTGTTCAATCAGTTTTAAATTTACTAAAATCACTAGTCGTTCGCAAATTTAAAGTTTTTCCGGTCAAATTTTCAAGTCTAACTTGCTCTCCTTTTTCACTTTTTCTCTCTCAACTTCTGTCTAAAAATTTTCCCCAGAAATTTTCCCGAACCAAGCCCCACGTTGGGCGCCATTTGCGATGTGAGAATTTAGTTATAAATTAAAATTTCAATAAACAAACTTATCAAATAAGTTAATATGACCTTGCCCGTCCCCGCATGCAAAATTCGGCCTGTCGAAAAGAAAGAATCTTTAATTTATTAAGAGCGCCAGACAGGCCACCGGCTTACTCGTCGGCAGCATGAATCTCGGGCTGTCTTGGCTGGGAGTTGGGCGACCTCTGGTGTCAAATTTTATTAGTTGAAGTTGGGAGAGGTATTACACACACAAAAAAAAATTTAATATTACTTGTTCAATTTATAACACTTGAATTACTTTATTCAACGGCACCAAAATATATTTATATCAGAAATAAAATAATTTTAAACTTAATCTCGCTCGGTCTATAAACTTTAATCTATCTTTCTATTTCATTTGTTAAATCTACTACTCGCGCACACTCATCACCCATACATCCCGGTCACTACAAATTTATAATTTCTTAATTCGCTTTTTATTTAACGCTTTATTGGAAATAATCTCTAATGTTCTAATGAAAAGAAAATTGAAATTTACGGTCTGGTCGACGTAAGCGACCTCGCTCTTCCTTCTTTCAACAAGATGGCTACCAAGAGCCCGCGCATTTATCTCTCTCTCTCTCTCTCACACACACACACTAGTCCCACGCATCTATCAATTTATTAAATCACCGGTCCAAAATACAAAATGACCATTTAAATTTTAATTTAATTTATATTTAATTAATTTACCCGGTCAACAAAATCGTTAGACACGTGGTCGGATTTTCACTCCCGCACTCTCGAAATTCTATTATATATCTAAAAAATTTTAATATGTAACTATTATTTCTGACGGTCTACAAATTTAATTCTCAATTTATTTTAAATTTCTAGTCAACGCAGACTAGTTATAAGAGAATCTAATTTACAAGATGGCCGCTAAGGCCCGCGTCATGAAATTTATTATGTAATACGCACCACTATGTCCACCGATCTCAAATTTTAATTCCCGGTCAATCAAAAGAAAACTTATTATGAAAATTTCTTTAATATGATTAAATCAAAAGAAAATTTAACCGGTCAACGAAATCGTTGAACACGTGGTCTATTTAATTTCACTTTATCGAACTACAATTTTATCTTACAATCAAAAATTTTCCGCACTTTTAGCTACGCCTCGCAACAATTAATTTTTCTAATTTTACTCTTTAACGTTGTCACAATCACTTCAATTTTATTTTATTCGCCCGCACTGAATTTACACTTTTAGTCGGCGAGAGCCGTTAGTTCACAATAATCTTTATTAATTTGGACTACAGTCCACTCACCATTATAGAAGTCGTTGACGAGACGAAGGGAAGCTGGTCGACGATGACGACAATCAGGTCAACAATGGCGGTGATGGGCCTCAGGTTGTATTATTCCTCTCCTCTCTCTCTCTGTGTCTGGTCAGCTATCGACACCGGCTGCAAGGAACTGCAAAGGAATCAGGTCGATGAAATCCCCCTCTGGAAATTCCTATCGTCACAGTCGACTCTGCTATTCTCTCAGCACGCTCCAGGTCTCTGTACAGCTCCAAGACAACGCACGAAAAATCTCCAGACTGGAATATTCTTCAAGTGATTGAAGAGAGATCCGACACGGCACGAGGACAGCAACCGAGTCTCCTGCCCGATGGCCGCTTCCTTCGTCTCAAGTCCTCTTCCTTCTTCTTTATTATCTTCTGTCTTCTTTTATGTTCTTCTTAGCCAATTAATAATTACTTCTCTAATTTATTAATTTCTCATTGGTTGCTTTCGTTTCCGGTCTTCGAACGCAAGTCTTCGACCTGCGCGCCACCTTTAATAAGAGAGATTCAAGTCTTTTTGTATGCTCTTTCTTCGCTTCCTCTTTTATCTCTTTCGTATATATAAATTTTGAGAGAGAGAGTACGTACATGTAGAGGCCTTATATATATAGATATGCTATATATATATATATGCATGCCTACCACGTGCCTCTTTAAGCAAAGAGGAGGAAGTGGTAACATCCCTCTCTGCTCTCTCCCCATCTCTTTCTGTTATCTCTTGTCTCTCTCTTTGTGCTGTGCGCGAGAAGACAGCGCGCTATCATTTCTAATTTCTTCTTCTAGCATGCTGATCTTCCTATCTCTTTTCTTCTTCTTGTATCTTGAGTCTCCCTCTCTTTCTCCATCTTCACTTTACCTATGGTCTACGTTAGCAGTACTGGAGCTCACACACACGGTCTGCGAATGTGTGCGTAATGGCTGTCGCGCGTCGTTCTCCTCGTGTGCCGGGAATTTTAAACAAACAAAAAAAATCTCTCTATTAATAATTTTATTTATTTTATTAAAGATGCGTCCGGGTCGGTGAGTGCACCGCTGGTGTGTCTGAGTATGCTCGCATGGTTGTAAAATTTTTAATTGTTACAAAAAAAAATTTTATTGGGACGAACCACGTCACAGCATAAATTTGCGATGCTTACTGCCTTTTTTTTGTATTAAGACTGATCTTTCACCTACTCGATTTAAGGGCAATATTTTGCAGAAAGTGTAATTGATAATCTCTTCTCGTGCGGCTTTTTCTGTTACTAAAATTGAAAATTATTAAGTATAGAATTATTTATATAATATATAACTCTTTAAAATTACTAATAATGAATATTTAAATTCGTGATATTCAAGGATTAAAACGATACATGTGTATCTTCCATATTCCGTTTTAAAATAGTTACTTTTGAGTTTTAAATTAATGATTAGAAATTTAAAATTGATATATATATATATTATATGATTTACATTATATTTATCAACTGTTGAAAATCGTTACACAATTTATTGGGTTTTACGTTAATAGGTATTAATTATATTGAAGTTTTTCGCTCCTAACGTTGCTTAGTTGAATTTTCTTTTATTATATTATTATGCATAAATGACTAATTATAAGTAAATAAAAATCAATTAATTAAATTTTGAGTACTGAATAATATTGAAAATAATTTGATGAAACATAATATAAAAATATATGTACACATGTGCTTAAGTAAAAAAGCGTATAATTGATTTCAAATGACTATTTCTCACTCTACTTTCATTAGAAAAACAAAGATAGTACGATATTTGATGTAAATAAACTGAGAACTTGGTACTGAGTTACAACTATAATTTCCAGACCTCAATATATGACCATGAATTTGAATCATGAAATTAATTTATAAGTGAAACATGCTTAAAAGAAATTCGTGTTGATTTCTAATAAAAGTATCTTCACAAATGTATTTTATATATATAAAATGCGAAATATAAATAGAAAAAATCATAAGAATAAAATACAACATTTTAGTTAATTTTAAATTCGAATATTTCGGAATAAAAAAATAACTATTCCTTTTTGCATCTAATATAAAAATTTAATGAGATACAAATATTACAAAGTGTATGTATTACAAGTGAGGTTTGCATATCAGAAATATTATAATTTTTAAAAAATTCTTGATATTAATAGATTATTAATTTGGAAAATTAAATATTTTTTTATTGATGACAAGTAACTTTCCAAAAATAGTTAAAATAATACTGTAAATGTCAATCAAATAACATTTTCATCAAAATAAATTTCAACGCTATAATTATTAAAATAAACATTTTTATTTAACTACAATCTATTATAATAATTATTTTTTTAATATATATATATATATATATATATATATATATTAAAAAAATCATTTATTAAATTAAAATTGTATTCAGTTATCATTCACAGAATGAGGTATTTAAATTAGTTTTCATGAAAATATATTATTTAAAAAGTTACTTGTTAACAATTTTTTATAAACAACATACATTTAACCTTAATTACATTTTCATTTGTACACGTGTTTATATTTAAATTCATTGTGATTTATATAAAAATAGTTAGCAATTCATTTCATTGAAGCAATAATATTTTTAATAAGAGAAACATTAATTTTTAAAGAATATGAAATTACCTCATTTGAAAAATTATAATTACATGATATAAAAATATTTTTTTTAATATCGTTTGAACATAAATTTTATGAAATACAATTTTAAAAAATTATTTATTAGATATTCAATTTTTTTAATAGTCAATTATAAAGATAGGACAATATATAAAATATAAATAAATGTTTCTGATTATGTCTATAATTATGCATTTATATGTATGAACTGTCTAAACAGAAGTAGAATTCCCCCTAAAAAAGTAAACATTTCAAAAGAAAATTTACTTATTATTTGCGAAATATTCATTATGGATGCGGAAAAAAATAATATTCTGTAATATCACTCTATAATTTGTATTAAATATGATACAAATCATTGAAAGTACAATTATATCATTATGTTAAATTTGTCGTCAAAGTTTGATTATATTTTACTATAAGAAGATAAAAAAATTAACTGTCTTTCCATTCTATTGCTGAATTTCCATAAAAGGAATGTATTAACTTGTAGTATGTCTCGTGATGATTATTTATTTGAATTTTTAAGTTATTCCAATCATTAGTTTTCAAGATATTTAAATTTCTGATTCGAAATGAAAAAATTGTAGTAAATAATATTGGAACCCAAACTTCTCAATAACTAATGAATAGATTTATGTAAAAATTTAACTGAATAATCTTCGTGATACATACTGTATGTTAATGCATCTATTCATTCAAAATTTTAAAATACAATGGAAATATAATCAATATTTATAGGTGGAAGTGTGCTGTCCATTTTACATCTCCTTAAATAATTTATATTTATTAAATTCACATAATATCATATTAAAACTATTAAAATGAGAATCATATATTCATTATGATAGTCAACTATGAATAAAAAGTTTAAAAAATTAAGTGATAACTTATAAATAGTTATAGATATATGGATATTATTTTATTTTGTATAAAAGTACAAAAACGTGTAATACAATTTGTAAATACAAAAACAATAAATATTGCATAAAATGCTATAAAAAAGTATAAATGTAAATATTGCACAATTAATATCACAGTCAGTCACTAAACCTAATAATACTGAATAAGTAAGTTACAAACAAAAATAAATAAAAGTGATATCACAAAGTAATCATAAAATACACGCAATATAAATAAAAATAATCATATAAATAAAAATCAGTCTTACAATATCTATCAGTCATAGTATTAAAATTTTAAAAAAATTAAATTTAATACATAATAAAATAAAAATAACAAGCGTACGCAATAGCATGAAACGCAGTCAAAAATAAAATCAAATAAAAATTCTCACTCACCAACCATTCAGCCAACACTCATACAATAAATACACTCGCACCTTAAACCTATATACAGGACGTTACAAAAATAAATTAAATAAATTAACATAAATATATAGTAAAAAAATATTAATCTAGGTCGAGCAAGTACCCTCTCACCGCTGCTTTGAACCTGCTGAGAGATGGAAGATGTTTAATCTCAACAGGCAGGGAGTTCCAAAAATGCGCACCTTGAACTTGGAAGGAATTCCTTCCAGTCTCAGTGCACATAAAGGGCACCGCAAGATCCTTAGTCTCTCCCCTAGTAGCTGCCCTAGGTACACGTCTCGTGAAGAGACTCACTAGATGCTCCAGAGTATTCATGCGCACGATTTTGTACATAAGCACAGCCAAAAAATACTGTCTCCTTGAATCAGTGCGCAGCCAACCCAACACGGTTTTATAAGAAGAGACATGATCACCCATTCTCAAACCCATTACATATCTCACACATGAATTTTGTAATCTCTGTATTCGTCTTCTCAACTCCTGAGAAGCATCGAGCAGAACTACCGAACAATAGTCAAGATGTGGAAACATCAGGGCGGTTGCTAGCTGTTTACGCAGAGTCTCCGTGGTGTACCGACGGAAAAACCGCAGAACATACAAAACTTTATTAAACTTTTTTGTAATCATATCAACGTGCGGTACCCATGAAAGTTTAGGGTCAAGCACAACACCAAGACTCGTCACGGAGCCAGAGAAAGGTATACTAATGCCTCCCTCAAGATCAATCGTACGTGACCTATCAGCATAAAAAGAATTTACAAAACGACTATTGCCAAAGACGATTGCCTTGGTTTTATTAGAATTCAAAGTGAGGGAGACACCAGCAGCCCACTCCGACACTGCTTTGGCCGCCCTCTGTAGAGTGAGAATACCCTCTTCCACATTCTCGTGAGGTACCTTCGTGTAAATTTGCAGATCGTCTGCATAGAGTAGGTGCTCGACGCAACTAGAGTCAAGAGCGTCACGTACGTCATTAATGTAAAGACAAAACAACAGAGGCCCCAGTACTGAACCCTGCGGAACTCCAAGGTTGGTTGTCAGCCAACTCGATTCCTCGTTTAAATGCGTGGAAACCATTTGTTTCCTTCCTGATATATAGGAGTTAATCCACAAGAGAGCATCCTTGGAAAGCTCCATCGATCTAAGCCTAGTGAGTAACTTGAAGGGAGAGATCGTGTCGAATGCCTTACTGAAGTCAAAAAGTAAAAGTAACGTGACGAGATTTTGTCTAGACCCGATCTTATGTCATCAGTTAATTTAAGAATAGCTGTTTGTGTCGAGTTGTGCTTTTTGAAGGCAGTCTGCATTGGGTCAAGTATTTTATTAGCAGTAATGTAATCTTGCAACTGGTCATGGGCGATCTTCTCAAGTACCTTTGAAGGAAAACATAAAATAGCAATAGGCCTGAAGTCTTTAGGCGATTTGGGTGCAGAGCACTTCTTTAATGGCACAATACGTGCCTGTTTCCAAAGGCCAGGGAAAACCCCCCGCGCAAAAGAAGAATTGAACAGAGTCACAAGATGTTCACCAATAAATGGTAATGCTTTAAGTATCACACTTTGCAGAATGCCGTCCTCCCCACGAGCCTGCGATGAGAAGTGAGAAACTGCAAGAATAACATCGTTAATATTAATTGATTTAAAAGCGAAACCATTTTCGCTGCATTCAGAAAGAAACTTCTTACGTTCCTCACCATCATCATGTGGCGAAACCGACACCCCAGCAAAGTGCGCATTAAGCTCATCTGGAGCAAATCCATTCAGATCCCCTTGAGGTCCGGATAAGAGTCCCAGCTCTCTCAACTCCTTCCAGACATTACCACCTGCAAGAGCCTCGAACAGTCTGTTATGATAATATTCACTTCTTGCGCGCTCAATCTGCTCGTCCAACGACTTACGTAAAATTAAAAATTCTGAAAAATATTTATTGTCGTTTGTCCGTTTGTATCGCCTATATGTGGCATCCCTCCTGCGCTGCATCTGTGACAACTCTCCATCCATCCATGGTGGCTTCTTTTTCGTACATTTAAATATTTTCACTGGTGCTAAGTCTTCAATAGCAGCAGTAAGATTATCACAAATGCAGTCAAGTGCAGACTCAGGATCCACTATATCAGTTGTCAATTTGGACCAATCATAGCCGGCCAATTTCTCCAATAATAATTTTCCACTAATATTTTTATAATTTCGATACTTAATTGGATCTTGCACTAAACTGCTAGCATTGTAGGCTATAGAAACTTCAATTAAATTGTGCCGACTATGAAAGTTCGCAGGTACGTTACGTGCGTCCAGTATGATGTCATTGTCATCTACAAAAATCAGGTCAATCCATGTACGCGACGATGGAGTTATATGTGTGGCACCGTGCTGGACCAACTGAAGCGAAAGCTCAGCGGACAGTTTACTAAGAAACTTCGCATCACTGCTTTCTCGCAGGAGATCGGCATTCAGATCTCCCATTATAATCTTAAAAGAAAAATCGGGAGTCAAACTTACTAATTTATCAATTAGATCCGAATCTTTTGTAAAGGAAATGGATGAGATGAAAAAAGATGAAATGGATGTAAAGGAATGAATAGTTATATTATTTTATTGAATACATTTCCAACCTAAATAATTAACTTCATGTTCAAACTAAATTTAATTAGCATTCAATACCACAAGTTATTTAAAAAATTTACGTTATTTAAAATTATTAAAAAGTTATTTATAAAAAGTATTCCCATATCAAAATTTCAAAATTATACTAATTTAATTTTTTATTCTTGACATTAGAGAATTAGTTGTGATGTTGAAATTTTTATGTGAAATGAAACATATATATATATATATATATATATATATATATATATATATATGTGTATATATTATCTTATAGTAAAATATTTTATCAACTTGTATGAAAATTATTTTGTAAAAGTAGAATAATGCTGCGAATAAACAAATGATTATAAGAAAATATTGAAAACTGTAAATAACAATAGAAAAGTGTTAGGCTAGAAATACATAATGGTTCTCACATAGCATGGAAGATTTCACTGAAATATTTCGAATTATTCCACTGGAATATTTCAACGGAACCTTTCATGCAGATTATTGAAAGTCTTCACGGAATATTTCAGAATATTCCACTGGGATCTTCCATTGAAAGCTTCTAGGAATATTTCAGTTATATTTCAAAGGAATGTTCGAAAACTTTTTCGAAATATACCATGTAATATTCACGAAAGATTTCTAAAATATTTCATAAAATATTCCATGTAATGTTTATGAATATTCCAGTAAAATATTTCATGGAAGATTCCAGAAAGATTCCATAAACATTTCGCTGGAAGATTCCGATAAACTTTAAAATCGTACAGCGGATAATTCCATAAATCTTTCAGAACTAGTCAACTAAATATTCAACAGAAAGATTTAAGTAATCTTCCAGTGGAATATTTCATGAAAGATTTCAGAAAGATTTCATAAACATTTCACTGGAAGATTACAAAAAACTTCGAAATCGTACAGCGAAATATTAGATAAATCTTCTATAAATATTCGACGAAACATTTCACAGGAAGATTAAAGTAATCTTCCGATGAAATATTTCATGAAAGATTTCAGGAAGATTCCGATAAACATTAAAATCGTACAGCGGAATATTACATAAATCTTCCATAAATATTCCACGAAATGTTCCACAAAAATATTTAAGTAACCTTCCAGTGGAATATTTTATGAAAGATTTCAGAAAGATTGCATAAACATTTCACTGGAAGATTCCAAAAAACTTTCAAATCGTACAGTGGAATATAACATAAACCTTCCATAAATAGTCAACGAAATATTCCACGAAAAGATTTAAGTAATCTTCCAGTGGAATATTTCATTAAAGATTTCAAAAAGATTCCAGAAACATTTCACTGGAAGATTCCTAAAAACTTTGAAATCGTGCAGCGAAATATTACATAAATCTTCCGTAAATATTCCACGAAATATTTTACGCAAAGATTACAGTAATCTTCCAGTGGAATATTGCTTAAAAGATTCTAGAATGATTCCATGAAGTTTTCGTTGGATGATTGCGCGGAACGTTACGGGAGGTTTCCAGTGACGCCGATAAGGGGATGTTTGTTAAATGGGAGTTTTATCCCCAAGCGGTTGAAAGATACCTCACTTACTATAAAAGCGAAAGGGTATCAGCACTTTGATGTGCACAGTCGAAGCGAATATTTAAATCCGATTTTATAACTAAATGTTGATGTATGCGTATATGTATTGATGTATGAGTGTAATGTGTTATTATATAATATATATATCATCCCCTCACAGCATTTCACATTTTCCAAAAATCTTCCAGGGACATTTCATGAAAGATGAGAGATTACCCAAACCTGCCATTTTTATATTCTTGAAATCTCTCAAGATTATTCCATGGATTATTCCAATGTAGGAAGAATCAAGGACACACGAATATTATAGGAATATTTCACGGAAGATTCCTGAAATATTCCAAATCTTCCGTGCCAATATTCTGCGAATCTTCCATAAATATTCCACGCACATTTTACGATAAATTTCTAAAATCTTCCAGAAACATTTCATGAAATATTTCATGAAAAATTCTTTAAATCTTTCGTGCATATTCCATGAAAGATTCTTTAGATCTTCCGTTTATATTCCATGAAAGGTTCATAAAATGTTTCAAATCTACCGTTCCCATATTCCGGAAATTTTTAATGAATGTTCCAACGGAATATTTCATGAAATATTCCTGCAAGATTCCTGAAATATTTCAATAAAAGATCTGAGATGTCCTAGATCTTCCAATGAAATATTCTTAGAATCTTCCAGCAATATTCCATGGAATATTCCAATGTAGGAAGAATCAAGGACATACGAATATTACAGGAATATTCCATGGAAGATTCCTAAAATATTTTAAATCTTCGCTGCCAATGTTCCAGGAAGCTTCCATAAATATTTCATGTTGTGTTCATAAATGTTTCAATTGTTTATTATCATTTATACATTATTTTAATGTAGATACTGCAAATGACCATCAATAACTGTAAATAAATTGAAGAATACAATTAATAAAAATAATTCAAAATAATTTTGATTTTAGTTTTTTCTGCAACAAATTTTTTTTAATGAATGTATATATATATATATATATATATATATATATATGGAACATTTCAAACCAACTGGAAGAGCACAAAAATAAAAATCTCTGAAACTCTGGGGATTTATCCTGCCTGTTACTCAAAATGTGTAAAAAAATTTTCAAGGATTTAGATCGGGAGGATCAAGAGCCATAGATTCTTGAAATTTAGAAATTTTTCAAAATTTTTGGAAAAGTCCCGACTTGATCATTTTTTTCCTAAAAATCCTAATATTTTAGAGAGAAATTCATGGGAATACTTTTTGTTGTTAATGAAAAGCAGAGTTAGCATGATTCTTTACAGACCTGAATTTTGAAGTTTTCTATTGGTTCTTATATGTATTACATGGTAATTGAAATTACTCATTGTTCCCCACTTCAGAAATTTCTTTTCGCGGGCTTATTTTCCTCTATTTCACGTGAACTTTAAAATGAATTTTTGATCATGTAAGTCAGAGCTATCAATAAGGAGTTAAAACAGTTTAAAATATATATTATCATGTATGATTAATTTTTATATTGAAAATAAATTAAACATGAAAATATATATTTTAAACTGTTATAACTCCTTATTGGTGGCTCTTTCTTACACAGTCAAAAATTTATTTTTAAGTTGATAAAAAATAGAAGGAAATAAGCCCTCGAAAAACAAATTTCTGAAGTAGCAGACAATAAGTAATTTCAATTATTATGTAATACATATAAAAACCAATAGAAAACTTCAAAATTTAGCTCTGTAAAAAATAATGCTAACTCTCCTCTTTATCTAGAACAAGAAGAATTCTCATGAATTTCTCTCTAAAACATCAAGATTTTCAGAAAAAAAATCATAAAGTTAGTACTTTTCCAAAAATTTTGAAAATTTCCGAATTTCAAGGATCTATGGCTCTTGATCCTTCAAATCTAAATCCTTGAATATTTTTTTATACATTTTAAGTAACAGACAAAATATATTTTCAGAGTTTTAGCAATTTTTATTTTTTTGCTCTTCCAGTTAGTGTAAAATGTCCCATATATATATATATATATATATATATATATATATATATATATATGGGTCAATCCACGGCAAACGGATAATGGCTCTGTCCAAAATTGTAGATCACTAAAAAAGTCGTGTATGGGCTCAAAATTTTCGTCTTACACTCTACTTTCTTTTGCAATGTGGCGATTTTGAAAAATCCAAAATAGCGGCCTTAATATGGTGACTCAAACCTAAAAATTTCATAAAAAATTTTCAAAAATTAATTTTAATCTATTCAAATC
The DNA here is from genome assembly GCA_017163975.1 of Anastatus disparis. NCBI lineage: Eukaryota > Metazoa > Arthropoda > Insecta > Hymenoptera > Eupelmidae > Anastatus > Anastatus disparis. Next base: position 6,857,630 of record JAFFSR010000249.1, read on the forward strand.
TGATTCTACATATTTTTTATATCAGGAATCAATTTAGCGTTCGATTTTACATGAGAATATAGTATTGCACTCAAGGTAAAAAAATTTTACAATATCATCTGAAGGTCATATCGCGATACAATAGTTATTTCTCGAATTAATCATTGATAAACGTTAATTAGTAAGAAAACGAGGATACTGACAGGTAACTCGAGTCACTGAATCCAAATCTGATATCCGCTTAACCCTACCAGTCTCCATCAAGGTCATTTGAGGGTCAAATCATGAATATCTTCTATTATTAGATAGGATTAAGACACCTGTAAGTTTTACGTGATGCTGGATCCGAATCCGAGACCTGTTTGAGTGTCAAATGACGTAATTACAGAAAAATTCGTTTCAAACTGTGGTATCTTGGAGAACAAAAATTTTCTTTCAGTCAATATTTGATTAATTTTTACGAAATTACGTCGTTTGACACTCCAACAGACCCCGGTTTCAGATTCAGCGACACGTAAAACTTGAAGATGTCCTAATGTTATCAAATAATAAAAGATATTCGCGATCGGACCTTCAAATGACTTTCATACAGATTTTGTAGGGTTAAGCGGACATCAGATTTAAATTCAGTAACTTGTTATCTATCAGTATTCTTATTTCCTCACTAATCAACATTGATCAATGAGTTATTTAAGAAATAACTATTGTATCGCGATATGACCTTCAGATGATATAGTAAAATTTTTTTACCTTGAGTGCAATACTATATTTTCATGTAAAATCGATCGCTAAATTGATTCCTGAAATAAAAAATATGTAAAATCAGATTTGAATGAATTAAAATCAATTTTTGAAAATTTTTTATGAAATTTCTAGGTTTGAGTCACCATATTTAGGCCGCTATTTTGGATTTTTCAAAATCACCACATTGCAAAAGAAAGTAGAGTGTGAGACGAAAATTTTGAGCTTATATACGATTTTTTTGGTGATCTACAATTTTGGACCGAGCCATTATCCGTTTGACGTGGATTGACCCATATATATATATACAAATAATTGCCGAAAATAATTATTATTTATCATTATATTATTTTTACAAATTTCATTATTATTTATTTATTATATAACAATTAATTCATAGCATTTTTCATAACTTCTTTAATTTTTCAGCTTTTAAAGTAAAAAGGCAGTAAATTAAATCAGTTCATATAAAAGCAATTCTTTTGTGAATATCTTTGGAAAAAGTTTATTAAAAATGAATGAAAATTCTTAAGAGAATTTTCATTTTCAATAATGGTTTTGACTGAGGAAGATAAATTGATTGTTAAAAGACAGGGATCGTATAGTGGAATTGCTTTCATATTAACTGATATTCATATATTAGAATTTAATAACATTTCAAACCAGTGCACCTCATTCGACATACAATTAACTTCACTAATTCAGAGACCACAATATGTTAATTCAGTACTGATTGATGGAGAATTTATACAGTTATTATTTACCGGAAATTCAGAAAAAAGTCACCGGATTCGTGTGTATTATAGTAATAAGGTAATTCATATATATGATAGTTTAAATCTTATATATTTACAAGATGAGTATAAGATTTATATAAACAGACTATTTCCAAACAAATCAGAATTAAGCACAGTGTTCGAAACAGTACAATCACAAACGAATAATTATGATTGTAGCGTTTTTGCAATGGTTTTTGCTGTTGCAGTACTTTATAATTTAAGTCCGTGTTGTTTAAGATATAATGTTTCTCAAATGCGATTACATTTATAAAGAATTCTTAAAACGCAAAAAATAAAAATGTTTCCAGTTTTACAAAATTATAATAATGCAAAAATTAATTACGATAATTCACCGGATATGATAAAAAGGAGTTTTTGTCATGAGCAAGGTCTTAATCAAATACCATTTAGTTCAGATTTCGCCGAGCTTGAAAAATTATAAAAAAAATTCATAAATGCATTTATTGCCAGAACAAAAAAAGATCATGGAAATGTATCGTAAACAAAAAAATTTGAATCATGAAACAATTTTGATGGAAATCGACAATGACATTTCAGATAGAAATTTTTAAAAACCAGATAATGATATAATGGGAATCGATGACATCCACTTGAATTATAACGATAGTAAAATTGGGACAGTTGAGATTAAATTAAATGAAGAAAAAAAAGAATCAAAACAAATAGATGAAAAAGAAACTTTATTTGTAACGGAACTTAAGAGCTTGACGAAGCTGCCCGCCTTCTAATAATATTTCCAATCCTAACTTATGAATAAACGATGCCTTCAATCAAGTTTTTTTGCTACAAAGTAAAAATTTGTAAGATTATACTCCAGTGCGGACAACTCAAGAAATCCACCAAAATATTAGACATATAAAGATATAATAAAAACTTTCAATGTATCGTATTTTAAAATTAGGTCTATCAAGTTTTATATCTAATTTCCAATTCAAGCTCATAAAAAAATAACAAGTCCAAATGATTTTTTATTTTGACAAAAATTATTGTATTAATATAGCTTTAGTACGGACAAGTCATTATATTTGTTTAATTTATGAATTTAAAAAGATACTGATATAATAAAAAAAGCAAAACTCAAGTGATGCAGCTCCGACATTCCGTTAATAGGAAAATGGTAACAGAAGAATCACATAAATATAAAAAAATTTCAGAAAAAGACATTATTATGGAAATGCGAAAAACAAAAAAGTAATGATAAATTAGAACTAAGACGTGTTCAAGAAACTTCACGTAAGAAAAAAGCATATATGAAAATGAAAAAAGGACAACCGAATAAATATAAACAGAAATTAGAAAATACTAAGATAACAAAATGGCAATTCAAGGAAACAATGAGTACTGATAAATTGGAACAAATATGTGCGAATGAGGCTTTACGTAAGAAAGTAGCTTATATAAAAATTAAAAAAAAAACAACCAAAAAAATATGAAGAAAAATTAGAAAATATTAAGTATAAACGATTAAAAATTGAAGATAATAATTATAATGAGAATTAGAATAATAATAATCATAATAACAATCATAATATTGTATTAAACGAAGTTATTGATAAAACAATAAAGGGCGAAGTAGAAAAAAAATTAAAGAAATTAAATAAAAAAATATTAACTGAAAAAATTAATTTGAAACTGATCGGTTGTATGGCAAATATATATTTCGATGAAAATCTCATATCTGAAAATTACATTGGTTCCATGACGAATACATGTGTTTATTGTGATGCGCAACATTTTGCTTTTTAATATACTAAAAGTAACGATTTTTCCAATTGTTGTCATAAAGGTAAAGTAGAATTGTTAGAAAATCCACCTTACTCAGAACGATTAATGTTTTGAGCAACTGAATTTACGGAAGAAAGTATTTATTTTCGACAAAATGTTAGGTTGTACAACAATGCTTTAACATTCGCAAGTTTTGATGCCAATTTTGATACATTGCCGGGTAAAGGGCCACAAGTTATTAGAATATGTGGACAAATTTACCATAATGTATATGCGTTACATCCTAATAAAGATGAAGCACGTAAATATGGACAATTATATATTTTAGATAATGAAATGGCAACGATTAAACGACATAAATTTAATACAAACTTAAGATTATGAAAACATTTAGATAACTTAATAAGAGATATTAACTTTCATGCTAAAGCCTATAAAATGATGCATGAAGCAGGAGAAGAAGAACTACAACGATGTGCAAAAATCAATTGTCTTCTGGAAACTGTTTCTATGCCTATTGTCCGCAATAATAATTTCGATAATAATAGATATAATCTACCAACCTGTAATGAAGTAGCAATAGTATACGTTGGAGAAGACGATATGCCTCCTATTGAACGTGATATTGTCATTTACCCTAAGTCTGATAAACCAATTAGTATACTAACAATTAGCAAACACACAGATCCTATGACATATTCGCTTATTCATCCTAATGGTGGTTTCGGATGGATGTCAAATATGAAAAATAAATTTGGAAAAGCTAATATTAAAAATTTGCAATTTTATAATTATAGATTTAGTGTTAGAAATGAATTGAATCCATTTCTTAATTTAGGAAAATTATCTCAACAGTTCATTGTTGATGCGTTTGTAAAAGTTGAAACCTCCAGATTATATTTCATACGAAAAAACCAAAATGTATTAAGAAGTGATTGTTACAAAGGTGTTATGGACTATTTACATAACAAAAAAGAATTAGATTATTGAAAAATTGGAAAAATGGTAATATTACCATCAAACTTTACAGGAAGTCCACGATTTTTAAAACAAAATCACATTGATTCAATAACACTTGTAAATTATCATGGTAAACCTGACCTTTTTGTAACAATGACCTGTAACCCACATTGGAAAGAAATAAATGAAAACTTGGAAATTTATGAAAATTTAATAGATAGACCAGATATTATAACAAAAGTATTTTATCAAAAAGTAGAAGAATTCAAAAATTTAGTAATAAAAAAGGGAATATTAGGAAAATGTATTGCATATAGTAATGTAATTGAATTTCAAAAACGAGGATTACCACATATGCATATGTTGTTATTCTTAGATAAAAATGATAAATTTGACATTTCCGAAAAAGTTGTTGAAATAATAAGTGCAGAAATCCCACATCGAGATATTTATCCAAAATTATATAGTATTGTTAAACAATTTATGATACACGGTCCCTGTGGTATGCAAAATATAAATTGTCCGTGTATGGATAAAAATACGAAACAATGTACGAAAAATTTTTCAAACAAATTTAATAATACAACAACATTTAAATCAAATGGATACAAACGCAAAAATGATGGCGTCGAAATTATTTTTAAAAATAAATTTACAGAAAAAATTGCAGATAATGGATTCGTTGTTCCTTATAATCCTTACTTATTATTTAAATTTAATGCACACATAAACGTAGAAGTTTGTTCCACTGTACAATGCATTAAATATTTATTCAAATACTGTTATGAAGGTCATGATTGTGCATACATTAAAATACATTAAGTAAATGTTGATTTTAGATCAGAAAATAAAGACACTTATGAAAATGACAATAGTGAAAATGTTGAATATGAACATGACGAAATCAAACAATACATTAATAGACGATATTTATGTCCACCTGAAGCAATGCACAGATTATTAGAATATCCTTTACAAGTTATTCCACATACTATAAAACGTCTAAGCGTTCATGAAGAGAATCAACAAAACGTATTTTTTAAAGAAGGAAAAGGAGAAATAATCATGCAAAAAAATGTTGGATTAACATTAACAGCATATTTTGAATTGAATAGAGAAGATTTCAAAGCACAAAATTACTTATATTCAGAAATACCAAATTTTTATACATTTGATGAAAAACTGAAAAAGTGGAATAAAAGAAGAAAAAAAAAGAAAACCAATACTCAGTAGAATGTACTTAGTAAGTCCGAAAGATAGAGAACGTTATTTTATTAGGTTATTACTATTACATGTTAAAGGAGTCACGTCTTTTGAAGCTTTGCGTACTGTTGATGATGTGATGTACAATTTGTTTTATGAGGCAGCTAAGGCAAAACAATTAATTAATGAAGATAAAGAATGGAATAGATGCTTGGAAGAAGCATCTTCAACAGAATTCCCTCATGCTCTTTGTGAATTATTTGCTTTTATTTGCGTTTTTCATAATCCTATAAGTGCTCGAGATTTATATGAAAAATATAAAGATAGATTTTACCACCCTAAATACAAAAAAATGTAGGTGAAAATCTTGCATTGAATGTTATGAAAAATAATTTACGAGTCAATGGATTTCCATTACACGATTTTAATTTACCTAACATAAGCACATTTATAGAAGTAGATAATAATGAAACAATTTTAAATCATAATAATTATATTCTTAATGAATTAGAAATGAAAATAAATTCTTTAAATAATAAACAAAGGCAAATATTCGATTCTACACTAAAAAGTTTAAACAACCAAAGTAAAGAAAAATATATTTTTATAGATGGATCGTGTGGAAGTGGAAAAAGTTATTTACTTAACGTTTTAATGGCTTATTTTAAATATCATACCATACATTATTTATGTGTAGCTTTGACAGGTATAGCAGCGAATATATTAGTCGATGGAAAAACCGTGCATACAACTTTTAAACTACCGCTAAATATAACAGATTGTACAACTTGTAATGTTAAGCCTAATTCTGCAGAAGGCAAACAATCAAAGGAAACACAAATAATTATTTGGGATGAAATATCCATGACTTCAAAATTTGCTTTTGAAGCGGTTGATCGTCTTTTTCAAGATTTATGCAATGTAAACCAACCCTTAGGTGCTAAAACTGTAATTATATCAGGAGATTTCAGGCAAACATTACCAGTTGTACGATATGGTAGCCGTATGAACATTATTGAAAATTCAGTTAAATTTAGTTTATTATGGCAAAATTTTAAGCAAATGAAGTCAAATGAAAATCTGCGAGTTTCGGATAATGATAATAATTTTAAACAATGGTTATTAGACATCGGAGAAGGAAAACGCTGCGATGTTTTTGAAGATGATAATGAAGTAAGTGCTATACCAGATAATTTTAGCATTAAAGAAAATCTTGTTGAAGAAATATTCGGAAAAACAATAAAAATAGACAATACGAATATAACGGAAAAAGTTATTTTGGCTCCTAAAAATAATGATGTTACTAAAATCAATAATAATGTTTTGAATTTAATGGAAGGAAACCATGTTGAATATTTGAGTATTGACACTGCTGAAGATGATAACAAAGAAAATTTAGATATTATGTTACCTACAGAATTTTTAATAAGTTAACTTCTAATGGACTTCCACCACATAAATTACATTTTAAAGTAGGGGCTATCATTATACTTTTAAGAAATTCAAATGTCAATAAGGGACTTTGTAATGAAACAAGGTTGATAGTAAATAAAATGATTAAATATTCCATTCAAGTAGAATTAGCAACTGGTCAAAACAAAGATAAATTAGTTTTCATTCCAAGAATAAATTTATCTCCATCTACGGAAAAAATTCCATTCAATATGCAACGAAAACAGTTTCCTATTAGATTAGGTTTGCAATGACTATTAATAAATCACAAGGACAATCTTATGAAAAAGTTGGTGTTTATTTGCCGTCACCAGTTCTCAGTAATGGGCAATCATATGTTGCTCTTTCAAGGACGAAATTTAAAAACAATTTAAAATTATTTTTAGGTGACTACACTATTGTCAACGGAGAAAATAAAAATGATCAGAACACAATATATACAAAAAACATTGTTTATAAAGAGATATTATAAAGAATATGTCAATATGTATTTTATATTTATGTTCTAGATTGTGTTAATAGTTAAACTCGAAATATAATAAAATATATGATATTTAATAAAAATCAATATTAACTGACGCTTTCAAAATAGTTTAATATGATGTTGAATCATAAAGACCGAAAAAATATTGGGCCCAAAAAAATATTAAGTCCAAAAAATTATAAGGCTAAAAAAAATATGAGTCCCAAGAAAGTATTAGGCTTAATAAAATATAAGGCCCAAAAGAAATTAAGGCCCAAAAAATATTGAGTCCAGAAAATTATAAGGCCCAAAAAAATATTGGGCCCAAAAAAATTAGGGCCCAAGAAAATATAAGGCCCAAAAAATATAGAGACCGAAAAAATATTGGGCCCAAAAAAATATTGAGTCCAAAAAATCATAAGGCCCAAAAAAATATAAGGCCCTAAAAGTATAAGGCTCAATAAAATATGAGGCCCAAAAAAATATAAGGCCCAAGAATATATAAGGCTCAATAAAATATAAGGCCCGAAAAAAATAAGGCCCAAAAAATATAGAGACCGAAAAAATATTGGGCCCAAAAAAATATTGAGCTAAAAAAATTACAAGGCCCAAGAAAATTATAATGCCCAAGAAAATATAAGGCCCAAGAAAATATGAGACCCAAGAAAATATAAGGTCCAAGAAAATAAAAGGCCCAAGAAAATAAAAGGCTCAAGAAAATATCGACGCCCCGTACGAAGAAAAGCACCGTTCAGAAATTCAAATGCAAATTAACATTGGGATTTCTGAACGGTGCTTTTCTTCGTACGGGGCGTCGATATAAGGCCCAAGAAAATATAAGGCCCAAGAAAGACACATTTAAAAAATGCGGAGAAACGGAGAACCGGAGAACCGGAGAAATGGAGAAAAAAGAGGTTTCACTTTAATATAATGTAAGATATTTATAATCTCCCAAATAAAACCCCCCCTTACATACATGATAATATGTTAAAGTAATAATAAATTACATTATTTACGTGTTTATAACAATAAATTAAATATAAATGACTTATATTTACAAAAAATTATATTAATTTTAATTAATTTGTATGTAAAGTTAGTAAATAAATTTTTATTTTTAATAATTTATATTTATTACGGCAATCATAGCAACTTAGTAAAGCTTAACACTAAATAAATCATTATCACTTTTAATAAATAGAACATTTTTGTATGATTATGAGATAAGTGTAACATGGGTATAAGTAATCATAATAAAAATGTTATCAAAATATAAATACATGAATTTATTATTTATTTGTAACAAAGGTCTGAAATTAATTTAAATATTGCTAAAAATTTATTAGCTTTATTTCTTGTAACTTTTTGGCCTTTCTCAATACTTTCATATAATTTTTCAATAATTGTATCAGACATCTAAAAATGTTTTATTAAATAATACATAATCTAAATGTTCAATTATCATGACATATTGTAAAATATAGGCTTATCAGTTGTTCTTCTAAAAGTCCTTCCAATAAAAGATGTTCTGTTTTTTGTTACAAATATTTTATACTATTTTCAAAGTTTATATTTCATTGATCTATGAGACATTTTTGTTTGTTTCAGCGATATTGTAGGGTATGTCATGAAAGTAAATAACAACTTTCATCCTCCTCGCAATGCTAAATTCCACAAATTCGTAATTAATAATGGTAATGGCAGAAAGGTACAATTGGTAGCGTGGAATGAAAATACAAAACTATTACAAGTAAAGGGAATGGGTTTGGTAAGTGTTTATTAATTTATTCAAATATTTATTTCATAAATCATTAAAATATACTTATGTTTTATTTTATAGATTGTCTATATTGGTTCAGTGAAAGCTATTGAAGTCAAAAACAAATTGTATAATAGTGGCAATGTTCATTTCGAATTATTGATTAAAGATAATTCTACAATTGAAGTATTTGGTACATACCAAGAATCTACTGATTGTGTTTCAGAGGAAGTTACAATTGTTGTGGCGTATCAGAAAATTAATAAAAAAATAAGTATGTACAATTTTCACTTAATCCAATAATATCTTAAACTAATCATTTATTAAATATTGTATTTTGTTACAGAATTAGAAAATATAATTAATAATTTCGTCACTATAATTAAAAAAAGGATGCTCAGTTCAACTCATTGGATTTGTAGAACAATTTCCTCTAGGACCACCAGTCATGAGAATCGATAAATTAAGTAACATAAAACTAATTGAACGAGAAAGAAATCCTTTCAAAGATATATTAAAAGGATTCAAAAATAAGTTTCAATTTATTACAATTTATGTAAATTGGTATATTTTTCATATTTGAGAATTTTCTTAAATTTTAACACTATTATTATAAGTAAGTTCTATCAATTATTGATACAACTGCCAAGGTTATTAAATATCGTGCTGCAATAGCTTGGGAGCCAAAGAAGTCATTAAGTTTAGAAGTTATTGAAGTTGCTCCACCAAAAGCTAATGAAGTTAGAATAAAGATTAAAGCTGTTGCATTGTATCATACTGATACGTATACTCTTGATGGATTGGATCTAGAAGCAATTTTTCCATGTGTTTTAGGACATGAAGGTGCTAGAATAGTTGAAAGTATTGGAGCTCATGTCACTGAGTTTAAGCCAGGTGATCATGTAATTCCGCTGTATATTCCACAATGTAATTATTGTAAATTTTGCAAAATCTTTAAAAACTAATGTTAATAAAATAAGGCTTACTCAAGACGAAAGAGTGATGCTTAATGGAACATTACGTTTTACATGTAATAGAAAAATTATATATGATTTTATGGGCTCCTCTACTTTTTCTGAGTATACAGTGGTTACCAATATATCCCTTGCAAAAATAGATCCATCTGCTTCATTTGACAAAGTCTGTTAGGTTGCGGTATTTCAATTGATTACGAAGCTGCTTCAAATAATGCTAAAGTAAAACCAGGAAGTACACGTGCTATTTGGGGATTAGAAGCTGCAGGCTTAACAGTTGCTCTTGGGTGTAAAACTGCATGTACTTCTTGTATGATTGATATTGATGTTAACCCAGTTTAATTTTGAAAAGCAAAGGTGTTTGATTGTACTCAATTTTCCAATCCATAAGATAATGATAGACCAATCCAAGAAATAATCATTGAAATGTCTGATGGTAGTTTAGATTATACTCTTGAATGCATAGGTAATGTACAGACAATGAGAGCAGCTTTGGAATCATATCATAAAAGCTATAGAGTGTCTGTTATTGCAGGAATTGCTGCTGCAGATCAGGAAATAAGCAACACCCATTCCAGTTAGTAACTGGTAGAACTTAGAAAGGCACAGCTTCTGGAGGATGGAAGTCAAAGGATAGTGTACCTCAACTTGTACATAAATATGTTACTTAAAAATTCATGTTGGATGAATATAGTACTCATAATTTACATTTTGATAAAATTAATAAAGGATTTGGATTATTAAATTCCAAAAATTATTTGAGAACAGTTTCACATTACGATTGATTCACAAATATATTTGTTTGTATAAATTATGAACATGAATAATTTGATAAATAAATATGTTTTAATATCTAACATATTTTTAATTTTGTAAAATGTTTGTAAATTTAACAAAAATTTTTAATAAAAAAAAAAATTTGAAAAAAAATATTAATATTTTTTATCTATCTATTTATTAATTTTTTTTGGCTATATAAATATGTAATATGCATACATGCATATTTTTTTTAAATCTCTCTTTTATTTATAATAAAATAGGAATACAAAAACGCAGGAAAGATTTTTCTGAATTCCCAATGGATTTTTAATATTTTGTTAAACATGTTCAAATATTTAGTTTTATAATGAACTTAAATTCCACATTTTAATGCAATCCAAAATATATGTAGAAGCTAATTTATTTTTCATTCATTGTTTAAACCTTAATTTATTAAGGTTATCAAATCTAACAAACGCTTTCTTTTTAGGTTACTTACATTTTAAAAAAAAAAATAATCACTTTGGCAATTTTGAAATTTTTTTCATTTTTGCATTTTTTGTCAATCAACTGTAGTTTTTTAAATAATTGAGCTAGGAAAAATTTGAAAAAAGATTTGGAAAGGGCTTAAAAAATGCTATTTGTAGCTATTTTTACAAAAAATTTTTAATTATTTTTTGTCAAGTTTTAAGCATATAAAGTTATCGATATAATACTTTTGCAGTTGTAAAAAACACTTCAATAGCAAGTAGAAAATAATCGCTGGTGAAGTAGTGATTTAATTTCAGTAAGAAATTATAACCATCCTATATTTTATTAAAGTGAAACCACTTTTTTTTCCGTTTCTCCGGTTCTCCAGTTCTCCGGTTTTCTGGTTCTCCGCATTTGTTAAATGTGTCTAATCTTTTAGTAATAAGAGTAGCAATTTTTTATTGGGCTCTATATAATTAGTCCTCATTAGTCATAAGTATCTTTTTAGGTCTTATATTTTTTGGGCCCAATATTTGTTTGGGCCTTATATTTTCTTGCACCCTATATTTTTTTAGGCCCAGAAATTTTTTGGTCTCTATATTTTTTTGGGCTTTATATTTTTTTGGGCCTTATATTTTCTTGCGTCCTATATTTTTTTGGGCCCAATATTTTTTTTAATTTATATTTTCTTGGGTTCTATAATTTTTTTTGGTCCTATATTTTATTTAGTTCTATATTTTCCTGATCCTTATACTTTTCAAGCCCTACTTTTATTTGAGTGCTATTTTCTTTGGGCCTTATATTGTCTTGGGTTCTAATTTTTTTGGGTCAAACATTTTCTCGATTCTTATATATTCTCTGGCTCTATATTTTTTTGAAATTTATATTTTCATGGGTTCTATAATTTTTTGGGTCCTATATTTTATTTAGCTCTTTTTTTTCTGGGCCTTATATTTTTTAGGCTCTACATTTTTTTGACACTTATTTTCTTTGGGTCTCATTATTTTCGGCCTCTTATTTCTTGGCTTCCATATCTTTTTTGGTCCTATATTTCTCTAAGCCTCATATTTTTTTGGACCTACTTTTTTTCGAGTCCTATTTTCTTTGGGCCTCATTTTGTTGGGCCTCAAATTTTTTTGGGCCGTTTATTGTTCTGGACCTTATTGTTTTTTAACTTTTTTTTGGGTTTTCATTTTTTTTAATCTTATATTTTTTTGGGCGCAACATTTTTTTCTATTATTATATTTTCTTGGTCTCTATATTTTTTGGGCCCAATATTAAACTAAATTAAACTTAATTTTCAATTATGTTCATATGGCTTCCAAATCGTACAATTGGTAATGTTTCCCTGAAACCTCCTGATGCAATTAGAGTTTTACCACCAAAAGGTTGGTTCACATCGCATGAATCTTAAAAAAGACGATCAACTGCTTCAAAAGCAAATTTTGAAGTCATGGATATTTTATCGCAAATAATTATTTGTGTTCCCTTTGTTTGCTTTCTGCAGAATTAGGCTTAACATTACAAGTTGTACAATCCGTTATATTTAAGAGGACGTTGTATCTCTCTATTCTTTTCTAATCGAAAAATGTAGGTTTTTGGAAAAACTAGTAGTCATTACTAAAAATCAATAGTTGTCCGCAACTCGTACAGTAAAAAACAATATTTTTTCTACTAAGAACAAATTAATTCTCTAGCCTCACTCATGATTTTGTAAGTATGTCAAACTTTTTTTGAAAACGAAGCATCAAAATTAATTTCATTATTAATTAATTAATTTATTCCAGCAGCCTCTTAACGGTAGTTTAAATGTTGTATGCGCGGTTTTTCCATCGACTAATGAATTTGCTGCTATATCTGTCCAAGCTACACATAAATAATGTATAGTATGATATTTAAAATAAACTATTGAAACGTTAAGTAAATAACTTCTTCCACTTCCACCTGGTCCGTTTATAAAAATATATTTTTCTCTACTTCGGTTGTTTAATCTTTTTATAGTGGAGTTGAATATTTGCCTTTGTTTATCATTTAAAGAATTTATTTTTATTTCTAATTCATTAAGAATATCATTATTATGATTTAAAATTGTTTGATTAATATCTTCTTCTATAAATGTGCTTATGTTAGGTAAATTAAAATCATTTAATGAAAATCCATTGACTTGTGAATTATTTTCAATAACATTCAATGCAAGATTTTCACCTATATTTTTTTCGTATTTAGGATGGTATAACTTATCTTTATATTTTTCATATAAATCTCGTGAATTTATAGGATTATGAAAAACGCAAATGAAAGCAAATAATTCATAAAGAATATAAAGGAATTCTGTTGAAGATGCTTCTTCTAAACATTTATCCCATTATTCATCCTCATTAATAAATTGTTTTGCCTTAGCTGCCTTGTTCAGGGTAAGGAGGATTTTCTAACAATTCTACTTCACCTTTATGACAACAATTGGAGAAATCGTTACTTTTAGTATATTCGAGAGCAAAATGTTTCGCATCACAATACACACATGTATTTGTCATGGAACCAATGTTATTTTCAGATATGAGATTTTCATCGAAATATATATTTGCTATACAACCAATTAGTTTTGAATTAATTTTTTCATTTTATTTCTTTAATTATTTTTCTACTTTGTCCTTTATTGTTTTATCAATAACTTTGTTCAATACAATATTATGATTGTTATTATAATTATTATTATTGTAATTTTAATTATAATTATTGTCTTCAATTTTTAATCGTTTACACTTGATAAATAATATCTTCAATTGATAATAATCATATTTATGTTTTCGCTTTTTTTGATCTATTGGTTTATTTAATGTAGTATCATTATTAACATGTTTATTGTCATCAATTTTTATTTGTTTACACCTTGTGCGTAATTCTTTTAATTGGTAGCAATCATTTTTTACTTGTGTTTTCTTAAAATCAACATTTTCCAATTTTTGATTTATAATTCGTACCATTCTCTCATATTATTATATTGTTCACTAATAACTTTTCTATAAGTATCTTTTTTGCGTAATTTTTCTTTTTCATGCAATTTTTTCAATTTATTAGTATCTCTATTTTCCATTGATTTTATTTTTTATATCTTAATATTCTCAATTTTTTTTATATTTATTTAGTTGTTCTTCTTTCATTTTTATGCAAGCTTTTTTCTTACGTGTAGCTTCATTTGTACGTATTTGTTTCATTTTATCAGTACCCTTTTTTATCTTTGATTTCATTTTTGTTATTTTAGTATTTTTTAATTTTTCTTTATCTTTATTGGGTTGTTTTTCTTTAATTTTTATATAATTTTCTTTTCTAGGTAAAGCTTCATTCGCACGTATTTGTACCAATTAATCAATACTCATTTTTTCCTTAAATTTCAATTTTGTTATCTTAGTATTGTCTAATTTTTCTTCATATTATTTTTGTTTTTTTTCTTTAATTTTTATATAAGCTTCTTTCTTACGTAAAGCCTCATTCGCACGTATTTGTTTCAATTTATCAGTACTCATCTTTTCCTTGAATTTTAATTTTGTTATCTTAGCATTTCTTTATTTCTCTTCATATTTATTTATAATTTTTTCTTCGATTTTTATATAAGCTTCTTTCTTACGTGAAGCCTCATTTGCACGTATTTGTTCGAATTTATCAATAGTCATTTTTTCCTTGAATTTCAATTTTTTATCTTAGTATTTTCTAATTTTTCTTTATATTTTTCTGGTTGTTTTTCTCCAATTTTTATAAAACCTTCTTTCTTACGTAAAGCCTCATTCGCACGTATTTGTTCTAATTTATCAGTACTCATTGTTTCCTTGAATTGCCATTTTGTTATCTTAGTATTTTTTAATTTCTGTTTATATTTATTTGGTTGTCCTTTTTTCATGTTCATATAAGCTTTTTTCTTACGTAAAGTTTCTTGAACACGTCTTAGTTCTGATTTATCATTACTTTTTTTTTCTTGCATTTTCATAATAATGTCATTTTCTGAAATTTTTTAAATTTATGTGATTGTTCTGTTACCATTTTCCTATCAAGAGGAGGTCAAGTATATCTGTCCTTTTCTAATCAAAGAATTGATTTTTTCACAAAAATTAATTATTGTAGCAAAAAATAAGAAGAAAGCCCCATCTCGTATAATAAAAAGCAAGATTCTCTTTAATAAGGAAAAATTATTTTTATCGTTTAGTTTTCAAGAAAACCTTGAAAAACTGAATTGTCCATCCTAACCTCTATTTTTTAAGTTTTTCAAGGTTGACTTCAAATCGAATCGATAAAAATAATTTTTCCTTATCAAAGAAAATCTTGCTTTTCATTATACGAGATGGGGTTTTCTTCTTATTTTTTGCTACAATTATTAGTTTTTGCAAAAAAATTAATTCTTTGATTAGAAAAGGACAGAGATATACGACCTGCTCTTAACGGGATGTCGGAGCTGCAGCAATTGAGTTTTGCTTTTTTCATTTCATCAATATCTTTTCTAATTCATAAATTAAACAAATATAATGACTTGTCCGCACTATAGCTATAAATACAATCATTATTGTAAAAATAAAAAATTATTTGGACTTGTTATTTTTTTATGAGCTTGGATTGGAAATTAGATATCAAACTCGATAAACCTAACCATAAAATACGATACATTGAAAGTTTTTATTATAACTTTGTATGTATGATATTTTAGTGGATTGCTTGAGTTGTCCGCACTAGATTTTAATCTTACAAATTTTTACTTTGTACCAAAAATACTTGATTAAACGCATCGTTTATTCATAAGTCAGGATTGGAAATATTATAAGAAGGCGGGCAGCTTCGTCATGCTCTCAAGTCCTGTTACGAATAGAGCTTATTTTTCATCTATTTCTTTTGATTCTTTTTTTCTTCATTTGATTTAATCTTAACTGTGCTAATTTTATTATCGTTATAATTTAAGTGGATTTCATCGATTCCCATTTTATCATTATTTGGTTTTTGAAAATTTGTATACTAAATGTCATCGTCAATTTCCATCGAAATTGTTTCATGATTCCAATTCTTTTGTTTACGATACATTTCCATGATCTTTTTTTGTTCTGCCAATAAATTGTGAGTTTTTTTTCTAATAGTTCAAGCTCGGTGAAATCTAAATTTAATGTTATTGAATTTAGACGTTGCTTATGACAAAAACTCCTCCTTATCATGTCCGGTGGATTATCGTAATTAATTTCTGCATTATTATAATTTTGCAAAACTAGAAACATTTTTATTTGTTGCGTTCTAAAAATTCTTGATAAACGTAATCTCATTGGAGAATCATCATATTTTAAACAACATAGACCTGAATTATCAAGTATTGCAATAGCAAAAACAATTGCAAAAACGCCATAATCATAATTATCTGTTTGTGATTGTACTGTTTCGAATACTATGCTCAATTCTGATTTGTTTGGAAATAATCTGCTTACATAAATCTTATGCTCATCTGGTAGATATTTACGATTTAAACTGTCATATATATGAATTACCTTATTATTATAATACACACAAATCCGGTGACACTTTTCCAAATTTCTAGAAAATAATAACTGTATAAATTCTCCATCAATCCGTACTGATTTAACATGTTGTGGTCTTCGAATTGGTAAAGTTAATTGCATGTTGAATGGGGTGTACCGGTTTGAAATATTATTCAATTCTAATATATGAATATCAGTTAACATGAAAGCAATTCCACTATACAATCCCTGTCCTTTAACAATCAATTTATTTTTCCCAGTCAAAACCATTATTAAAAATTAAAATTCTTTTAAGAATTTTAATTCATTTTTAATGAACTTTTTCCAAAGATATTCACAAAATAATTGCTTTTATATTAACTAATTTAATTTACTACCTTTTTACTTTAAAAGCTGAAAAATAAAAGAAATTATGAAAAATCCTATGAATTAATTGTTATATGATAAATAAATAATAATTAAATTTGTAAAAATAATATAACGATACAAAATGGTTATTTTCAGCAGTTATAGATTTATATATATGTATGGGATATTTCACACAAACTGGAAGAGCAAAAAAATAAAAATCGTTGAAACTCTGAGAATATATTCTCTTTGTTACCCAAAATGTGTAAAAAAATTTTCAAGGATTTAGATTGGAAGAATCAAGAGCCATAGGTCCTTGAAATTTAGAAATTTTTCAAAATTTTTGGAAAAGTACCAACTTTATGATTTTTTTCTGAAAATCCTGATGTTTTACAGAAAAATTTAAAAAACACTCCTTGTTGTTAATGAAGAGGAGAGTTAGCATGATTTTTTACAGACCTGAATTTCGAAGTTTTCTGTTGGTTCTTACATATATTACATGGTAATTGGAATTACTCATTGTTTGTCACTTCAGAAATTGCTTTTCGAGGGCTTATTTTCTTCTATTTTTTACTAACTTTAGAATAAATTTTCGATTGTGTAAGAAAGAGCCACCAATAAGAAGTTATGACAGTTCGAAATATATATTTTAATGTATCATTTATTTTTTATATTGAATATAAATGTATATTTTCATCTATGATTAATTTTTATATTAAAAATAAATTATACATGAAAATATATATTTTAAACTGTCATAACTCCTTATTGTTGGCTCTGACTTACATGATAAAAAATTTATTTTAAAGTTTATGTAAAATAGAAAAAAATAAACTCGCGAAAAGAAATTTCTGAAGTGGCGATCCACGAGTAATTTCAATTACCATGTAATCCATATAAGAACCAATAGAAAACTTTAAAATTCAGGTCCTGTAAAGAATCATGCTCACTCTGCTCTTCATTTACAACAAGAAGTATTCTTATGAATCCCTCTCTAAAATATCAAGATTTTCCGGAAAAAAAATGATTAAGTTGGGACTTTTCTAAAAATTTTGAAAAATTTCTAAATTTCAAGGATCTATAGCTCTTGATCCTTCTAATCTAAATCCTTAAAAATTTATTTACATATTTTGGATAACAAAAAGAATATATTCTTAGAGTTTCAGAGATTTCTATTTTTCTGCTCTTTCAGTTGGTGTGAAATGTCCCCATATATATATATATATATATATATATATATATATATATATATATATATATATATTCATTGAAAAAAGTTTGTTGTAAAAAGAATTAAAATAAAAATTATTTTGAGTTATTACTAATAATTGTATTCTTCAATTTATTTACAGTTATTTACGGATATTTGCAGTATCTACATTCAAAAAATGTATAAATGATAATAAACAATCATTATTTATCTCCAGCCTCACGCTTTTTCATTGTTATTTACAATTTTCAATATTTTCTTATAATCATACAAGGTGATAAAATATTTAACCATAAGATAATATATATATATATATATATATATATATATATATATGTTGTATATCACAAGAAAATTTACACATCAAAACAAATTCTCTAATGTAAAGAATAAAAAATTAAATTAATAGAATTTTGAAATTTTGATATGTGAATACTTTTTATAAATAACTTTTTAATAACTTTGGAAAATGATAAATTTTCTAAATAACTTGTGGTATATGCTAACTAAATTTAGTTCTAACATGAAGATAATTATTCAAGTTGGAAATGTATTTAATGAAGTAATATAACTATTTATAAGTTATCACTTAGGAGGAACCTTCGTCCACCACTCGAGTTAAATTTTCAATATGCTTATTTGATTAAAAGTTACTAGATATCTCCCCTCCCCAAGGATATATGTTTTGTTTGGTGATTTTCACATACTCGATAGAATTAGCATCAATATAAAAAAAAGAAATAATTTTTATTTAAAACTGAAAAATTAAAATTAATGAAAATGCTAAGATTATCATCTCTACTGTCCAAATCATTTACATGCTCTTCTTACGAAATTTGAAAATTTGAGGTTACGGTGTGTTTTTGCCACCATCCGCTATGTACAATAAAAGTAACTAGATTCGTACATAAATGAATAATTTATTCATTTATATTTCCGTGTAAAAGTAATGAAAACTGAAAATTATTTTATACGTTGCCAGTAATATTATGTTTATCCTCAAAAAATTTCACTTTATTCTGTTTTTTTATTTTAAGATCAACTACAATATTAAGAGGAGGTTGAGTATATCTGTCTTTTTCTAATCAAAGAATTGATTTTTTCACAAAAATTAATAATTGTAGCAAAAAATAAGAAGAAAGCCCCATCTCGTATAATAAAAAGCAAGATTCTCTCTTATGAGGAAAAATTAATTTTATCGCTTCGTTTTTAAGAAAACCTTGAAAAACTGAATTGTCCATCCTAACCTCTATTTCTTAAGTTTTTCAAGGTTTTCTTCAAAATGAATCGATAAAAATAATTTTTCCTCATCAAAGAAAATCTTGCTTTTTATTATACGAGATGGGGCTATCTCCTTATTTTTTGCTACAATTATTAGTTTTTGCAAAAAAATTCGTTCTTTGATTAGAAAAGGACAGAGATATACGACCTGCTCTTAATGTTGCCCATAAGAATCAATGTTATATAATTATTCTAATTTCTCATTAACGAGATAATGAATCTTCATGTAATTTTATATGTGCATTTTAGACATAAAAACAAACAATTTTGCATAGTTTCGACTAAATCTGTTTTATCATACTAAAGCGAAGGTACCTCCTTAATAATAATTTTTTAAACTTTTTATTCATAGTTTAAAATAATAATATATGATGATCATTTTAATAGTTTTCATAAAATATTATGTATATTTTATAAGTATATATTATTTAGGGAGATGTAAAATGGACAGTACACTTGCACCGATAAATATTGACTATATTTCCATTGTATTTCAAAATTTTGAATAAAGAGATGCATTAACATATAATATGTATTACGAAGATTATTCAGTTAAATTTTTAAATAAATCTATCCATTAGCTATTGAGGAGTTTGGGTTCCAATATTATTTAATAATATTTTTCTATTTGGAATTAGAAATCTAAATATCTTGAAAACTAATGATTAGAATAATTTGAAAATTCAAATAAATAATCATCATGGTATATACTACACTTTGAAAAATTTTCTGATAACTATACCAGTTTCCTGTAAATAATTACATGTTTTAGCGATGTGAAGTTACATTTTTATGTAACTTTACATCGCTAAGCGTAGGTCCTACTATGATCATGGTATTTTCCCCGTGCTTAGCAGTGTAATATTACAGTCGATGTCAACATGGCTGTCCGGTAAAAATACATGACATACGTGAACTTTCGCGACAATAGAAACACATTTTAAACACAATAAGAAATATTTTATTATTATTAATTCGATGGTCGTGGGGAAGAAGGTGTCATTTCATTTTTGATTGTAGAGAGGTGTCATTTCGATTTTGGTTGAAGAAAGGTGTCATTTCATTTCAGGTTAAAAAGAGGCTTATGGTTTTTAATTTATATATTTTATTTATTTATTTAATTTATTATAATTTTGTAATAAATGAATTTCTTTTGGGGTCTACTACATGATTAAATAAAAAAAAAATTTTTTTGACATTGCACTATTTTTTAAATTAAAATGAAACGAAAGTCCTTTTTTAACCCAAAATAAAATGACACCTTTCTTCAACCAAAATTGAAATGACACCTCTCTACAACCAAAAATGAAATGATACCTTCTTCCCCGCGATCGTCGAATTGATGTTTAACATAAAGTTATTTAATAATCTTTTCAAATTTCATAGTCTCATGAGTAATAAACGTTCAACGTATATTTTTTATTAAATTATATCAAATGTAGGTTAGAAACGATGGATTATGTAATTTTACCGGTTTTCATGTGTATTTAACATGCTCAGCAAGGGTCCCGATAATCACGATGCTCAGCGATGAAAAGTTCCAAAAAATTTTTTACTGTGTACAAGTTAATACATTCCTTGTATGGAAATTCAGAAATAGAATGGAAAGACATCAGTTAAATATGACAGTTAATTTTTATATCTTCTCATAGTGAAATATAATCAAACTTTGACAACGAATTCAACATAATAAAATAATTGTACTTTCAATGATCATATTTAATACAAATTTTAGAGTGATATTACAGAATATTACTTTTTCCGCATTTATAATAAGTGTTTCGCAAATAATAAGTAAATTTTCTTTTGAAATATTTACTCTTTTAGGGAAAATTTCACTTCTATCTAGACAGTTCATAAATATAAATTCATAATTATAGACATAATGAGAAAAACTTATTCATATTTCATATATTTTCCTATCTTTATAATTGACTATTAAAAAAAATTTAATATCAAATAAAAATTATCTTATTTGACGTTACTGATGGCTAAATAATTAATACAATTTTAGAAATAACTGGTTTGACCATCAATTTATTTAATAAAAATTTTTTTTATTCTACGTTTCGGTTTCTTATTAACGGCAGGCCGGAGTAGAACCTGATACCGACCGAGTAACAATTGAGTTGTTTGTTATTTACTCAAGTATTAATCGGTGTATCTTCAAAATAAAGGTTGATTTTTAATCTGAGTAATAGAAATATAGAATAATAAAACTTTCATAACCTCAAACCTTTATTAATTGCTATTACTATACTTATTTTTAAATGAAAAACAATTAAAAATATATACATATTGTACCTGCATTAAGCAATACTTATGCAATAAAGGAATAATTTACTTATCTGAATTGTTATATTATTTAATGTCTTTACAATTTTACTGGAATTTTTAAATAAAAGGTAGTCACCTTGCTTGTGCTCATAGTTATATATTTTATCATTAAACTATACATTGGTTATAATATACATAAATAATATTGCTTGGTTTAAAATAAAATATTCTTATTCTATTTTAATTGAGTTACTTCTATTATATTTAAAAAACAATGCCTAGAAATTAATTTTTATTTATTTAAAAAATCTAAACCCTTTAAAATTTAATTTTTGTCGCCTATTCTATATCGACCAATCAGGATTCGATCTTTAGATGCTTCAACATGGTGGCTCATCATTTTTTTAAGAAGGGATATATATTAAAAAAATAATAATTTTATTTGATGAACAGTTATATAACTATTATATATTTATAATTGTATGACTAAATTTATTAAATTAAAATTTTATCCAGTTATCATTCAGAGAATAAAGTATTTAAATTAGTTTTCATTTAAATATATTATTCGAAAAGTTACTTGTTAACAATTTTTTATAAATAACATACATTTAACCTTAATTACATTTTCATTCGTACACGTGTTAGTATTTAAATAATTTGTCATTTATATAAAAATTGTTAACAATTAAATATATATTAAAATTACATTTTAATATATTAAAATTATATTTACCTTAATTACATTTTCATTTGTACACGTGTTTGTATTTCAATGAACTGTCATTTATATAAAAATTGTTAACAATTAAATATATTAAAATTCATTTCATTAAGAGGCGGTCGGAACCATTTGCCGCTTGGTGGCGCTGCGGTCAGGTGAGAGAAAAATATAAAATATTTTTTATATAGCAATTTAAAATTTACTGAAACAATAATATACTTTTAATCTTGTCATTTCCTCTAGCCATATATATGTAGAATAATTATTAATATTAATTTTGTTTGAAAAGTCTAAAATATTGTTATAAAGCGAAAAATGCGGCGCGAGGTAGAGCCGACGTAAACATTAGCATACATCATTCTTTAGTATTGCTCTCTCTGTCGCACTAAGGGAAGGTGCACGCATGTTTACATCGGTCCTACGTTGCATCGCATTTTTCGCTTTATAACAATATTTTAGACTTTTCAAACAAGATAAGTATTAATAATTATTCTACATATAGATGGCTGGAGGAAATGACAACATTAAAAGTATATTGTCGTCTCAGAAAATTGTAAATAGCTGTATAAAAAATATTTAATAGATTTCTCTCACCTGACCGCAGCGCCACCCTATATGTAGCGGCGAATAGACCCGACCGCCTCTTAAGGCAATAATATATTTAATTAGAGAAACACATTAATTTTTAAAATACATCAAATTACCTCATTTGAAAAATTATCATTACATGATATAAAAATATTTTTTTTAATAACGTTTGAACATAATTTTTATGAAATACACTTTAAAAAAATTATTTATTTGATATTAATACAATTTTAGAAATAACTGGTTTGACCATCAATTTATTTAATAAAAAATTTTTTTATTCTACGTTTCGGTTTCTCATTAAACCCTCATCAGGAACTACAAAATTAAAAAATAAAAAAAATGTAAGCAATAATAAACTTCCATACATAACCTACAAGTAAACATTCCAAGTTTAAAAATTATAAAATACAAACCTAAGAGTATCAATTAACAATCTAATACGATTACAATAAGTGTAACATTATTATAATTTAATCTTAACTAAGAAAAAACTTTTCATGGCTCTAACAAGTCTCAAAAAAAATCGAAGCAATCATTAATACGAGTAACGCATATTTAATACAGTATTATATCAGCCATATTAGTATGAACTAATCACAAACAAGAGCGCAAGGAAAAAAACACTTCCAACTTTCAGTGTTGGTAACATTAAAACATTAAACTATCATTCAAGAATGGGTATAAGGGCCGATTCGAACTATGTAACAGATTGAGAAGCATTGTCAAAAAAGCACAGAAAATTTCTAATAACAATAAAAAATCAAAATCAAATTTAAATCTCTGAAGCAATATTATTTTTTTAAAAATTTATGAACAAAATTTTTTATAACAGAATTAAGGTTCTGTGTATCTAATATTTTATTAATCGTGTTATGTTTAACTATAAATATCATTTCTGATATTAGTCTCTTAAAGTAATCTTGTTCAATATCTAAAATTTTAATTTTATTAAGGTCAAATTCAAAAGTATGACCTGTGTCAAGAATATGCATATAAACTGTGGAAGTATCTTTTTTATTTTGAACATCTTTTATGTGTTCGCCTATTCTTGTACAAAGCATCCTATTTGATTGTCCCACGTAGCACATATTACAATCTTTGCAATCAATCTTGTAAACTACACTTGTTCTTTCAAATTTATTAATCAAATCTTTTCCTAAATCATTCAAAATTTGTATTTTATTACAAAATTTATATATGATGTTAAAATTAAATTTTATAGATATAGCTCTAAAATCATATTCCAACGTTTTTATAAACGGCAAAACTATGAATTTATTAATGTCTTGACAAGGTTCAGTTTCTGAGTTTTGATGGTTGTATATCTTTTTAAGTCTAATTTTTATATGTTTTTTTATGAAAAGTAAGGATATTGATTGGCACTAAGGACATCGTAAATATATTTTAAATTTTGGTCATGAAACTTTATATGTGAAAGTTTAATGGCTTTATCAACCAATCCATATACAATGCCTTTCTTTTGTGATTCTGGATTGTGTGACCAAAAATTCAAATACAACCCAGAGTGTGTGGGTTTTCTATACCAGTTAGATGTTAAATTTCCTCTGGAATCGACCTCCAACGAGATATCCAAAAAGTTGATTTTATGATTAATAGAATTTTCAAGGGTAAATTGTATTAAAGGGTCATAACTATTTAAAAATTTCAAAATGTTGTTTCCGTCCCCAATAGGTATCACAGCCAATATATCATCAACATATCTAAACCATTGTAAAATAGGGATGTCAGTAGTAGATAAACAATCACTTGCTAAGTCTTGCATGACCATATCAGCTAATATAGAGCTAATAGGACTGCCCATAGCACAGCCAGAAATTTGATGATAGAATTTATTATTAAAAACAAAAAAGTTGTTATTTATGATGAAACCAATAACATCCAAAAATTCATCTAAAGATAAATTAATCTTAAGTCTGAGTAAATGCCATCTTCTAATAATTGAATTATTAATAGCTTTCAAATGGACATTGTTGTATAAGGCTACAACATCAAAACTAACTATTTCAAAACCAATTGGAATTTTATAACTATTGACAAAGGTCACAAGTTCATTACTATTTTTTATAGTGTATTGCGGTTTAGGTAAACAATCCTTTAAGAAACCAGCAAAAACCTTAGAAATATTATACGTTGGAGAGCCTATTGCAGAAATAATCAATCTTATAGGCCTATCAACCTTGTGTAACTTGATTAATCCATAGCATCTAGCTAATTGGCGTTTATTTTTAACAATTTGAAAAAATTTTTTGTTCTCTTTTTGCTCTAAAAATTTGTTACTATTCAAAACCTTAATAAGTTAATCTGTTTTTCTTTCTAATTTTTTAAGAGGATTAATGGATAAACATTTGTATAACTTGTCATCATTTAGACACAATGAAATCGACATAAAATCAAAAATCTGCATCTTCTTCTAGCCATTGTTAGATCCTTGACTACCTGATAGTAATTTTGCAGCTTAGTGACTATATTTTAAATTTTGGTCATGAAACTTTATATGTGAAAGTTTAATGGCTTTATCAACCAATCCATATACAATGAACAGATTTTTGTTTTTATGTCGATTTCATTGTGTATTTCCGACTCATATTAGTAATTTATCCAAACATTTTTTAAAGTTACATCTATATAGTAAAAATCTAAATCTAAAATTATATTAGGTTATGTTTAACACTAAAGTAGGAATTTTAAATTTAGAAATTTCTGATATCAATGCATATATAAAATATTTAACAAAATCCAAAGACTTTCATAGAAATAAATTACAATTTTTGTTGACTTTTAATGTTTTTAGTTTAATTGAAAAATTCTTCGATAATAAAATTAATAAAGTAGCTTATAGTATGGAAGTTAGATTAAACAAAAAATTACAAAGTTTGCTTTCTTTAAATTATAATAGTATTAGATCACATAACAGTTGTTTCAATACAACTGTTGACGGTTTTGACAACAGGTGTAGTGTTGTTTTAGAAGTACAAACTAATAATTTGTGTAATGATTGTCCCACATATCACTCTTTTAGTGGTGTCAATGAATTAAATAAATTTAATTGTGTTGATGAATTGAATAATATAAATATTTATAATAAAACTAAAAATAATGTCGTTTGTTTGGCTAGTATTGATACTATAAGAGAGGGCTTTGTTAAGAATCTAAGTTACATAATGTTACCAGAATTTCTTTTCAATACTTTATGTTTAGGAAAAAACTTTAATTTCACAAATGAGTTAGATGAGAGGGTTTGTTTACATATTTTTAAAAGTTTAAATAATAATAACTTAAGAACAAACAGTGACACCAATAATAGTATTTGCAATGATATATTATATTGTGTCAATGAACACAAAAATAGAATCAAGAAATTAAAATATGAGGAAAAAATCATTGCATGTAAGATTAAACGTAGTAATGAATTTTTAAAAAGAAACCATAACATTTTTGTAGGAAAGTCTGATAAAGGTGGTGTTATGGTTGTTTTGAATAGACATGACTATATTAGTAAAGTTGAATTAAGTCTAAATGATGACAAGTTATACAAATGTTTATCCATTAATCCTCTTAAAAAATTAGAAAGAAAAACAGATTAACTTATTAAGGTTTTGAATAGTAACAAATTTTTAGAGCAAAAAGAGAACAAAAAATTTTTTCAAATTGTTAAAAATAAACGCCAATTAGCTAGATGCTATGGATTAATCAAGTTACACAAGGTTGATAGGCCTATAAGATTGATTATTTCTGCAATAGGCTCTCCAACGTATAATATTTCTAAGGTTTTTGCTGGTTTCTTAAAGGATTGTTTACCTAAACCGCAATACACTATAAAAAATAGTAATGAACTTGTGACCTTTGTCAATAGTTATAAAATTCCAATTGGTTTTGAAATAGTTAGTTTTGATGTTGTAGCCTTATACAACAATGTCCATTTGAAAGCTATTAATAATTCAATTATTAGAAGATGGCATTTACTCAGACTTAAGATTAATTTATCTTTAGATGAATTTTTGGATGTTATTGGTTTCATCATAAATAACAACTTTTTTGTTTTTAATAATAAATTCTATCATCAAATTTCTGGCTGTGCTATGGGCAGTCCTATTAGCTCTATATTAGCTGATATGGTCATGCAAGACTTAGCAAGTGATTGTTTATCTACTACTGACATCCCTATTTTACAATGGTTTAGATATGTTGATGATATATTGGCTGTGATACCTATTGGGGACGGAAACAACATTTTGAAATTTTTAAATAGTTATGACCCTTTAATACAATTTACCCTTGAAAATTCTATTAATCATAAAATCAACTTTTTGGATATCTCGTTGGAGGTCGATTCCAGAGGAAATTTAACATCTAACTGGTATAGAAAACCCACACACTCTGGGTTGTATTTGAATTTTTGGTCACACAATCCAGAATCACAAAAGAAAGGCATTGTATATGGATTGGTTGATAAAGCCATTAAACTTTCACATATAAAGTTTCATGACCAAAATTTAAAATATATTTACGATGTCCTTAGTGCCAATCAATATCCTTACTTTTCATAAAAAAACATATAAAAATTAGACTTAAAAAGATATACAACCATCAAAACTCAGAAACTGAACCTTGTCAAGACATTAATAAATTCATAGTTTTGCCGTTTATAAAAACGTTGGAATATGATTTTAGAGCTATATCTATAAAATTTAATTTTAACATCATATATAAATTTTGTAATAAAATACAAATTTTGAATGATTTAGGAAAAGATTTGATTAATAAATTTGAAAGAACAAGTGTAGTTTACAAGATTGATTGCAAAGATTGTAATATGTGCTACGTGGGACAATCAAATAGGATGCTTTGTACAAGAATAGGCGAACACATAAAAGATGTTCAAAATAAAAAGATACTTCCACAGTTTATATGCATATTCTTGACACAGGTCATACTTTTGAATTTGACCTTAATAAAATTAAAATTTTAGATATTGAACAAGATTACTTTAAGAGACTAATATCAGAAATGATATTTATAGTTAAACATAACACGATTAATAAAATATTAGATACACAGAACCTTAATTCTGTTATAAAAATTTTGTTCATAAATTTTTAAAAAATAATATTGCTTCAGAGATTTAAATTTGATTTTGATTTTTTATTGTTATTAGAAATTTTCTGTGCTTTTTTGACAATGCTTCTCAATCTGTTACATAGTTCGAATCGGCCCTTATACCCATTCTTGAATGATAGTTTAATGTTTTAATGTTACCAACACTGAAAGTTGGAAGTGTTTTTTTCCTTGCGCTCTTGTTTGTGATTAGTTCATACTAATATGGCTGATATAATACTGTATTAAATATGCGTTACTCGTATTAATGATTGCTTCGATTTTTTTTGAGACTTGTTAGAGCCATGAAAAGTTTTTTCTTAGTTAAGATTAAATTATAATAATGTTACACTTATTGTAATCGTATTAGATTGTTAATTGATACTCTTAGGTTTGTATTTTATAATTTTTAAACTTGGAATGTTTACTTGTAGGTTATGTATGGAAGTTTATTATTGCTTACATTTTTTTTATTTTTTAATTTTGTAGTTCCTGATGAGGGTTTAATGAGAAACCGAAACGTAGAATAAAAAAATTTTTTATTAAATAAATTGATGGTCAAACCAGTTATTTCTAAAATTGTATTAATATCAAATAAATAATTTTTTTAAAGTGTATTTCATAAAAATTATGTTCAAACGTTATTAAAAAAAATATTTTTATATCATGTAATGATAATTTTTCAAATGAGGTAATTTGATGTATTTTAAAAATTAATGTGTTTCTCTAATTAAATATATTATTGCCTTAAGAGGCGGTCGGGTCTATTCGCCGCTATATATATAGGGCGCTGCGGTCAGGTGAGAGAAATCTATTAAATATTTTTTATACAGCTATTTACAATTTTCTGAGACGACAATATACTTTTAATGTTGTCATTTCCTCCAGCCATCTATATGTAGAATAATTATTAATACTTATCTTGTTTGAAAAGTCTAAAATATTGTTATAAAGCGAAAAATGCGATGCAACGTAGGACCGATGTAAACATGCGTGCACCTTCCCTTAGTGCGACAGAGAGAGCAATACTAAAGAATGATGTATGCTAATGTTTACGTCGGCTCTACCTCGCGCCGCATTTTTCGCTTTATAACAATATTTTAGACTTTTCAAACAAAATTAATATTAATAATTATTCTACATATATATGGCTAGAGGAAATGACAAGATTAAAAGTATATTATTGTTTCAGTAAATTTTAAATTGCTATATAAAAAATATTTTATATTTTTCTCTCACCTGACCGCAGCGCCACCAAGCGGCAAATGGTTCCGACCGCCTCTTAATGAAATGAATTTTAATATATTTAATTGTTAACAATTTTTATATAAATGACAGTTCATTGAAATACAAACACGTGTACAAATGAAAATGTAATTAAGGTAAATATAATTTTAATATATTAAAATGTAATTTTAATATATATTTAATTGTTAACAATTTTTATATAAATGACAAATTATTTAAATACTAACACGTGTACGAATGAAAATGTAATTAAGGTTAAATGTATGTTATTTATAAAAAATTGTTAACAAGTAACTTTTCGAATAATATATTTAAATGAAAACTAATTTAAATACTTTATTCTCTGAATGATAACTGGATAAAATTTTAATTTAATAAATTTAGTCATACAATTATAAATATATAATAGTTATATAACTGTTCATCAAATAAAATTATTATTTTTTAATATATATCCCTTCTTAAAAAAATGATGAGCCACCATGTTGAAGCATCTAAAGATCGAATCCTGATTGGTCGATATAGAATAGGCGACAAAAATTAAATTTTAAAGGGTTTAGATTTTTTAAATAAATAAAAATTAATTTCTAGGCATTGTTTTTTAAATATAATAGAAGTAACTCAATTAAAATAGAATAAGAATATTTTATTTTAAACCAAGCAATATTATTTATGTATATTATAACCAATGTATAGTTTAATGATAAAATATATAACTATGAGCACAAGCAAGGTGACTACCTTTTATTTAAAAATTCCAGTAAAATTGTAAAGACATTAAATAATATAACAATTCAGATAAGTAATTTATTCCTTTATTGCATAAGTATTGCTTAATGCAGGTACAATATGTATATATTTTTAATTGTTTTTCATTTAAAAATAAGTATAGTAATAGCAATTAATAAAGGTATGAGGTTATGAAGGTTTGAGGTTATGAAAGTTTTATTATTCTATATTTCTATTACTCAGATTAAAAATCATCAAAGTACCAAAAAAAAGTAATATATTTGAGTAATATGTTTTAAGGGAATACCCTCGGTAATAGAATTCAAATTGAGAATCTTTTGATAATTGACATACAGGCGTATTTAGGTGTAATAAAGCTATGGTTAAAATTTCGTGACCCTTCAGAGCTTCAAACATGAGAAATTGCAGTTTGAAAATAACATGTGATCTTATGGGGGGATACACATTTTGCCTTCTTTTGTAATTATGCAAAATGAAAAAATTCTGAAAAAATTCTATAATATGTAGAAATTTATTCCGGACCTATATCATTTTTAAAAAGTATCATTCAGAGTCTGTAAGAAGAGCAAAAACTTATTTTCTCTTGTAACCTTACAATTAACGGTAATCATTTTGACACATGGCAACGTTGCGTTTTCTTTACGAACTTTGGTAAGGCGGGAATCCTGAATACCACAGTGCATCGTTTTCAATAAGAAAAAAGTTTGAATAAAAAAACATTATCCTCAAAAATTAATACGCAAAAATGTAAGTCATAATAAGTTTATTATTGTATATATTTTTAAATTTTCTATCTAACGTCGCTGTATTTATGCAATCATTGCAATACTAATTAGCAACGGAGGTCTTCAGTATGTTTGTCCTGCCAAAGGTCTAAATTTTAATTAATTTTTAATTTAAATGTTTATATAAACTCTAATAAGAAAAATTTTTTTTAATAGATATAACTTTCACAATCATTTTAAAATGAATTATTAAACTATTGAAAGAATAAGAATATTTTCGTTATCGTGAGAATAAATAGTAATGTGTCAGTGTCGTGTATTTGGTACAATAGTTACATAATGTATTTCACCTTCCGTGGATAATGTAAAATTTTGATACACCGTGGGTATTATGAGTCTTAAGAGGCGGCCGTATAGTTCTGTCCTTGTCTAATCTAAATTTTCTTTATTATTAATAAATTAAATATTTCCATAGAAAAGTAAGACAACCGCCCAATAGAGCAAAAGACAAGCGAACGATTCTTTTTTATGAAAAAATACGAAATTTTGATTATTTTTCGAGTGAAGTCTGAAACGGAAAAACAGTTGAATCAACTCAATCAAGTTCGATTGTTTTTCCGTTTCAGACTTCACTCTAAAAATAATCAAAATTTCATATTTTTCTATAAAAAAGAATCGTTTGTTTGTCTTTTGCTCTATTGGGCGGCTGTCTTACTTTTCTATGAAAATATTTAATTTATTAATAATAAAGAAAATTTAGATTAGACAAGGACAGAATGATACGGCCTCCTCTTAAAAGATCTATAAATTTTTTTTCCTGAGAAAAAATCATAAAAAAATTCTGGGAAAATTCTAAAATACTTTCATATCCTTTTTTATGATTCAATAATATATTGATATATTTATTATAATATAAATTTTATAAAACAATATTTAATTCTAGAGTTTTAGGGACGTTGCCAAATCCATAACTGTCAATGATAAGTTCGACTGTTTTCTTAACTGACTAACTTCGTATCGAGGATACTCCCTTAAAGATAAATTTATGTGCACATTTTAATAAAAAAAATAAGGTTAGAATAAATGAAGATCAAAATTTACTGATAACAATGGATGATACAATTGACAAACAAACTGTATGTCTATTTTTAATGAAAATTTGAAGAATCTACTTATACGAGTGTGCTATTTCATAATATACAATACTATTTAGTTAAACTTATTATATTAAATATTAATACATAAATAAATAGAAGTATAAAATGTGTGTTTTCAGTAAATGTAGTTTGAAAATAATTTGCACACTGATAAAAGTATGACTACGATAGGCAGCTTTGTTATAGATTAACATAAAATTTGTATTACAGTTGACGAACAAGCTATATGTCTATTTTTAATGAAAATTTGAATAATTTACTTATTCCTCTTATATAAGTGTGCTATTTTATGATATACGATGAATTAATATTTAATATAATGTATTTAACTGAATAGTTTGCTTATACGAGTGAGTTATTTTATTATATACATTACTATTTAACTAAATATTAATACATAAAATTAAAAAATGGAAAAACAATTTATGTTTTAATGAATAAAGCTTAAAAATAATTAACATGCTGATAAAATTATAACTATAGTAAGCATCTTTTTTATAGATTTGTATATAAAATTTGCATTACGATTGACAAACAAGCCATATGACTATATTTTCAATAAAAATTTGAATATTTACTAATGTAGGTGTGCTATATTTTATAATATACAATGAATTAATATTTAATATGGGCGGCTACTAGGGGAGAGACTAAGGATCTTGCGGTGCCCTTTATGCGCACTGAGACTGGAAGGAATTCCTTCCAAGTTCAAGGTGTGCATTTTTGGAACTCCCTGCCTGTTGAGATTAAACATCTTCCATCTCTCAGCAGGTTCAAAGCAGCGGTGAGAGGGTACTTGCTCGACCTAGATTAATATTTTTTTACTATATATTTATGTTAATTTATTTAATTTATTTTTGTAACGTCCTGTATATAGGTTTAAGGTGCGAGTGTATTTATTGTATGAGTGTTGGCTGAATGGTTGGTGAGTGAGAATTTTTATTTGATTTTATTTTTGACTGCGTTTCATGCTATTGCGTACGCTTGTTATTTTTATTTTATTATGTATTAAATTTAATTTTTTTAAAATTTTAATACTATGACTGATAGATATTGTAAGACTGATTTTTATTTATATTTATATGATTATTTTTATTTATATTGCGTGTATTTTATGATTACTTTGTGATATCATTTTTATTTATTTTTGTTTGTGACTTACTTATTCAGTATTATTAGGTTTAGTGACTGACTGTGATATTAATTGTGCAATATTTACATTTATACTTTTTTATAGCATTTTGTGCAATATATATTGTTTTTGTATTTACAAATTGTATTACACGTTTTTGTACTTTTATACAAATAAAATAATATCTATCTATCTATCTAATATAATATATTTAACTGATTAGTTTACTTATACATATGGGTTATTTTATAATATACAGACATAAGCTGAAATAACTTGGGCGCCTATGCACTTTCTACTCAACTGTAGTTATTTGAGCTATCAGACCTGAGTTTGAGCCTGAAAAAAAATCAGATTTAAATGTAATTGATAACTTTTTGTTATTGTAATATTAACTAATAAAATTTCTTTTTAGCTTAAATATACATTAAATAAAAAAGTTTAATCCATGAATAGTTTTAACAACCCTTATCTGATGCTTAAAATCCTTTTGATTAGTTAAAAACTTGATTTTGTTTATTTAATAACACTATTCAAAATGAAATAATGTTGTATGTGTATCATGTCTTAAGATTTATGAGTTATAAATATATTTTAATACACTTTTACTTTCTCATAAAGTAAACATTGTATCAATAAAAATTTTGTTCTATTTTTTTTATTAATTTGTACATATTTAGACTCGTGGAAAAAAGTGGTTTCCACCCTGTTAAAAAAAATCAGGCGAGAAATCACCTGATTTCTTAGGTGATTTATCATGCCAAAATCTCATGTAATGATCTCTCACCTGATTTTTTTTGTAGGGCAGAAAATGTCTGTATGTATGTGTGTGTATGTACTCATTACGTCAATTAGATCTCGAAAAGTACTCGACAAATTTCCTTCAAATTTTGCATACAATTTATTTTTTTGTCTAACTGGTACGGAAGCTATTGAAAACTGGTTTTCTTGGCATAGTTTTAATTTTAGAACAATTTAAAACATTTTTTTTCAATTCTAATTTTTAATTTTTTTTTGTATTTTACTTTAAGTACTCGATGGATTTGCTCTAAAATTGGCTTGAAAATTATTTGCGACTACCAAAAGAAAAACTTCTGAAAACTGATTTTCTTAGCGTGGTTTTAATTTTAGATAATTTTGTAAAATTTGAAAAAAAAATTTCATTTTTCTTTTATTTTACGTAAATTACTCTATAGATTTGCCCCAAAATTCGCATGCAAGTTATCCGCTATTGTCAGAAGAAAAAAATTTTTTTAAACTAATTTTCTTAGCGCAGTTTTAATTTTAGAACATTTTGAAAATTTTGAAAAAATTTTAATTTGAAACCACTTTTTTCGACTCCTTGAGTCTAAATATGTACAAATTAACGAAAAAATAGAAAAAAATTTTTCACCAATACAATAATTTTTCTATGAGAAAGCAAAATGAAATCAAAATACTCTAACACAATGAGCTCTATAAAATTGCATTACGCCAAAGCACTTGGCAGCGTTTTTGTAAATGCTTAAGTTCAAATAAATGTAATAGATATGTTTATTATAACCTATAATGCGGTTATGAAGTAGCTAAGTAAAGTCATTTATTTAATAGTCATTAAATATATAAAGATGAAAAAGATGCTTTTGTAATTTTAAATAATGAGAGATTTTTAAACTCTTATTACCAATAATAGTATTTAAAAATTTAATTTACTGTAATATTTAATTTGATTTAATGCTATCCAAACTAAAGATGTAACGCATATAATAATTTGTGAAAACAATTTTATGTGAATGAGTTGAAACAAAATTTAATGCAAAAGTAAAAAATAAAATGTTTTTTTTATGAAAAACTTTTTGATCTTTTATTGCAAAATTTATATTATTTTCATACATTATTTTAAAACTCGGAAATTGATAGTGATGAAAATCATTAATAAATCAGATGAAATGTTTCTTCTAGAATATTTAAATTCTTTTAATCCTTCCAGTAAATTACATTTGAGAGAAAAATTTATTGTAATGCTTATAAGAAACATAAGTATTAATAAAGGTTCATGCAATAGTGCGAGATTGCAAATTTTAGAATTTTCTAATCATTTATTAAAATGTAAAATTTTGACGGGTGGTATAAGATAATATTTTTCCAAACCGTAGTAGATTATATTGTGAAAATGAATGTTCATTTTACATTTAAAAGAACGTAATTTTCAAGTGAATTATCTTTTGCTATGACGATTAATAAATTACATGGACAAACGTTTGATAATATAATTATTGTTTTAAGGAACTGAACACGGTTAAAAACAATTGTGTAGTCTGTAACTTTTTTTTCTGTTACTAAATTGTCTGTTGAAGTAACAAACAAGGATGTGACGATTTAACAGACTTTATGTCAGTTGATTCGGAAAATGTCCGTAACAAACGACTAGAACAGATAGTCCAGGGGAAAACTACATAAGTCTTGATCGAGGTCCTCAATTCTACCCAGGTTTTTTTATGTATTTTTGACCTGCTGAATCCGAATTTTTTGGGTAGAATGTCTGAAAATGGCGCATTTAATAATTATTAACAATTTTTATAAACAAATTATAAAAATGCACTTAAAAAAAAAATTTTATCATATTTTTTTAGTTCATTTTGAGTAAAAAAGGTTCTCATGAACATATCGCTAAAATGCACTGAATCGGCAGAAAACAAATCGCAAAGTTTGAAAAAACGCGATTTTTTAAAAAACGGAACTTTTTTTAGGCGGTCGGAACCATTTGCCGCTTGGTGGCGCTACAAGTGAGAGAAAAATATAAAATATTTTTTGTACACGGATTTACAATTTATTAAGACAATAATATACCTCTAATGTTGTCGATAACTCTTGCTATATATATGTAGAATAATTATTGATGCTAACCTTGTTGGAAAAGTCTAAAATATTTTTGTAAAGTGAAAAATTCTGCGTGTAATAGAGTCGATGTAAACATGTGTATTTTTCTTTAGTGCAACAGAGAAAGTAATACTAAAGAATGATGAATACATATGCTCACGCCGGCTCTATTTCGCGCTGCATTTTTCGCTTTACAACAATATTTTAGACTTCTCAAACAAGATGAGCATCAATAATTATTCTACATATATAGGGCTAGAGTTGACAACATTAGGGGTATATTATTGTTTCAGTAAATTGTAAATCGCTGAGTAAAAATTATTTTACATTTTTCTCTCACCTGACCGCAGCGCCCCCATGCGGCAAATAGTCCCGACCGCCTCTTAATGGGTAATGTAATCATTATAAATACGGTCGCTAACTACTGTAGTCTTTAAGTTTATATTTTAACAAACAATTTAAGCTATTGTGAGTTAAAATGAAATCAGTAGAAGCTGAGCTATAGGCTGTCAAAGTTTTGAAAAATCGCGTTTTTTCGAACTGCGATTTTTTTTTGCCGATTCAGTTCATTTTAGCAATATGTTCATGAGAACCTTTTTTACTCAAAATGACCTGAAAATATCATAAATTTTTTTTTTGAAAAAACGCATTATTATAATTTGTTTATAAAAATTGTTAATAATTATTAAAATTATATCATTGTGAATGTCACGAAAGCTATTCATTAGACAATGAATATCATATTATAAACGAATATAATATTGTATAAGATATAATAATAAACGTTCTTTCTAATATTTCTTGAGTTCTTGTACACTGAAAGAACTTTTTGTATACTGCATGCCGAAGTGTGAGTACGCAGTATACTACAAGCGTGCGCAGTACGCTTGAAAACTTTTGGTAAATAGAAATAAAGTGTTGGCGTTTTGAAAGCCACCGACCGTGCGCGCGCAGCTCGTTGGGATTCAAAACGCCAACATTTCTCTTGCTGTTTACCGCTGAGTATGAGCGGACTGCACACCTCCCCTCTTAGCAGGCAGTCCGCTAAGACTTCTAGCAGTGTACATTTATTAATTTAAACGTGAATTAAAAAAAATAAAACTATATATAAACTATGTATGAATGTGCACGGAAAACAAGACCAAAAAAAGTTTTAGTACATTGACAGACAATGTCTGTAATTTATAAGTAAAATTTTAACAGACATTTGTTTGTTAAATCCTTAAAAGACATTTTGTCTGTTAAAGTAACACACATTTTTGTCTATTAACTGGTTTTAACAGACTTTGTCTTTGATATTTCTAACTGTGAATAAACTAATAGCAGCAGCTGTTTCAATTTTTCTTTATTTCTATAAGAGAAAAAACGACTTTTCTCCTCTATTTTTTAGAGAGGCCACTTCAGGTGCTAAAACATAAAATTTAATAACAACTGATAACAATTTCTTAATGATTAAAAATTTCTAAATTCATCAACAATACATTAAAAAAACATCACCTAAAACAATACATTTTAGGCTTAACAATAAAAATAAAAAATGAAACTTACAAGTATTAAACATGTGGTATTACATAACTGTCAAACTATTTTTGTTTTATAAAAATATATAATAATAGATATTTCTATTAAAAATTTTCGCAATCTAATATGCGTCGTCATGATCTACGTGACATTATGAAGTATAAGTTATTCCAACGAATATAGACGCTGATAGAAGCGTACTCTTAAATGGGAAATTTTTGCTAAAAATGAGTTAGTTCTGTTACCCAGCTACTTGGGGACGCCATCAAATCTCATGTATTTTTATATCTATATATATATCATATATATAGCACATTTTTCATATGTATAGATATACAAACAATGTTGAAGTGTTACCCAGGCTTTCGGACGAAAAATGTAACCCAGAAGAATCCTTCTATAAGCGTCTATCTTCTTTGGTTATACAAATCTTTAACATAGGTAATTCAGGTGAGTTACATTTGTACAAAGTGACTAGCAAGTGTGTTCTTTTATGTACTTGGTATTTGATTCAAGATTTTGACTCACATGAATGAATTTGATTTAATTATATTTAATCTAATTTAACAATTATTGCGTTTTATTGTAAATAATTTATTTTTGAAACCGTTTTATCAAAAAAATTAATTTTTTTTTAATAATTCAACTATGTATTTATTATATACGTTGTTTAATTTTCCAGTGTCGTGTATTATTGCAATTTTCATATTTTTTAATATGTATCATTTCTGTTTTTTGATAGTTGCATTCAATGTCTAATATATTTGAGGTTCCTATGTTTGTATCAAAGCTATGGCTAGAATTTTTACAGTGTGTAACCAACGCAGATTTGTCTCTATTATGTTTCAAATTACTTATATGTTGTAAATAAAGAAAAATTGAAACAGATACTGCTATTAGTTTATTCAGTTGCTTAAAAAAATTTTTAGCTGTTGTTAGCTGCTCAAAAGAATAATATAATTATTGATTGATGAAGAGAAGTTTTGGATCATGGTCAGTTGTGTGCTGCGATATCTAGAGTTTGATCTTATATCCTACATGCCAAAAAACTAATATAAATATTGAAAATTATGTATGTAAAAAATTATATCAAAAATTTCTTTTAATTTTATTTTTTTATTTTTTGATGACATATTAAAGGCACTTCGTACTGTTTGATTTTAAGGTTTATAATTTTAGTTTTTATTTAAAATTAATTTTTGATAGATGATCACTCATCATTTTTTTAAAAACAATAAAATTGCTACTAAAATAATTTCGTTTATTAAAATTACTTATCATGTTTATAGATGTTATTATATCCATAGTTGACCCAGGAGTATAAATTTGTTGCGCGCTTCGCGCGCATGAATGTAGCTAGTATATTAAAAAAATAATTATCACAATAGATTGTAGTTGAATAAAAATGTTTATTTTAATAATTATAGCGTTGAAATTTATTTTGATGTAAATGTTATTTGATTGACTTTTACAGTATTATTTTAACTATATTTGAAAGGTTACTTATCATCAATGGAAAAATATTTAATTATTTAAATTAATAATTTATTAATATCAAGAATTTTCTAAAAATTATAATATTTATGATATGCAAACCTTACTTGTGATACATACACTTTGTAATATTTGTATCTCATTAAAATTTTATATTAGATGCAAAAAGGATTGTTAAGGCGACTTCGGATTTTAGGTTAGGTTTTACTTTTGAGTTTACAAATTACTCTTTCAATATGTAAAATTTTTCAGATTTTTTAAGTTTCCACCATTCTAAGGATTATAATAAATGGTGGAAAATTAAAAAATCCAAAAACTTTTAGAAACTGAAAGAGTAATTTGTAAACTACAAACTGAAATTCAACCGAACTTCCGTAGTCGCCTTAAGTAATTGCAAATAGTTATTTTATTATTCTGAAACATTCAAATTTAAAATTAACCAAAAATGTGTATTTTAATTTTATGGTTCTTTAATTTAAATTTCGTATTTACAATATATAAAATACATTTGTGAAGATATTTTTATTAGAAATAAACACAGAATTTTTTTTAAGCATGTTTCACGTAAAAATTAATTTCATAATTCAAATTCATTGTCATATATTAAGGTCTGGAAATTATAGTTGTTACTCAGTTCCCAGTTCTCAGTTTATTTATATCAAATATCGTACGATCTTTGTTTTTCTTATGGAAGTAGATTGAGAAATAGTCACTTGATGAAATAAATTATACGCTTTTTTACTTTAAGAGCAGGCCGGATTCGCTGTCCTTGTCTAATTGGCATTTTTGTTATTTACTCAAGTATTAATCGGTGTATCTGCAAATTGAAGGTTATGCGCAATAGATATTATTATTACAAATATTTATGCACAAGAAAAAAAAAATCTACCGATTTGTTTTTGAGAAAAGTAAGGAACGCCGAAGTAAAAGATTATGTTTATAATATTTTCGCGTTCCTTACTTTTCTCAAAAACAAAGCGATAGATTTTTTTTTTCTTGTGCATAAATATTTGTAATAATAATATCTATTGCGCATAACCTTCAATTTGCAGATACACCGATTAATACTTGAGTAAATAACAAACAACTCAATTGTTACTCGGTCGGTATCAGGTTCTACTCCGGCCTGCCGTTAACGGCTTTTTTTAAACTTTTTTTAAATTTTTTTTAGGATGAAAATTGAAGAAGATACGCTTTTTCAACGTCGGAGCAAAAATTTGATAGCCTGCTCAGAATTATTGCCCGGTACTGTACTTTCTTCAAATAATACAAAATATAATTTGAATATTTAACGTTTACATATTATTTCAAAATGTATAACAAATACTGAATCATTCATTATAATAATTTTTATAATAAAAACGAGAATTTTCAATATCTAATATTAAAAAAAAACTAGTATACTCATTAAATAAATAAACTATGTAGCTATGCTACTCATAAATTCTTACTCATAAAGTATTAAGAAATGCTAAAAAAGAATCATTTTAACTCTATGATAACTAACATGCTTCGCTTTGAGTTGAAGGTTCATTAAACCTTTTGTTCTCTAAATTTTATGAGAAAATAATAACTTGATAAATTTTTCATTTTTAAGTTAAAAAAAATATTTAAAATATTGATTATCAAACAATTTTTGTTACCAAAATAAGTTATTATATTTTAAGATTTATGTCTTGCTTAATATTTCAAATGAAAAATTATACTTACTCTGAAATTAGTGTTCTTTTTCAGCATTTTAAATACTTAAAATATAACTTTCATAATGAGCGCAAACTCAGATCTGTATTTATATTGAAAACAAGTATTTTTCAATATTTACATTTTGAGAAAAATTAAGGTGGATCATCCGCTAGCTATAGTTTGTTGTTCATAGAAATTAAAAGTTAAAAAAATTCTTCAATATTTTGAAAATAATTAATTTATAGCAAGAAAAAAATCCCCGTAAATTTTCAAGTAGCCTTAACGAATAATTTTTTTATATGTGCTCACTCAAAGTTTGCGTGTTTTGTATCTTATAGTAGTAAAAAGATAAACTTTAAGTGAGCATAAATAATAAAATCAGTCGTTAAGGCTAGCTGAAAATTTACGGTGATTTTTTTCTTGGTATAAATTAATTATTTTCAAAATATTGAAGAATTCTTTTAACTTTTAATTTTTATGAACAACAAACTATAGCTAGCGGATGATCCACCTTAAAAGACTTGTTGAATAAATGAACAATATAAGTGTGTAACAGTAAATTCTTATAGTAGAAATATTAAGAAATGTTTTAACATTTAAAAAAAAATCTTTTCAACTCTATGATTACTAATATTCTTCGCTTCAAGTTGAAATTTCATGAAACTTTTTGTTTTAAATTAATTTTGAAAAATAGAATTAAAATGAGAATCAATTTATCATTTGTAACCTAAAAGAAAATATTAAAATATTGATTCTCAAACATAGTCCAGTGCCAATCCGAATTTATGAAGCCAAAAATTGAAAAAATTAGTTACAGGGTCGGGATAGGTGCAAACGGTAGATAATATGATTAGAAAAGTAGGACAAAAAATGTACCTGATTTGGAGAAGCGGGGTTGAAGGGGGGTGAGTTTTAGGGGTCAAAAACAGTTTTTTTCATTTTGTGACAATTTATGGAATATTTAAATCTTAAATGAAATATTTCAATCTTTAATGTGTTTATTCTAGCTTTTGATATACTCTAAACTATAATATTAGAAAATAAAAATAAATATTAAAATAAATCTATTTACCTAAATTATGACCTTCACAAGTTAGCTGAATGAACCGAAAAAGTGCGCAAGTGAACTCTGCATCATGCATGTTTTTTTCTCCAGCGGCACCGTCTGCACCTACACCTAAGCCTTCTGCTTTCGTATTCCTTTCGAAAGCATCAAGATCCAATACACTGCAACTGTTCATTAATCCAGCAATAGATGTAAAGAAACCAACATCCTTTTTTTCTTTAAGATGATTTAACATGCCTTTTTGAATATCAACATTGCCACCACGTAAAATTGAAATACCAAGCTGTAATGTTTTCATCACCATTTCACTGGGTATACCTTTGCAAGCAGATATATGAAGTAAAACCATTTCAGCGACCCCACGATCAGCAAGTCGAGCCTGATTAAATAATAATTTTTGTTTCTCTATTTCTTGCTCCTAAAATCAATAAATTAATAGAATTATTTTTTATTATCACTCTCTACTTAAAATTTTAAATATTTGAAATATAATTATATTATTGACCAACGCGTTGGCCAAGTGATTCAGCGCGCGCCAGATGATCTGCAAAGTTCAAAAGGTTATATTTTTAATTATGTATAAAGTTTTCTCATCAATCATAAGCCATATAAAATAATAAAGAATTGACTTGAGTACAACCAACGACTGCGCAAGCGCAACTTTAAGATCGAGATTGCAACTTGACAATCTTCATTGCTCATAATTGAGATTTATCTATCAATTCTGGTCTCACAATAAAAAGTATGTAGAACTACTCCTTATTATTTATTTGATATCTCTCAGTCCTGCCTTTCGTCAGTTTCATCAGGTATCCTTTCATATCACGGATCTTAGCTATATCAAGAGGCGCGTTTGTGCCTCGACGGCAAGTTAACCCTTTCAGTCACGAATTATTTTCGCAAAAACACGTATTTTTTATCATACATTAATTTTTTAGATTTATTTACAATCATATATTCAAAATATATCATATGATACTTATAAAATGAACACTCATTTATATGAAAATGCAAAAAGAATAAAGATTAAACTTAAAGTGCGAATTGAACAATAAAAAAAAGAAAATGGGAAAGGGTGCCACTATAATGGCTCCTGTGACTGAAAGGGTTAAGATACGAATACGAAAACGTCGAGGCACTCCTCTTATACTTTTAAATAAAGTTTTGAAAATTTTAAAATCGAATCTTATTAAAATGAATTGATATATATATATATATATATATATATATATATATACACATAAATATAATTAATTATCTTTAATTTAAAAAAAGTTTGATTACAATCCACTCACGCAATTACGAGAAAATGCAATTTAAAATTTTAAAGTGTCGTATTCTCGTTATTTTTTTTTCTTCATCATTTGCAGCCAGCATAAACTGCGCAACTGGAAATGCGCAGTATCAACAAACATAGATGCTTATACAATAACCGTATATTTTAATGTTCATGTTACGTGCGCATTGATATGTATTTATATAAGTATATACATATATTATATTATCTGTGAGTGACACCTGATTTGTAAAGTCAGCTGCTTTCAATCCCACAAAGAGGTTATTTTTTTTGTCATCATACACTAAGAAGAAGTATAAAATTATTTGCAAAGAATTTAGTTTCTTTTTTTAAAGAAACTAAACTTTCTTTGTTCAAAGAATTAAGTTCCGAACCATCTGACAAGGTCAGATAGTTCGGCTTGCTCTTAAACTTGATTTTCATGCTGGACCTTGTTAAACATTTTATTTTTATTATGGTCCTAAAGAAGATGGTGATGCATATGTTACTAAAGATAAAAAATGTTTTAGAGACTTGGTTATGAATAAAACAGATGAACAAAGACTTTATTTTATGATGCCTAATGGAGGATTTTCAGTAGAGGGACAAGAAAATATTCAAGAAATTCTCTCTGAACAATTATATCTTTCTAAGTGTTTAGTTTCGTTGATGATTGTTT
This sequence comes from Anastatus disparis, assembly GCA_017163975.1. NCBI lineage: Eukaryota > Metazoa > Arthropoda > Insecta > Hymenoptera > Eupelmidae > Anastatus > Anastatus disparis. The sequence goes on from JAFFSR010000249.1 coordinate 6,901,556, forward strand.
GACCTGGAGGATGTTTTGTGACCAAGGTGTTTGATTTATTTATAACATTCAGCACAGGGCTTGTATACATGATGTATCATTACTTCAGTGGAGTAAGTATATTTAAGCCGCATACTTCCAGACTAACTAACTCTGAAAGATATTTAATATGTTAAAGAATATTATTTATTTAATATGTAAAAGAAAGAAGTCTAAGATCAATCATGAAGTTAATTATTTATATAAAACTAACAAAACTTTCTTGAATGATGAAATTCTAGAATTACTTTCAGATAATCAATTTTTCAATTATTTAAAAAACTCAAATGAAGCATTAGGTCAAAAACTAATAGTTGGCTTGAAGAAAATTGTTACTTACACAGAAAATAAGAGTTTAAAAAAAAAAAAAAAAAGTTATGAGAGAATAAAAGAATTTCCTGTTCAAGCACGAACGTTGTCATAACAAATAACTCCTATTCAAAAAGTACAAAGTCTTTAAAAGATTCATTAAGATTTTCTTATTAGAAAATAGCTTCTACAAAGATGATACTAAATTACTAAATTAGAAAAAGAGAATATATTTGAAACAGTTTTAACTAATGAACATGATTGGTTTTGTATGCCTTGTTCACCTGAAGAAGTTGTTTCAAATAAAATAGAGGATGTATTACTAAAACTTTTTATGTTTGTATGGGACATTCATAAGTATACAAGTACGATAAAACGTTATTGTAAACTTGATTTGGATGAAAGTGATCATTTTGAAAAAATTAATCCTGCACAAAAATCAAATATTGAAAATTTATATCATTTGCATATTTCAATTAGTGAAAATATGGCTGCTTATAGATTTTTCTTGTGTAACAGGCCATATGCCACATTAAAATCACTACTATTTTATTTCACATTGCGTGGTTATCTACGCAGTGTGCAAAATTTTCATGCAATTATAAAAGATACAGCATTAAAAAATGATGAAATTAAAATTGATCATTTGTTGATAAAGCTAAAAGAAAATAATCGTTCAGATAAAGAAAAACGAATTCTCAGGTTTCCTTACAATAAAGACATTTTGGATTTTGGAGAGAAATATATCACAAACTTAAATCTAAATCAGAAATATTATGCTTAGTATGTAATTATAAATTTTCAGATCGTCCACTGTTTTTTGTATGAAATATTATGCTTAGTATGTAATTATAAATTTTCAGATCGTCCACTGTTTTTTGTAATTATAAATTTTCAGATCGTCCACTGTTTTTTGTATGATCACCTGCAACACAAAGTATATAGTACAAACTTGTCTGCTGCGGAAAAAGAAGATGAAGAAAATAAAAATCGATTTAGCTATTAAGATCTTGAAAAATCATTTATCATGCAAGAAAAATCAGAGGAGTCGGTCATGTGTTTAATTTGTAACACAACAATACTAAATTATGACGATGATACTGAAACTCACATGAAATCAAGTAAGATTAAGATTAAGTTAGAAAAAAATATCAAAAGTAACGAAAGAAATAACTTTGTCATATTGAGGGAGACAAAATTAATTCTAGATGTAGTAAAAAGTCACCTAGAAAGACAAAATAACGGCATAAATTTATTGTACATGAAATTTGAAAAATTAGAGTCGAGAGTAGAAAATTTAAATTCCATAATAACATAAATGAAAACAAATAAACATAATAAAATAAAAAAGTTATTAGAAATTAGGCGTGAATTCAATCATAATATGTCATTACTAGTTGATCATTTAAATGAATTCGAACAGAAAATAAAGAATATAATAAAAAAGAACTAAGTAGAAAAGAAAATAAGATAAGTAAAAAAATAAGTAAAAAGAAAAGAAAAAAGAAATAATTTAAATAGCTAAAAACACTGGAAAATACTCTGAAACAACGAAAATTTAAGAAAAATAATATTTAAATATTATTTCATGATAAATGTAAAATTTTTAACGACATAAAAGTCGCTAAATTTCAGATTATTTCCAAATTTATACAGGTATACAACAATCAAAAGCCACGGAGGATTAAGTAAGCGTACGTAAACAAAGACGCGAAACATCAAATTGGTCAGTTTAACGACTATTAAGTCGAAATAAATTTAATATATATTAAATCGAAATAATATTTTAAAATAAGCGGAAAATTAACAGTAGTGCTCAACTACTTTAGCGATATTCAATTTCCATTTTCATATATAAACAGTGGTTCTCAAACCTACAATTGCTATAACTTCAATTCAACAGATTGAATAGAAATTGAAACACGCTTGGGAATTTTCACATCACTCGTGATAAATATTTTTCAAACTCAAAAATCGAATTGATGTTAATGCGTTGTGTTGTACTGTAGTATCTTGTAATAAGCACAAACAATTGGAAATATAATAAATATAAAAAATTAGTGATTGGTTATTAATTATTTTGATTACATTAGTCGTATTTTGATATAATTGCTTAATTCTTTTATAAATTGAGTTGATTAGCTAATTGTTTAAAATATAAATCATATTTTAAATAATTATTAATATAAATAAACAGAGAAGCTATTATGTATAATTATAGATTTTTTAAATAATGGATTGGTCAATTCAATTTTTCTTTTTATAAACAAAGCTCTATTTCTCTTTGTATGTGTAAAATAAAATACACAAATAGCTATACAATACAACTTAGAAATAAGCTCAAGAGTAAATACTGTGAAATATCAAAATTTAATGAATTAGACAATAAACATTAAAAACTTATGATAATTCAACAAAAGTTATTAAAAAATTAATTTAATTGAATAAATAAACAAATAAAATTATTCTTGCTTTTTATCGTTAAGTTTCGTTATTATACAAGCTTTATATAGAAACATAAGTAAAATTGTCTCATTTATACTCTCTTTGCGTGCGTTAAATATAAACAGCAAAAATGCCGGAAAGAAAAGAAGATCGAATGTTGCAATGCAAGAAATACAAGAAAATGAAGAAAATGAGAAGAATATTCCGCAGAAATTGCAAGAATGGGTGCAAGTAGTATCCTCAGAATTAAAAGAATTATTCCAACAAAATGAAAAAATGGAAAGTAAATTAGATAACTCTGGAGAATGGGATGAACTATTGAATATAGACATACACAAAGATATAATTAAAGACTTCACAATAAAAGACCAATTAGAGGTGCAGACAACTTAAAAAAAGTACGAATTAAAAATCAAGAATTAAAAGAAAAAAACGAAAGGTTAAATGCTGAACTACAGTCTCTACAAGAAGAAATAGAAAATGATAGTATTATTCAAGAAATACATAAAATTTAATTAAAAGAATTAATGATACGGCATTTGAACAAGATAACAGTTTTGAAGAGCTAAAAGAACAAATTAACAGTAGTAATATTCAATACAGATATAACAATAATGAAGAAACACAACAAAGTAAAATAAAAATTCCAACACCAAAATTCGAAGGCACCGAAGGGGAAAAACCCATAAAATTCTTAAACGGGTTTGATAAATATATCGCACTCAAAAAATTAAATGATGAACAAAAACTTCAAATATTGCAAACAGTATTGCAGAAGGAGGCCAATGAATAGTGGTATGTCCATCAAGATGATGTAACTACATTTAAGGAATTTAAAGCATTATTTACGGAAAGATTTTGGAGCTATGACATACAACGTTTCTCAAAACGAAAAATCGAATTCGGGCAATATAACGAACAAGGAAAAATATCAAGGATGTCATACGCAATACAACTATTTGGCTATGCCAAAGAATCAAATTTAAATTACATGGATGTAGAGTTAACTGAAAAAATAGCAAGATACTTTGATAAAAGTGTTAGACAAGCTGTACAGTTCTCACAACAAAAAGATAAAATAACATTGCTGACAATCCTTGCAGATTTCGACAATGATGATAAAATTCGAGAAAAGAAAATGCATCACAAACCTCCATATAACCAAAATCAACAGACTCAACAAATTTAATAATAACGAAAAGACCAGTACAAATACCAATAGTTATAACAACTACAAACAACGAGAAGAATCAAACAACGATCAAGCACAGGAAAATAGAAATAAAGAAATTGATTATTTATCATGGAATAAACCAGGGATGAGCACTGAAAGAAACGGATACAAGAAACCGTACAACAGATATGAACAAACAAATGCAGCATCAATGGTAAATAGAAATAATAGAGAAAAACCTAAACAAGAAAAATTTAAGCCACCAGTGGATAATAAAACAATTGGGAAAGGTCATGATTCAATCGATCCGTTAAACACAGAATTTTAAGAAAATAAAAATAATAATAACCAGGAAAACCGATAATAGTTGCACCTAAAAACAAGAATTCATGGGGTGAGGCTGCAACAGATATAAATCCCCAAAATAAAATGCCATCAATTCAACAATCAAGAAATGAAGAATTATTACATGATATTGAACCAGAAAACAATGCTAATCAAACGAATATGATAGTATGCCCAGGGATAAAAATATATCTAGAGGGGATACCAGTAAATGGTTTAATAGATACGGGTAACGAAGTCACATCCATATCAGAACAATTTTACTTTAATAACTATGAAAAATTAAAAATGTGCCCTACATTACCAGTTACAGATAAAATTATCAAAATAGCATCAGGTGTAAAAGCAACAAAAAAAAGAAACAAATAATGATTGTTATCAAATTTAATGAAGAAAAAATTCAGTGAATCTATCTAATTATCCCAAAGTTAATAAGAGAATATATCATCGGTTACGATATACAAAGATTGTTACGTATGATAATTAATACCGTGTTGCAAGAAATACTACTAGTAATAAATGATGTAGATATAAACTTATCTTACATTGAAAATAAAATAAAAGAAAATGAATATGAAAATATTCAATTATAAGAGATATATAACAAGGGCGAAATAGCCCAAGAATCATATAATCTTAACACAGAAAATAAGAAAAAAAAATTTCTTAATTCTGAAAATTACTTTAACACTTCAATGCTTACGAAAAAAGAGATTGAAAAAAAAATAAATGAATGTAAAAATATTACACATGAACAAAAAGAAAAATTAAAAGATATAATATATAAATACGAGAAAGTATTTGCAAAGCACCTGCTTTAATAAAATCACACGAACATGAATTGAAACTAACCGATGAAACCCCATTCTACTCAAAACCTTACCTAATACCTATAAACCATAGGGAAAAAGTATTAAAAAAATTAGAAAAAATGATATTAGGAATAATAAGAAAATCTAAAAGCCCATACGTAAATGCTATAGTAACAGCAGAGATAAGTAGAGATTGCCAATGCCGTGTTAATAAAACGTGCCGAATTCGATCATGACCATCCTTGTGGCGATTCTGGAACTATACGCGTAAAGCCCCTCCACGTCTACACGCGCGTAGAGAAGCAAGCGAGAGGGGAAGAGACAAACACACGAAGCACGCGGCTTCCAGTGGCGTAGGTAATCTTACGGCAAACTCACTTTAGCTCATTATCGCCGCGGTACCTTATAGCTTTATTTAAATGTGATTAACCGTCCCGAAAATTTTTTGAATGATTACAAATTTTTATTTTAAACATAAAAATATTTTTTAGTAATAAAAATCGTTAAGGTATAATCAAACAAATAATAATAAATAAAATCTTTTGGGGGGCGATGAACATATGTAACTTTTTACCCTGTTCAATTAATGTATGCGGTGGCTGTGGTCACTAAGTCTTTACGCACCCCGCTGTCACTCTAATTTTGTAAAGTTCAAACCCGATGTTCCACCTATTTCTTATTTTTTTTTTATGTTTTATTTTTAAATATTATATATTTTTATACTCAATTTTTATAGCGGAAAAAATAAAATAAAAATTTATTAAACACTTTAAATTCTGTTTTATTTAAAAAAAAAAAAAAAATATATTTACAGATAGGGATAGAAAAAAGTTTTGATGTCAATATTACATTTTTTTTTTTTTTTTTTTTTTTTTTTTTTTTAAAAAAAAAAAGATTAATATATAAAGGATATTGTCCTCTATATGATTAACCTTTTATATATGGTGAAGTCGAGGAAGTCCCCCGCCCGGCATCTGTTTAACACATTACATCAGGCTAGGACTGTCAGACCCACCATACCGAAAACTTTGACTACCGATGGATGGTCAGCCACTTTTGTAACCAACAATCAACCGATACCCAATGAGGTCGGATTTTTTAAAGAGTCGCGATATAAATGGCACATACACTTATTTTCTTTCGAAAAAAAAGTTAGAGGTACCTGGCCAGGATTCGAACCCATGCCTTCCGCGTTGAAGGCAAGAGCTCTATCCATTACGCCACCGCGCTCTCATGTCAATATTACATGGAAATATAACTTATATCAATATGAAATAAAAACGTAGCTTGTTCTATAATTTTTTTCTGCTAAATAAAAAATATTAAAGATTGAAAAAAATTATTATAAATTATAGTTGTTTTTTATTCTCACTCAATTGCGAATAATAAAACGTTTTTTGTTCTTTAAAAAAAGGTCCTTTTCTAAATTTATTTAAATGTATGACATTTACGAATTAAAAACTTTATTCAAGCGCATTTTAAATAAAAATTACATTGAATATCAATATTTTTAAAAATTGGACTTTTTCTTTTTTCTTTTATTAAATATCATATTTTTATAATATCATTAATTTTTATTTCCAAAACAAAAAAATTGATAATTCTCTTTAACGAACGTAATAATTCTCAGTTTTTACTAAACAAAATTTTGACTAATCTTTGAATAGTTGAATTATTTTTTTCCGTTAAAAAGTGACATTTTCTAAAGTTATGTAGGGGCATGATAACATTCTTTTTAATTAATTTTTAAAAAATAACATTTTATTTAAACAGTTAAAAAATTTAAAAGTCAAAAAATCGCAATTTTTCAAAAATTACATAAACGCTTTTAAAATTTAAGTTACACAGAGATTAATTATTTAAGAAAAATTGAAAATTCTTTCAGATAAATAACTATTTTGCATCTTATCTAACTGCTCGTTCTGTTAATTACTATTTTGTAATAAAATTACTTCAAATAATTTAAGATGGCATGCAAATTAGTATTTTAATAATAAAGAGCTGAACGGTTCTTCAAGCTGAAATTATATGAATTTTAAATGAACACACAATACTGATTTTATTAATTAACAGTTTATTGAGACCCAAAGTGGTCATTCTTTAGATGAGATTATCTTAAAGAAATAATTGGCGAGGCTATTTGAAAATTTACAGTAATAACATATGAAATAAAAACTCATTCAAAGTTTCAAAAGATATCCACCTTTTTAATAAACAACAAATTATAGCTGATGGAGGAGCTATCTGACTATTAACAAAATGTATTTGATTTTTAAATCTTTGAAACTTTATGAGAAAATTATTGAGAATGGCAGATAAAGGGAAACATCTCTTCCAATTAAAAAATATTAAAGAATTATGAAATGTATCTTAAAAAATCAATTTCGAATTGTTTATTATATGTTTAAATGGTTTATTACAGTCGCGCGCAGGACGCCGTACAGTGTAGACGTGGGCAGTGGCGCTCTATCGCCTCGTTTAGTTTGCTACTTGTTTTGCACGCTGTATTTTGTGCTGGTGGTTTTTTGTGCGGGTGTGCCTTCGAGCTGCGTTTAGGGGTTAGAAGTGCACTTTTTGCGTATGTTTGGTGGTACGGATGGTGCGGATGCTCCGGTTGCCGATGTCGGCAATGGGGCGTCGCAAAATCTAGAAGGTTCTCAAGCAGCCTTTGACGCTGTGCACAGTCGTGGATCGGGCTCGGTTGTCGGTGGCGACAATGGGTCTGCGCTCACTTAATTAGTTACAAACGAAAAGAATTCTAATTCTGGCATTCAAGCCGTTGAAACGTCAAGTAACAGAGATAAGCTCTCCTATGCAAATGCTATCAGTAGGAGCTCACTACCTACATTTGAACAAACTGTCGTGTTAAATGCTATAGAGGGTTAAACCAACGACCAATATATGGATCATTTTGAAAAAATCATGAGCATCAAGAATTAGATTTACTTTTCAAAAATTTCCGAGAATAGAGTCTGTTTCACTCTAAATTCAGAGGAAGCGGCTAATGAAATTATAGGCAAAACAATAACAGTGAACAATCGCGCTTACACGTTCGCTAGATACGTGCCAGGAAGACCTGTACAAAATTATCGTAGAGTTGTTATTTCTAATATCTTGCCACAAATACCCAACGATACAGTTATTGATTATTTAAAGTTCTTCACCACCTCCGAAAGATGGCGACTCTCTTGAATCTCAAAAACTTGATCAATCAAATAAGAACGATACCCGCACGCATTTTACTACAGATAACACTTAAGCAGACAGTCTTAACATGGAAAATCCTCTAAATGATAAAAACAACTCCTCGTCAACTATCGCTGAGAACTCTTCTCATGAAATAATGGACGCACAGTTCTATGGTCTTAAAAGGTCTGCTCCTTCTACGACTAGTGAAAGCATCAACTCAGAACTTTCAGTAAACCATGAAAAAAGCAACCAGTTCAAAAACCCTTGACAGACAAATAAAACCTTAAAACCATCCAAGAAAAAAACAAAAATTGTAGAAGTAAATAGTGATGAAAATAGTGACCAAAGTCAATCCGAAGATATTGACGAGGATATATAACTCCTCAGTTAGCTCCAGTCATAGAAATGTACGAAAATGCTGATTTTAACAATGTTCTTCAATACGACCAACTAGTTAAATTTCTTAAGAAAGTCAAATATCAACGTGAAGTCCTCAACATTAGTAAGGAATTCACGCAGGACACTCCTGCCTAGTAGAGTGGCTGTATGTAGTAGAAGCTAAGATACTGGATATCAAACTTTGTAACCTTTCCTACCCGTAATTCTGTTATCCTAAAGGTTCTTTATTTAAATGGTATTCTTTGTTCTTAGAAACTCTATGTGGTATCGCGTTAAAGGATCGTTAAATAGCTAGCGCGCCATGCCTAGCTATTGCGGACCCTGTATTTCGTTTTAATATTGTTAAAGTCGTTTATAGCTAGGACGCCTTGCCTAGCTATAGCTGACTTTTAAGATATATTTGTTAGTATTATTTAGGATTATTATGTGAAAAGCCCGTTATTATTAAGGACCAAATGCCTTAATATTCGGGGCTTTACACCGGGTTAATTGGATGAGGGTATATCTTGGAAAAGCTCTTTATTAACAACTTAAATTGAATCAATGTACAATGCAAAAACTAAGAGTAATCTCGCGCTTAATAAAGAAATACTTGCTTGTAGCACGTGTCAGGCCATTCGCCACTTGTGCTACGAGCAAGCGTGTCTTCACACCAAGAGAGCTGATCCAAGAGTGCCACAGTCGCGAGCTCCTCGCACCGCTTGCTTCAGCTCTCTTAGGTCTCTCTCCCACTCTTCTATCTTAATAGAAGAGAGGGAGAGTTGCCGTATATTTTCAGCGGTACTTACACATGCAAACGCGTGTACGTATACACGCGCGCTTGCATGTTCAACCACTTTGGTCTTTTTGGGTGTTTGCGCGCGCATCTTCCAGTATCGTACGGTTTCAGGGCCGTACATACTCGGGCGCTCACATTGCCCCTCAAATTAAAATGGATTTTGCTTTTTAATTGATTAAGTTCAAAGAAAAAATCTATTTTATTTTTAATAACGCGACTTATGAAGATGCGCGCACAAACACCCAATTACGCACTTAATATTACCCTGGTGTTGAAGTATGCCCCCCAAAATAAAATGGATTTTTTCATAGAGGTAAAAATAAAATATACTCTTTTCCTTTATTATTCAAATTTGAAAATATGATTACTTTATTTCATTTAAACCAAAAAAAAATTTTTTTTTCATCTAATTGTTTTTTAATTTAGTTTTAATTTTTTCTATATTTAATGGCTTCAATTCCTTTTTTGATTTTTACATTTATCATTAATTGACAAGAAATAAAGTCTTTCTTTTTATTATAAGCTTAAATTTATTTATTTTACAACTTAACCTAATTATTTCTATTCTATTTAATTTAATTTAAAAAATAATTTGTTTCTTTAATTTTCACTTCTTTCTTCTATTCTGTCTTTTTTCTTTTTCTTCCATTGTTTTTTGTCTTAGTACATTTTTGGTTTTTTTCTTTGACCTCTACTGTACTATAAGTGTAAGAGCGCATAAATACATTATTACTATATAGCTACTGTACTATGCGTTACTTATTTATCTTTTCTGCATTCTTTGCTTTTTAATATTTTTATTTTGTTTAAAATGATATTTGATTATATTATTTTTGCCTTAAATAATTACAGAACAGTTATAAGTGTTCTATATGGGACTTTTCATGTTCTACATTTTTTTATGCCCCCCTTTGTACTTTTTTTAGATTTGTAATTTATTGTTTTCGAGATGAACCTTTTTATCAAATTATTTTATATTTATTTTTTGGTCCACTATGGCCATAACTTTTTTTTATTTCGTTTTGTGCATCTCTTATTAATGCATAGGGTATTATGGATTTATTCAATGTTTTATCTTCATTTTTGCATAACTCAGATTTTTCATAATTGTTTGTTCAATAACATTTTAATGCATTTCCGAATAACTTTTTGCCACCATACTTGTAGTTTTTCTCTATTCTTTCATTTGAAGAATAAAGAGGTGCTTTTTTAATAGTTTTCGTTCCATGTTTATACGTTGACAATTGAGCAGATACATTGCTAGATACTTTTTTATGTTTAGAAATTAAATCTATTAGTTCAATTTCTTGTTTTGGTGATATTATTGCACCTTTATGAATCTCATCATTGGTGAGTTCATAATTATTTTCCTCATGAAATAAATTTTCTTTATTTTCATTCGAGGTGAATGCACATGAATATGAGTCACTATCGCTCTCATGTGATTCAATATTTTTTACCTGAGTATACTCATTTGATTTGAGCTTTTGCTCAGGATTTTTAGATTAGCATATTCACCATCTATGTATAAAAGTATCTTTTCATGTACTCTCCTCAAAATCATGTTTAACATTTCCTGAAAACCATGTTTTGTATTACTTTCTTTAATAACATTTGGAATTTTAAAGTGTACATTTATTCTTTTTGCATTTATATGTATATTTAACCTGTTTTGTTTTTTGATTGTTTTAATTAATTTTCCCTTTTCAGGTAATATTTTTGAATTTATAATTTTTTGTGTTTTTGGGGTATTAGCATTTGTTGCAACCTTACCCCTTATATTCTTTAATTTAGGTGCAACTTTATTCAGTTTTCCTGAAGTTCTTCTAGTGATACTGAGTCTATATCTATTTGAGACACATTAATATCATTATAACTTTTTGTCATTTTATTGCTGACAGGAGCATTTAATTTTTCCCGCATTACAGCTTTTTGTTTATTATTATTTTGATTATATAGAGCTTTTTCTTTATTCTCTAAATTATCATTTTCCTTAAAGAATTTCTGTTGATTTGAATTGCTTCTATGAGATTCATTTCTATTAGCTGCTCTTTTCTCTTGAATTCTGTCATCATTATCAAAATCTAACAAGATTTTAAATAATGTGTTCTTATCTTTTCTCTGAGAAAATTGCATGGCTTGCCTAACATTTCTGCTGAAATGTTTGCTGATTTTCGCAGCTAGTTCTTCTTCAGAATATTGAAGATTTAGGTCTTTGACGAAACCATATATTTGGGTGGCATAAGCCATACGACTTAGTTTGCCATTCTCATAGAACTGTCCAAATTCAACTTTTCTTCTAGTTGTTCTTTGGATATCTTCATTCCAATATCTATCAAGGAATAAATTTTTAAATCCTTGATATGTGGTTACATCATCTTGATAGATGTACCACCATTCGTTAGAATCTTTTTGTAGTACAGTCTGCAACAACTCGAGGGTTTCTTCCTCTTCTAGTCGTTTTAATGCAATGTACTTTTCAAATTCATTTAAGAATTTCATTGGTCTTTCGACCTCCGTGCCTTCATATTTCGGCAAAGGAATTTTTATTTTATTATTATAAGGTTCGGAACCTTGCGTTCGAATCCCATTATTTTTTATTTTTTCTTTTAACTCATTAATTTTTATTTCTTGTTCTTGAGCAGTATCGTCTATTTTTTGAGTTAAATTATCACGAACCATTTTAATGGCTTCATCGTCATTTATTGTTTTTTTTAATTTAATCAATTCTTCATTTAGGGATTCATTTTTAGTGACTAAGTCTTCATTTTCTTTTTTATATTCATTTAACAGATTTTTAATTATAATATTGTCTTCTAATAAGTTTTTTATCTTATTTGACAATTCATTTATCTGTTCTTTGAAATTTATTGTTCCCGCATCTGCGGTTTTTTCTAAATTAAAGACTATGGATTTGTCTGGGCTAGCTGTATTAATTTTGTCATCCAACTCTTGTTGTTTATTAAACAACAATGTCAGCTCATATGACACAGCTTTCATCCATTCGTTTTGCTTTATGTTGACGTCTTCCTCTATGGTCTTATCAAGATTTTCTAGTTCTTGCATCAGTATCTCTGATCTTCTTTTCGCCATCTTGATTTTTATTTTTATTCTAATTTATTTTTCGCAATTATAATTTATTATTATTTATCTACGAAATTAAACGGTAAAATATTTCTAATTTCTTATAATTTCTACTTAACAATAGTCATTAATGAAATTTTCCTTTATTTTATATTAGTATGAATTATTTAAATTGTTTAAAACGAAATATTTTAATTTTTAATTTCGTTCACAATTTTTAATTATTATGATATTGTCATTCATTAATTGATTTTATTTTATTAATTTATTTTGGTTTATTTTTTATTATGGCTCTTTTAATTTTTTAATATATTTTATTTTAATTTTATTAAAGAGCGTATTCTTTATTACAATAATTGTTCTCGTTCGCGTTGAGAACCTATGCTTAAGAATTCCTTATGTTTATTTCTTAGCTATCGACCTTTTAACTTTGCTATTTGACATTCTTTAAAAATATTTGCGTTTTAGACTTGAGTTTGCGTGGCTATAACAAAAGATTTTAAGAAAAAATTTAATGTGTACATTGTAACACTCAATCTTCTTGTTTTACCGCGCGACCTTCAAGTCTTTTTGTCATTATCATTGACGAATACTTTATTTAAGGATTTAACATCAAGTAAAATTTTTGATCGATGTTTTATTTGCTTTTATTCAGAACAAAGGGAATTCTTTTACAGAATTATTTTATCATTTTTTAACTAATGGTGTTTTATATACCATTTTTTGTGCATTTTCATGCCCTTTTTTTTTTAATTCTCATTGTTTTATTATTTTTATTTTTGAATTTCATCAATTTTTATTTCTATATATATATATATATATATATATATTTTTTTTTTTTTAAGTTTTTATTATTTTTATTCTATTATTTTTTATAATTTTATTTTTCATTTTTATTTTATAATAATTTCATAAACATTTTATTAATTAATGTCAATGTTAACACGCGACTGTACTCTTGCGTGGGTTTTCTCAACGACGGTTGAGAACCAGTGGGCGCCAATGTAACCTTTCCTACCCGTAATTCTGTTATCCTAAAGGTTCTTTATTTAAATGGTATTCTTTGTTCTTAGAAACTCTATGTGGTATCGCGTTAAAGGATCGTTAAATAGCTAGCGCGCCATGCCTAGCTATTGCGGACCCTGTATTTCGTTTTAATATTGTTAAAGTCGTTTATAGCTAGGACGCCTTGCCTAGCTATAGCTGACTTTTAAGATATATTTGTTAGTATTATTTAGGATTATTATGTGAAAAGCCCGTTATTATTAAGGACCAAATGCCTTAATATTCGGGGCTTTACACCGGGTTAATTGGATGAGGGTATATCTTGGAAAAGCTCTTTATTAACAACTTAAATTGAATCAATGTACAATGCAAAAACTAAGAGTAATCTCGCGCTTAATAAAGAAATACTTGCTTGTAGCACGTGTCAGGCCATTCGCCACTTGTGCTACGAGCAAGCGTGTCTTCACACCAAGAGAGCTGATCCAAGAGTGCCACAGTCGCGAGCTCCTCGCACCGCTTGCTTCAGCTCTCTTAGGTCTCTCTCCCACTCTTCTATCTTAATAGAAGAGAGGGAGAGTCGCCGTATATTTTCAGCGGTACTTACACATGCAAACGCGTGTACGTATACACGCGCGCTTGCATGTTCAACCACTTTGGTCTTTTTGGGTGTTTGCGCGCGCATCTTCCAGTATCGTACGGTTTCAGGGCCGTACATACTCGGGCGCTCACAACTTAAAAACCGTATTAAAAAACTTCTCAAAAGGCTAAACTCAGGATTACAAAATGAAGAAGAACATACAGTCACACGTTCACAAAAAGGAAAATAATAATAGTATATACATATCAAATATATCTATAAAATATTAACATGCAAAATAAAAATTTTAATATCTTGTTCTGGAATCTCAAAAGTTTAAATACAAGAAGACTCGAATTAGAAAAAATGAAAATTGAATTTGACATCATCGTTGGAGTCGAGACTTGGCTGAAGCCAGATAAACCTGTAAATTTTACGGGATTCAATATACACAGATTCGATCGCCTAGATGTCACTGGTGGTGGCATCATATTTATTGTTAAAAAAGACATCGACTTCCAAGTTCTAAATACTACCTCTTCAGAACCAGAAATTGAACTCGGAGGCATTAGGATTAAAGCCAAAGATCACTCTTTTAATTAACTCGCATGCTACAAGCCACCTCATATACATCCCTCTCCAAGAGTTTGGAACGAGATTATGAGCAACAGTGTAATATGTAGCGAGCCAAATATTTTTTTGGGAGATTTCAACTCGCACCATGTTGGCTGAAATTGCAGTTATAATGACAAGGATGGAATAAATTTATTGAATTCCCTTGATGGGAATGGTCTAATTATCCATAATGTCAAGACGTCCACACACATTGATCCTGCTCGGTGTAAAAAATCCAATATTGATTCAGTCATTTCAACCGCCTCTATGGCTGATCGCATCGCAAGGTTTTTGATGATCCACACGGATCTGACCATTTCCTTATCTCCATCCAAGTTAGTATAGATCAAGTCATCTACGCCAGAAAGTCATTCAAATTATATTCTAAAAAAACAGATTGGCAAAAATGCAATGATACGCTTGACCAACAATACTCTGAATTTCATAATAGTGACTACATCAATTCGTCACCCATTAACAAATATAATTCCTGGATTGAAAAGATCAAGCATGCTATCACAAGTAACACACCTGCGAAGAGAAAATTCGCCTCCTCCAGATTTCGTAACCCGGTCCCCTGGTGGGATGCAGAGTGCGATAAACTTAAAAGACTACGCAAAGCCGCATTTAAGAAGTGGGAATTTTCTGGTCTTGCCTCTGATCACGAAAGCTACCTAAAAGCTGAACATACTCTAAGGAAAACCTTCAAGAAGAAAGAAAATCAAAACTATAAACGATTCGCAGAAACCATTGATTTTCGGAAAAACGTCTCATATGTTTGGAACAAAACCAAAATTTTCAAAAACAAGTAGGTCAAAACACCCATAACTAGCCACGATAGGTCACTAGTGAAATCCCAAGCAGAGGTGGTAATGGACAAAATAGCCCCACAACTACAAGCCAATCATATTGAGCCTTCGATTCAATCGTTTAATAACAAAGACTCCTTCTTTGACGACCCTTTCGATTTTGCTGAATTCAATGCCGCCCTTGAATCTAGAAACAAACACTCCGGCTGCGGTCTGGACGGCATTGACTATTACACACTCACTAAGATTCCACTGAAGTATAAATTGGAATTGCTTGACACTTACAACTAGATGCAACAGGAAAATCTCTACCCATCAAACTGGCAAGAATCCTTTGTACACTTCATCAGCAAACCAGACGGGTCAGGCCTTCGACTTATAGCTATGACATCGTGTCTCTGTAAGATATATGAGCTCATAGTAAAAAACAGATTACAATGGTTCTGCGAGCACAACAATATTCTTCCAGCATCAAATTCAGGTTTTCGAAAAGGTAGATCCTGCTACGACAACTTAACAAACTTTCTTCCGCATATCGACAACAACTTCAGTAAGAACTGGGATACACGTTCAGCATTTTTAGACGTTCAGGGAGCGTTTAACAACGTCAACCCCCAGATTCTTCTTCGCAAATTAGAAGAGATTGGATGTTCTCGCACAGTACTTTACTTCGTACAACATCTTATAATCAAGCGCTCAATCTACACTGAATATAATCTAGATTATCCGCGTTATGCTTATAAAGGTGTACCTCAGGGTGGGGTACTCAGCCCCCTTCTTTATCTGATTTACGTTAAGGATATCCATAAAAACATATCTAGATTCATACATATTTCCCAATTTGCTGACGACATTTTCCTCTACACAAGTTCATCGTCATTGGAAAAAAGTGCTACACAACTTGAAAAGGCCACAGAAAACATACGCAATAAATTATTTGAATTGGATCTCACTTTAAGCGTTAAAAAGACTAAACTAGTCATTTCAACAACAAAAATATACCACCTGGGGACACACACACATCACCATCAATAATGAAAACATTAAATCCACTGAATCCGCCAGATTTCTAGGAGTTATCTTCAACTTTCAACTCAAGTTTGAGCAACAGGTCAAGACCATCGCCATTAAGTGTCAAAGAGCTCATCGAATTCTTAAATACCTATGCGGAACGTGGTGGGGTGCTCATCCCCAAACTTTATTAGTTCTTTACAAGAACTTCGTTCGAGCCACTATGGACTACGGATTATTTATTTATTATCGAAAATCAAAGGCTATGGCACAAACCATTGAAAAAATTCAGTATTCTTCTCTCAGGACCGTAATGGGATATCGTACATCTACACCCAAAAACGTTATCTTAGCTGAAACCAAGCTCACCTCTATGAGGGATCGGGCCTTATATTCAGGCTTCAACTGTGTCACCAAAGCTCTCTCCAATAGATCTAATCCTGTATCCAAAAACATAAATCTATATTACATAAAAAATAGAAAAAGTAAACGCAAAAAAAGAGAATTATCTCTCAATGCATTTCCAAAGTTCTCACAGAAACCAACAAGACAATATATATAAGCCACCTCAATGAAATATATGCACATCCCTTCAAAGCTATGTACCATCAACCAAATATAGATTTTAGTCTTGGTAAATTAATTAAAAAAGTCAAAGATCCGGATCTGACGCTCGACCTATACTACTCCGATGACTCAACTTGTAAAATTTTCACCGACGGCAGTAA
The DNA here is from genome assembly GCA_017163975.1 of Anastatus disparis. Lineage (NCBI taxonomy): Eukaryota > Metazoa > Arthropoda > Insecta > Hymenoptera > Eupelmidae > Anastatus > Anastatus disparis. The sequence goes on from JAFFSR010000249.1 coordinate 6,918,854, forward strand.
AATATCAGGCTCCAAATCTGTGGGTTCCGCCTACATTACCGACGATACTGAAAACAGTAATATAACAAGCTCTAACCTGCACACTTCAATTTTTTCTGCCGAAGTTATCGCCATCAACACTACGTTAGAATTTGCATCTCAATCCAAATATGATAAACATGTAATATTTTCCGACTCACTAAGCGTACTCCAAGCATTACAAAGCCATAAATCCACCACATTTAATCACCCTCTAATAGTTAAAGCAAGAAACAAAATATATCAAATAACGTCCAATAGTTTTCAAGATCAACCGTTACAATTTGTTTGGATTCCAGCACATATAGGCATCCAAGGCAATGAAAAGGCCGATAAATTCGCTAAAATGGCCACGAGCAGACCATTTGAAAACAACGAAGTGCCCTATACAGACTTTAGACAAACATGGAAAAAATTTGCCTATGACAACACATGCAAATCTAACATGAAAGATGGAATTTTAAAAGGAATTAAATACTTCAATAACTTCAACAATAATTCCAAACATCCTTGGTTCAAAGACAAAAATCTTCCCAGGCATGCAATAGTAACCATAAATCGTCTCAGAGCTGATCATTACAGCTCTGCTTCATCGATGGCCAGGAAAAATATCGTTTCCTCCCCAGCATGCACCTGCAGCCACGATTATCAAGATATAGAACACCTACTATGGAAATGCCCGCTCTACAGGGATCAACGCTACGACATGTTTAAAAGTTTCAAAGACGCTAAAATTATTGTCAATTGTGATATGACTCATATTTTAAAGAACTTAAATTTAAATATTATTAAAATAGTTATAAATTTTCTTAAAAAGTGTAATTTAAATCTTTAGTCATATATTTGTAATCTTTAGTTATATATTTGTAATCTTCAGTTATATATTTGTAATCTTTAAGTAAAAAATTTTTTGTAATATAAAATAGATAACTGTATGTACGAATTGTATATGGCCGTATAGACCTTAACTAAAGGTCTGGGTACGCCTTTATAATAAAAAAAAAAAAAATGGTTTATTATGGTTATGTAAATTAAATTTTTTAATATTTTATTTTTTATTAATTTAACAAAAATTTAACTTAAAATGAATAAAAGAATAAATGAAAGAATTAAGGAATGTGCTTTAATGAAGCATATTTTTTAAAAAGTGTTGTCAACTTCATCAAAGCGCATAAAAATCACGCTAAATACCATTGCTGTGAAGGAAACATTTACTAAAAAAATAGTTTAATTTTTATAATTACAAAAAAATTTAATTATAATACTGCTTATAAATTTGCTATGTGTTATCGAATTAAATGAAAATCTAAAAAAAACCTGATGCAAAAAAATTATTGTATATTTAGAAAGAAATATCGTAAGAAAATCCAAAAAAGTAGGTATTTTAAAGTATTCTTAAAAAAGAATGCATTACAATTTTTTCAAAGCTTCTTATCATATTATAAAGTTGACTGAAAAATAAAATGTATTCGTTTAATTTTTTAAAGATGGATTTGTTTATTACTTTTCAAATATGATTTAATAAAATTTGAAAATAATATATTTTATAATATTGCACTGTTTTGTGTAACTTGTGAAAATTATTTTCATTGGAAATCGTATCACATAAGTACGTAAACTTAACGTAAAATTTTTATATGATTTGAAACAAAAAAAATTTTCGTCAAATTTACATCAAATATATGTACTTCATTATTCAAATTATCTCATTACATAGAATTATACATTTCATTAATAAAAAAATTTATATTCTTTATAAATTTTTTTTTGAAATTTTCATTTTAAAATTTACCTAAAAACTTTTTTGAAGTTGGCGAATTTTAATCTTAGCCGTCGATATGTAAAAAAAATAATTTATTGATAATTTTATTATTGAAACAGTTTTAAATGTATGTGGTAAACGCTATTTTGTTGTATTCTTTTAAATAAAACGTTAATTATATTGATATTGCACCTAAACATTTACTAAATCTGAAATTTTTCCAATACTACAAATTTTTGTTAACAAATATAATACCAAAAAAAACTTTTGAAATTTTAAACTCAAAGTTCATTTAAAGTACTTGTAATAATTAATTAGGCAATTATATCTTGAGTATAAATATTTTTTTTATATCTAAATAACTAATTATCAAAGCCTACTTATAAGGAGAGATCATCTCCACCTTCGAGAAACAAATTCGGTTAAAACTACAAGATATGATTTAGTGATGAAAAAAATTAACCCGTATTTTTTCTTTTGCTTAGATTTCAGAGACAAAGTTATATACATTTTTCAATAATATAATGAAAAGAAGTTATCGTAAAAACTTTGATCATCGGACAACTAAAAATCTTACAGAAAAATGTATTAAATATTAAAAAAGTACAAATTAAATACTTTAATTTAAGCCTTATTAGCTTAAAAAAACTCAATGTGGTTAAAAAGTTATGCTTAACTGAAAATTATTACATATTAGTTAATAGTTTAAGCATATAATATTTGATAAATTTTTTACTCTATTTCACTTGTATATTTTGATCGTTCATCAAATTATGAATAATCCTTCTATTTTACATGATTATGAAAAACAAAAAATGTTATAATTGATTAAAAATAAGCTATTGAATTAAAAAAAAAAAAAAAAATTATTTGTTCGAGATTGGAACCACGGTTCTTGAGGATGTCAAACAAAATAAAAAAAAGTGTTGCCCATGACTTAGTCTACTTGGCTACCAACTCATCTGTTAATAAATTCTCGAAACTTGTACATGTTCATTGGTGTAAGCATAAAAATATTAGTAAATTTGTTAGATAATTATTCATTTATAAAATGTTAACCATTTTTTCGTTTAAAATAGATAAAAATTATTTATATTATAAAATGATTAATTAAATTGAATTTTTACAATTCATAAAATTATCAGGAATTTCAAGTTTTCAATTTTGAATTTCATGAAAATCAAAATTAAAAATGATTTTAAAAAAATCTGAAAAGTAATAAAATATCCATTACATCTTCCGATTTTTGAAAGTGACTAAGTTACTAGAAAATCAGTGTTTCAAAAGTATACTTTTTGACTACTTTATGAATACTTTGGATTATGATTGCTATTTCAAAAAAGAATTCTTTATGAATTCTTTCTTAATCCTTTTAAAATATTTATAAAGATACGTTGAAGAGTTATTTTTTATTTAAATTTTGTGGAAGAATACTTTGTAAATATTTTATGAATACTTTATTGATATATTTTATATTAACTTCAGAGCGGACATTCGTGAATTCTTAAAGAATTCTTTTTTCAGATGTGTGCTTATTGGGTAAGTACTTTCTTTGATCTATCACACATTTTCTAGTAAGAATTTTAGCTGTTGGCTATTCAAGTCCCGATAAGCGTTTCTTTTCACTATATTTTTTATGAAATATCGGTATTTTTATATCCAAAACCTTTTTTCATTCCATTTTTTTCATAAAAAATCAGATTCTTTAGTTTGAACCAAATTCCGTAGATAGGGACCTTTCTTCTCCTTGTTCATTTGAAAATTTTTCATTCAAATTAAATTTCATAATTCTTTTTGTAAGATTTTTGTGAACTTAATTTAAACTTTATATAATGTTTATTTAAAATATGTTATCCCTTTCGTTAAAAAATGCCAAATTCTGAACTATATTTAAGAACATTTATTTACTTTATGCTATTTTAAATTTATTATTAATGTCTTAAACATTTTTATTCCATTATTATGTTTTAATACTTTCTATTTAACATTTTCTATTATGAAACATGTTTCTCATAAGGTTTTAAACAATTTTCAAATTACATACTCTCTTAAAGTACATTATTAATTTATTTATGTTTAGAGTTTAATTGATATTTTATAAATTCTTTTTGAATGTTATGCACAAATTTATTTGATCTATTTATAAATTATATAAGCGTTATATAACTATATTATATTTATAAACGTATTATCTTTAAAATATATGAAATACAATAATGTTTTTATTACTTCATAAAAATCAAAATAAATGAGCTTTGGCTATAATGATAAAAGAAAATCTGTCAGAATAATCAATTCCACAAATTACTTATATAAAATAGATCTATAAAATAAAGAAGAATTCAAAAAGAGAAGATTAAATAAATATCAAATAAAAATTTTCATTACATTCAAATTAAGAAAATAATCTATATTTAAAAAAAACGTTTTGAAAATTTTTATTGTTAATATTTCTTAATAAAAAAAATTTTGTATTCAAAATTTAAAAAAAAAAAAATTTTTATTAAAAATTAAAAAAAAAAAATTTTTTTTTAATCCAAATTCCGTAGTTAAGAGCAGGCCGGATTCGCTGTCCTTGTCTAATTGGCATTTTTGTTATTTACTCAAGTATTAATCGGTGTATCTGCAAATTGAAGGTTAAGCGCAATAGATATTATTATTACAAATATTTATGCACAAGAAAAAAAAAATCTATCGCTTTGTTTTTGAGAAAAGTAAGGAACGCGAAAATATTATAAACATAATCTTTTACTTCGGCGTTCCTTACTTTTCTCAAAAACAAATTGGTTGATTTTTTTTTTCTTGTGCATAGATATTCATAATAATAATATCTATTGCGATCAACCTTTATTTTGAAGATACACTGATTAATACTTGAGTAAATAACAAACAACTCAATTGTTACTCGGTCGGTATCAGGTTCTACTCCGGCCTGCCGTTAACAGCGTTTGGGGATTTTAAAAAAACTTTAAATTTGTCATACTAGCGATGCAAAGAACAGTAAGTCTGAATTAAAAATTTTATGTTTAAAAAGCGTTAATTAGTACATGCTTAAAAAATGCTTGCAGCTAACAGTTATTTTATTTTAAGGAGGTTAGTCACCAGTTATATCATAAGAAATTCATTATGTTAACAATGTTTTAAAATTTTTATCACAATTTAAAAACAACATCATAAATAAGTGGTAAAAATTTCAAAACAATTCACTGTTTCTAAATTGAGATGGACAACTTCAAAATCGCAATTATGACGTAAATTTCTTCAAAATTGTAATTTTATAGTTCTGTATCTCAATTTAGAAAAAGGGAATCGTTTTGAAATTTTTACCACTTATTTATGATGTTGTTTTTAAATTGTGATAAAAATTTCAAAGCATTCTTAACATAATGAATTTCTAATGATGTAACTGGTGACCAACCTCCTTAAACAGCTGTATTGTAGGTCAATATTTTTTGTCAAAAATGTTTCTTATTGTATTGTAACAAATTTTAGTTGTAAGCATATTATTAATTTTTTTTTAATAAAAAAAGCCAAAGCATAAGATTTCAACTTGGAAAAATTTTTAATTGTTGCAACGTACCCTAAAACTTAACCAACACAGCTATTGTAAGTTTTTCATTTAAACCAAATAACATATTTTTATCGCTTTCTCGCCCAAAACTTAATTTTTTTTAATTATCTAAACAGTTTTCATTATTAAATAACAAAATTAATAAAATGAGCATTTTAAGGACAAACACGTTGCATACTGCACATCGTTTTTATGATTAAATTATTTTTATTTAAATAATAAATTTCTTCATTGTTTTTTGGAATATTGTATTTAAATACATTTTTTATGATATAATAAAGTATTCGCGCATTTTATTTCATTCATCCCAAATAACAGTAAAAAATATTCTTTAAAAAGATATAATAAACGTCAAAACATAAAAAAAATATATATTTAATAAATAAATGGCTATTTTTAAAAATTAACAACATAGATAAAATTTTTTCCTAATTAATTGTCAAACTGAAAAAAATTTTAATTCTTTTTATATCATGGTTCAAAGTTTGGAATCATTGTAATAATTAAAAAAAAAACGTTGAAATCTATTTTTTTAATTTTTGGAAATGTTAAAATTCTATGTAAAATTTTTAAAAATAAAAAAGAATTTAAAGTCATTTTCATTTAAAACACGCTTTCGCGAAATTTGCAAGGTTTCGTAAAGTTTCATTTTTCCTAAATCAAATTATCGACATTATAAATCTATATTAACTTAATTCAATAAAAAAACATTTAAAACCTGATATCAAGATATTTGCTACTATACTACTATATTAGTGATATTAAAAAGGATATACTTTTAATAAAAGCATTTCTTCATTCTTTATGTGTCTAAAATAAAATGATGTTTATCAATATTTTATGTTGAATTTTTATTAAATGAATAAAAAATAATGTTATTATGCTCCTATATAAGTTTAGAAAATGCCAGTTTTTGAGAGACTAAAAGAATTAAGCTATTTAAAATGTAGTGAAAATTTTATTTAATATGTCTTGTGAGAACTTTAATTATTATGTTTGTAAATCAATTTTTTTGTTTTGAAAATAATAATTGATAATATTATAAAAATATATTTAATAAAAGAAAGAAGAAAAGTCCAATTTTTAAAAATATTAATGATATTCAATGTAATTTTTATTTAAAATGCACTTTAATGAAGTTTAAATTCGTAAAATTATTTATTTTTTCAGATACATTTATTATTTTACTTTTCTCAAATGAAATTAGATTTATTAATATTAATTTTTTATTTTCTATTTTTATTAAATGAGTTAAAAATGTCATACATTTAAATAAATTTAGAAAAGGTCCTTTTTACTTTTCTAAATTGAAATTGGATTTATTTATATTTATTTTCTATTTTTATTAAATGAATTAAAAATTTCATACATTTATACAAATTCAGAAAAGGTCCTTTTTTTAAAGAACAAATAACGTTTTATTATTCGCAATTGAGTGAGAGTTAATCAATAAAAAATATAATAATAAAAATATTTAATTTACACAACCATAATAAACCATTCAAACATATAGTAAACAATTCGAAAATTATTTTTAAGATACATTTCATAATTCTTTAATATTTTTTAATTGGAAGAGATGTTTCCCTTTATCTGTTATTCTCAATATTCTTCTCATAAAGTTTCAAAGATTTAAAAATTATATACCTTTTGTTAATAGTCAAATAGCTCCTCCATCAGCTATAATTTGTTGTTTATTGAAAAGGCGGATAATCTTTTGAAACTTTAAATGGGTTTCTATTTCATATGTCATTAGTGTAAATTTTCAAATAGCCTCGCCAATCATTTCTTTAAGATAATCTCATCTAAAGTATGATCACTTTAGGTTTCAATAAACTGTTAATTAATAAAATCAGTATTGTGTGTTTACTTAAAATTCATATAATTTCAGCTTAAAAACCGTTTAACTCTTTATTATTAAAATACTAATTTGCATTACATCTTAAATTTTTAAAAGTAATTTTATTACAAAATAGTAATTAACAGAACGAGCAGTCAGATAAGATGCAAAATAGTTATTTTTCTAAAAGAATTTTCAATTTTTCTTAAATAATCAATCTCTGTGTAACAAATTTTAAAACTGTTTATGTGATTTTTGAAAAATTGAGATTTTTCGTCTTTGAAATGTTTTAACTGTAAAAAAAAATGTTATTTTTTGAAAATTAATTAAAAAGAATTTTATCATGCCCCTATATAACTTTAGAAAATGTCACTTTTTAAAGGAAAAAATTATTCAACTATTCAAAGTTTAGTCAAAAGTTTGTTTAGTAAAAACTGAGAATTATTACGTTCGTTAAGGGGTGTCCTCATACCGGCACAGAGATCTACCTTATCTACATTTGAATTATGCATTATAATAAAAATTTAACTATTTTTGACTAAAATTCATAGAAGAGGCACATTCTTAACATTCTAAAGAATTTATTGCAACGTCAAAAGACAGAATAAAAGTGAAAGTGAAGACAAAAACTGCATAATACGATTATTCATAACTACATTGAAAAGTTAATCGTATTAAGCAGTTTTCGCCTTTATTTTTACCCTTATATTGTCTTTTAACGTTGCAATAAATTCTTTGGCATGTTGAGAATGTGCCTCTCCTACGAATTTCAGTCATGAATAGTTAAATTTTTATTAAAATTAATAATTTAAATGTAGATAAGGTAGAAGTCTCTGTCGGTATGAGGATTCCCGTTAAAGAGAATTATCAATTTTTTTGTTTTGGAAATAAAAATTAATGATATTATAAAAATATGATATTTAATGAAAGAAAGAAGTCCAATTTTTAAAGATATTAATGATATTCAATGTAATTTTATTTAAAATGCGTTTTAATAAAGTTTGAATTCGTAAAATTATTTATTTTTTCAAGTAAATTTATTATTTTACTTATCTAGAATAAAATTAGAATTATTTATATTTATTTTCTATTTTTATTAAATTATTTAAAAATGTCATACATTTATATCATTTTAGAAAATGTCCTTTTTTAAAAGAACAAAAAAGGTTTTATTATTCGCAATTGAGCGAGAATGAAAAACAACTATAATTTATAATAATTTTTTTCAATCTTTAATATTTTTTATTTTGCAGGAAAAAATTACAGGACTAGCTACGTTTTTATGTCATTTTGATATGAATTATATATCCATGTAATATTAACATTAAAAATTTTTTCCATCCCTATCCGTAAATATATTTTTATATATTTTTAAAATAAAATAGAATTTAAGGGGATGTAAAACGGACACTATACCCGTACACATGAATTTAGTCTATCTTTTCATTTTATTGCAAAACTTAAGGAAAAAAATGCTTTAGCTTATAGTATTTACCATGAAGATTATTCAGTTAATTTTTCAAATAAATTCATTCATTAGTTATTGAGAATTTTGGATTCCAATAATAATTACTATAATTTCTCGATTTTTTACCAGAATCCAAATAACTTAAAAACTAATGAATACATTTATTAAAAAATTTAACTTAATAATCATCATGGTACATACTACAAGCTAATGCATTTATTTTCTGAAAATTCAACAATAAAATGGAAAGACAATTAATATTTATGAGTACAGGTGTAGTGTCCGCTTTACATCTCCTTAAGGTCTTAAATAGATTTTTCATTCTATCTTTTCCGCTATAAAATTTGATTATAAAAATATATAATATTTAAAAATAAAAAAAAAATAGGTGGAACATCGGGTTTGAACTTGGCAAAATTAGAGTAACAGCGAGGTGCGTAAAAATTTAGTGACCACAGCTACCGCATACATTAATAGAACTGGGTGAAAAGTTACATATGTTCATCGCCCCTCAAAAGATTTTATTAATTATTATTTGTTTAATTATACCTTAACGATTTTTATTATTAAAAAATATATTTATGTTTTAAATAAAAATATGTGATTAATGAACGAATTTTCGGGACGATTAATCACATTTAAATAAAGTTCCCATACAGCATGAAAGGATTTTGAAAGGATTCTCAAAGGATTCATGAAAGGACTACAATCTTTCAGAAATATTTCACTGAAAGGATTCTGAAATAATTCTATGTCCGAGGTACTATTCTTTTAAAAATAATACAAAAAAATATTTCATAAAGAATTCTCAAGACATTTCAAAATCCTTTCAATGAAAGAATTCTGTAAGGATCCATGAATTCTTTTGGTAATAATTCGTAAATCTTTTCATACATCTTCCATTGAAAGGATTCTGTAAGAATGATATGAAATATTTTTAAAATATTTCATTGTATTATTTCTAAAAGGAATATACCCCGGACATAGAATCATTACAGAAGCCTTTCAATGAAAGAATTCTGTTTATTATATCTTTAGTTGAAAGACGTGTAAAGTTGTAGAAACTTTTTTTTTTTCCTGTATTGTTTAAGAATCAATTTAGAATTAATACATACACACACACACACACACACACATATATATATATATATATATATATATATATATAACGGATACGATGATATAATTATTTATAGGATTACGAATAGTTTCACAGCAGTTGAAATCGAAGTTATCATAACACAGACATCGCACGCATAACAATTTATAGTTTCCATTTTAGATTCTTATTTTCCTTATATATGAAACGGGATAAATTATAAACTAATCCCGAAAATATTTCTAAATGATTCTGTTATATTTCATGTTTTCTTTCAAAAAGTCCTTTCAAAGTCCATTCAGTAAGGATTCATGAAATAACTTTTATTCTCGTCATGATAAGTTCTTTCATGAATTATTTCAAAAAGATTTAAAAATTATTTCATGTATGGTTTCTTAAGACTTTACCAAAATATTGCATGAATTATTACATGAATGCTTTTTGAAAGAATCTCGAAATGATTTGGTGAAAGAATACCTTAGATCATCCTAAAAATCTTTCTAAATTATTTTCTGATTTTAATCGTTTGAAGATTTCTGAGTTGTTTCCTTTCAAGTAGTCTTTTCAAAGTCCTTTCAGTAAGGATTCATGTAATGATTTTTATTTTCATCATAAGTTATTTTATGAAATATTTGAAAAAGATTTAAAAATTATTTCATGTATGATTTCTTGAGACTTTACCAAAATATTGCATGAATTATTTCATAAAAGCTTTTTGAATGAATCTTGAAATGATTCGGTGAAAGAATACCTTGGATCATTCCGAAAATCTTTCTAAATTATTTTATGATTAGAACCTTCGTAAGATTTCTAAGTTCTTTCTTGATTTCTTTCAAGAAGTCTTTTCAAAGTACTTTCAGAAAGGATTTATGTAATAACTTTTTCGTCATGATAAGTTCTTTCATGAATTATTTCAAAAAAATTTTTAAATTATTTCATGTAAGGATTTATGAGATTTTATGAAAATCTTACATGAAATTATTACGTTAAAGCTTTTTGGAAGAATATTGAAATTATTCGGTGAAAGAATAACTTAGATTATTTCGAAAATCTTTCTGAATTATTTTACGACTGGAACCTTCGAAAGAGTTCTAAGTTCTTTCTTTTTTGCTTTCAAGAAGTCTTTTCAAAGTCCTTTTAGTAAGGATTCATGTAATGATTTTTATTTTCATCATAAGTTATTTCATGAAATATTTCCAAAAGATTTTAAAATTATTTCATGTATTATTTCTTGAGACTTTGCTGGGCCTTATAACTGTGTGCATGAATCCTCTGTCGTGAACATAGTCGTGAAGCATATTGTATAATAATTGCCAGGCCAACTGACAAGTATCTGCTATACTGAGCTTCTTATTGTTTCTGGCCGGAATTTTGTTTAGATTCTCACCTAGTTTTTCTGGGCGTTTTTCAGAGTTTGGTGCCATCTCTCAATCATACTATTAGACTGAGAATGATGGGGCGCTGTGCAGATCCGTTTACATCATATAAGGCCCATTAAAGCGTCAAATATTTATGACTCATACACCTTGATCTGAAGTTATATATAATGGTGCTCCAAAACGAGAGATCCAGTTATTAAAGAATGCTTTTTCGATTGTTGGTGCGGTGGTCGCTACGAGCGGAATTGCTTCAGGCCATCGAGTGTATCGATCTATCATCGTTAATATGTATTTACATTAGTTACTCTCTGGCAGTGGACCGACTGTATCTATATGTACGTGTGTAAATCTACCCTTCACAGCCTTAAATTGGTCTAGAATGAATTTATTATGACGGATAATTTTTGACTGCTGACAAGCAATGCAGGACTTACACCATTTCGTAAAGTCCCTTCTCATGTTGGGCCATACGAATGTCCTTCTGATTAAACCTTCTTTGATTTTTGCGCTTAAGTGTGCTGCATGATGGGATAATTTGAAAACTTCTGTTTGAGTTAATATAAATGCATCTTTGTTTATGTGAAAAATGACAGAATCTTAATGTGTTAAAACTTGGTAATGTGAACTTTCAAAAACAAATTCATAAATTTTAAAAATATTATTTCGATGTGTGATACAGCTGTCGATGAATAGTCAATTCATCTAAATGTGCAGTACGTGACTAAAATATATTTGTAAAGATTTTGTTTATTGCTTTATTATTAGCTGTTTTTTTATATGCTCTAAAAAAGGCAAAAAAGGGTATATGAGAGACATAAACATAGACATAGACTAACTTTATTTGGCCTTAGGGTATATGCCCTGTCTGGTACAATAAAAAAATACAACGACAAATAACAATAATAATACTTCAAATCAATTTTTCAAATTACTTTCACGTATAAATATTAATTTCCTTCTTAATAGTTTATACATTTTATATAATTATAATTTCTATTTTTTAATAAATAATAATTTGAACTTAACACACGAATCTTTTATTTTTTAAGATTCAAACAACTTCTTTCCTTAATTTCTTGGGTGCATAAGTCACTTGACCTTGTACATCACAGTAAAGTGTTCCGTTACACTGGTTTTGCAAGAATTTTAATTTCTGCAAATGCAGAGGAAGATGTGAATCTTCTGCGATTTTTAACAGTTGGTCATCATCATTCTGAGCTCGCGCTAGTATTTCCAGATTTATGACAGTAGGTACGTTAAATGCGTCCATCTTTGTAAGCACTTGAGCAAAATCAGATTGGTACATCAGCTCTGGATCGTTTCAGTCAAATATCGTTGGTGAACAAATACTGTCTATATGTGACAGAGCGTCTGCAACAGAGTTCTCGAAACCTGCTACATGAAAAATTTCACAGTCGAATTCGGGGATGTAAGCGAGCTGCCTAACGCGTCTCGAGCTCGCTTTATCAGCGCTCTGTGTCAATGCATATACTAGTGGCTTATTATCTGTATAGATTCTGAATTTTCTAGCGTTTAGATAATAGTGAAAATATCTGTTTGCTTCGTATATTGCCGTCAGTTCCTGGTCGTTTGTGTAATAATTTAACTATGCAGGCGAGAACTTCCTGGAGAAGAAAGATAAAGGTTGCCATTTTCCATCTTTAAGTTGTTCCAAGGCTGCGCCCATGGCATAGTCTGAACATCAGCGCTAATACGAATTTCCGCTGTTTTGTCAGGGAAAGCTAGGTAAGAGGCATCAGCTAATTCTTGCTTTGTGTTTTTAAACGCTTCTTCCGCTTCAGGCATCCATTTAATCGGGCGTTTATCCTTCTTTTTAGCATCTTTTATATATACGCTTAATAAGCTATGGTTTTGGGCGGCCTTGTGTAAACTTTTGCGACAAAAATTGATCATTCCAAGGAACCTATGTATCTCATCGATGTTCTTAGGCTTCGGATATTCTTTAACGGTAGACCGGAGTAGAACCTGATACCGAACGAGTAACAATTGAGTTGTTTGTTATTTACTCAAGTTTTAATCGGTGTATCTTCAAATTAAAAGTCGAGCGCAATAGATATTATTATTATGAACATCTATGCACAAGAAAAAAAATATCTACCGGTTTGTTTTTGAGAAAAGTAAGTAACGCGAAAATATTATAAACATAAACTTTTACTTTGGCGTTACTTACTTTTCTCAAAAACAAACCGGTAGATATTTTTTTTCTTGTGCATAGATGTTCATAATAATAATATCTATTGCGCTCGACCTTTAATTTGAAGATACACCGATTAAAACTTGAGTAAATAACAAAAATGCCAATTAGACAAGGACAGCGAATCCGGCCTGCTCTTAATGGTCTTAACCTTCTCGGGTGTTGGTCTAAATCCTTTTTCATTTATTAAATATCCGAGAAAGGTCAGTTCTTTTGCGCGAAACATACATTTATCTTTATTGAAGTATAGATTAAATTTTTTAAGTCTTTCAGGAACTTGTTTTAGATGTAGTTCGTGTTCTTTTTCATTAGGTGAAAGAATCCAAATGCCATCGGTTTAACAAAATACATTTTTAAGGTCTCCAAGAGCTCCATTTACATAACGTTGGAATGATTGTGCAGCGTTTCTAAGACCGAAAGTCATATAGTTATATTGAAATAATCTAAATGGAGTAATTACCGCCGTTTTCTGAATACTCTCCTTCTCGACTGGAATCTGGTGGTATGCCTTCTGCAAATCCAATGATGTGAAAACTTTCAGACCGTTCAGTCATGTGGCAAAGACTTGAGTATTAGGCACAGGATATCTATCGGGGACTGTGACATTGTTTAACTGTATGTAGTCTCCTCAGATGCGCCATTCGCCATTTTTTTTTAACCATATGTATAGGACTAGCTAAAGGGCTTTCTGACAGCTTACAAATTCCAGCTTCGCATAGAGCTTTAAATTCGTTTAACTGTATGTAGTCTCCTCAGATGCGCCATTCGCCATTTTTTTTTAACCATATGTATAGGACTAGCTAAAGGGCTTTCTGACAGCTTACAAATTCCAGCTTCGCATAGAGCTTTAAATTCATTTTTGGCTGCTTCCAATTTCTCTGGAGATAATCTTCTTGCTTTCTGTACCAATGGTGGTCTATTTGTTCTTATATAAAGTTCTGCACTATGATTTGCTCTCACTGAGTTTTCAGTAACACACACCACGCTTGGATACCATGCCAGTAAATACGAATATTTGTGTGACGGGTCGATGAAAGATAATTAAATTTCTTTATGTTTCCTTGGTCTTAAGGAAATTGCGAGTGCTGTTTCACAATCTATTAATTCTCTCTTTTTGAGATCGGTTAATAGATGATATCCCTTCGAAATATCTGCGCCCATAATCGCGTATGGTATGTCTATAACTAAAAAATTCCACGTAATAGGTCGTCGCAGACCAATATTTAATTATTTCTTTGATAATCCATAAGTGTTAATGGAAGTGTTATTTAAAGTATATAACTTCAGTGATTGAGGTTTTCCTCTACTTAACCTATGTTTAGGTACAACTGAGACCTCTGCTCCCGAATCTACTAAGAAATATTTCTTTGAGTTATTATCAAAAATAAAGAGGCGTTTTGTATTAGAGTCCTGAATTTGAGCCTCTGTCGATTTAAGAGTTCTTAGTTTTCCGATTCGTTACTGTCAATACATTGATTATTCATACTATCATTGTCTTGAGAGTCATTAAATATATTAACATCATTGTTGTTATTACTGGAATTAATGTTCCTAAATCCACAGGGACCTTGGCAATTGTATGCGTAATTTCTATATTTTTGATGATAGTAACAACAGGGCGTTTTGGATGCTTCAGATTTCCTTTTATTTCTTAGATTTGACCTACTAGGTTCCGCGTAACCCTTATTAGCATCAAACTTATTTCAATTCGCTGTTTTACTACGATGGTATCCGTTATTCTGTGATTTAGATGTCACAGCGTCTAGTCTTGAAGCAACTTGTGTTATTTCTGTTGTTAATTTTTCCAAAAAATTTGATTTGAGTGAGATGTTGTGTTGACAGCAGTCTTTTTCTGATCCTTAGCATAAGTTCTTGCTATAAAATCTGCTCTCTTGATAGAATATTTTTCATTATGCTCGTCCATGTTCTCATCTAACTGTATTTTAATAAACGTAGGTAATCTTTCTTGCCATATTTTTAACGCTGTAGCTTTTGGCATTTGACCATCCACCAAGTGTATCAACTCGTTCAAAAATTCTAACGGTTTTCTATTTGAGAGGTGTTTTTTCTCAAAAAGCAAGCACAATTTTTTTTCCTTAGAAAGAGCAAACTTATCTAGGAGAATTCTTTTTAGCTCCTGATATTTGTTACTTTTAGGAATAGTTCTTATGTTATCAGTAATAATTTTTGTGATCTCCTGACCCAGATTTTGTATTAGATTAAAATATTTATTTTCCTCATCTTCTATCTTTTTAAATCTCAGTTGCTTCTCGAAGATATAGAACAAGGCCTCAGGTTGATTTCCAAAAATCTTGGAATTCTACTTCCTGTGGGCACAAATCAACGATTGTGCTCGGAGTTAATATTTCTTTACCCTAAGTTGTAACATTGTTAATGTTGTTTTCTGCATTAAGAGACTACCGTATACCGACATAGATACCTGTTTTATCGGTTCTATTTAAAATTTATTTTTATAAAAAATAGTTAATGGTGGAAGAGATTAAAAGATGGTTTCGATGCGTATAATAAAAAGGAATATTTTCTCTGATAACAATAAATTAATTTTATCGCTTTGTTTTCTAGAAAATTTGGAATTACCTGAAAATCGTATTTTCTGCCCCTAATCTCTAATTTTATAAGTTATTCCAACTCCTCTCGAAAATGAAGCGAGGGAATTAACCTATCTTTATCAAAGAAAGCATCAATTTTCATTATAGAAATCGAAACCATCTATTCATTTCTGCCTTTAGCTGCTAGTTTTTGGAAAAAAAAAAAATTTGTAATCAGAAAAGGACAGAGGGATACGGCGGCCTCTTAACCTGATTTAAATTGATTACTGGTAATACAGTAGAGTTAGTTGCTGAAGTTATATATATCTGATCCAGTTGACCCTTAAGTTCCTCAACCAAGCCTGTAGATTTTCTGTCATATTTTTATATTCATTATACTTTTTTGTATGATTTCGCTTCTTCCTGACTCTAGGTGTATGCTTTTGTCTTGTCTTGCAAAGCTGCTAATTCTTTTTTATTAATTTCAATTGTTTCTGGACTCTTTTAGATTTAGTATTAGCTGATGTTCTATTTTGAATTGGAGTTTTACTTTTATTTGGGGTAGGTTTATTTTTCATATTTGGGGTACCTGCCATATTAACTAGTTAACACCTAAACACGCAATTCTAGCTATGTATGCTGGGTTCTTTTTTTATAAATATTCAACGTTTCGAACGTTCACTCAGCATACAATTTACAAGAGTATTTTTCCCTAAGAGTACACGCAGGTACACTCAATTGCTTTTTCTAATTACTTTTACTCCTTATTTTTACACGTGCACAGCACACTTCTTTACATCAAACATACTACATACATGGAGGACTTTAACAGAAGTACGAACAGCGTTGTTACTGTACTCCAACTTATGTCTATACGTTACTTTTTCATCATAGATATTAAAGACAATCGTCTAGCGACACTCTGTTCATCATTTTCCAGCTTAAAGCCACTCGACCAACGTGGCAGTCCACTGGGATGCGACTCTATCAGATACAGCCTATGGCTGATGGCCAATGAGACCTATTACGAGACAACGCATGTATAAATTGGAAACTGAATTCTCAAATTTTAACAATGCTGTGCGACTAACTGTTTGCCTATTCTGCACTACGAACTTTTAATCTATATATAAAAAAAATTAAATAAAGACTTATCTAATCTATTAGATCTCTAGGTCCAGGCGCGTTTATGTTACTTTATTTAACTTGCTAATCGCGTAAAAGACTCTCTGCTTATAATTTTTATAATGCTTAATGCATCATTCGTCATTTAGTCTAAATGTCATTAATTTTTAAAAAGTTAAAAAATAATACACGTAAGCAGAGGTTTCTTTATGATTGAGATTGATTATTCAACGTATATAGAAAAAGTTACATGAATCACGTCCAACCCACAGCGACCAAAAATGCGTTTTTAACATCCACCAGTTATCAAATTTATAAGCTCTTTATCACTTAGACATTACCAAAAGAAAAAGTAATGATTGAATATAACGCTGTATAGTCGCCACGTCTCGCGCGCGAGACAGCAAAAAATTAACCAAAATCGTACGCGCGTCACCTTATCCACACTTTTAATCATGAATTCGTTAAAATTTATTCTACCTGTATACATTATCAAACAAAAAAAAATTTTTAAAGTTGCCGTTGAGATAAGACGGCGTACGTAATAAGTTTTAAAACACTATCGATTTACTTAGTGTTATTTGAATCATTCAAAAATAAAATTTCTTTGCAATAAAATTTCGTTGAATTCTTAAATGAAATCGCTACTAGTTAGGCGCAAATCAAATAACAGATCTCAATCACTTTTTTTTTGAATATTTACGCCTAAATCTTAACAGGAGGCCGAGGTATCTGTCTTTGTCTAATAGCATTTTTCATCATTTATATAAACATCATCCGTTGTAGTGAGAAAAAAATAGTAGCCCTCGCTAGATATTAGTATAATAAGTAAATTTTGTCATAAATATCAAATTATTTTATCGCGTAGTTTTTTAATAATATGAGACCTACTGGCAAACTAGAATATAACAATTCTTTTTTGGTAGGTCTTATATTATTCAAAAATTACGCGATAAAATCATTTTCTTGTTATTACAAAATTTATTTATTACACTAATATCTAGCGGGGGCTACTATTTCTTTCTTGCTAAAACGGATGGTTTTTATATAAATGATGAAAGACTCTATTAGACAAAAACTGATAGTTCGACCTCCACTTAACCATTTAAAAATTTCTTTTAAATGTTCCTTCATCGAACTTGTGCAAGAAAAGATTTTTGAGATGACGGCACATTCGTGTTTTGAGATATTGAATTTTACGTTTACGACAAAGGACGTTTTTTTTATATCATTTATTTTATATGTGGTGTACGGCTCTTAAATCTTATTTGAAAAAAATATATTTCAATTAGTGTTTTAGAGGAATTTGCGGGTTTCAAATTCGCGAGGTTTTCACAACCGTCTTCTTGCCAGTTGGTGTCCCAAAATGGCGGACTTATTGGATAGCGTCGCAAAAATGACAGCCATCAAAAAATGCATGAATTTACTTGCGATTCCCCGCTTTCGGTCTATATTTATTTAGTTTTCCTTTTTAACATTTTTTTAAAATTCTTTATTTCATTAGTTTCTATTTAGAAACGCTTGATTTTTGCTTTAATTTAATCGCACTATCGCACGCATTTCACTACACTTTTTGCTTTTAATTTTTCGAATTTTTAATGTTTCTTTCATCTTTTTCATTTTCTTTTTTTTCGTATCTTGTTATTTTGCCTTTTCTTAATTCATATTTTCATTTTCCAAACTTTTTGTATATTTTTCTTTCTCTTTAATTTATCTTATGTTGTTTATGTACTTAAGGTGGCTCCAGCGTTTGGTGCCGTATGAAGCTGGGGCTCCGACAAAAAGGAAAAAATAAATTTTTTTTCTTTTAGTTAAATTTAAAAAAAAATGTTTTTAATCAATTCCTATATTCATAATTTGTATTAAATTTTATTAGTTGACAACAAATATTGGCAATTCACGCCCGAAAACATTGTAATCTTATCAATTTTCATCAATTTCTCAAATATCTTTTTTATTTCACTGATGACATGACGTATTCTTAATTTATTTAAATTTGTAATAAAAAAATCTACAATTTCATGTTTGGTTCATAAAAAAATATAATTTTATTAATGAGTTATAAGCATAAATGCTATTTTTGCCGTAAGAGCACGTGTTAAATTTCTAAATTTCAATAATTTTTTTCTCTCAAATTTGGGTGTTGACATTATATTTTCAAAATTGCTTTGAAATCGTAATGACTTCTACTTTTCATAGTATTTTTTTACTAAACATCCTATTTTTTATCAAAAATCGCTGGAGCCACCTTAAAGAATTTTTCTTTTTCGCAGTTTCTTTTTTCTTATTTTTATATAATAGAATATTAATATGTAATTTTTAAGATCAAACAAAGTTAAATTTTTAAGCAAAATTTTTAGTTTTCTTTTAGAACTATGTTTCAAAACTAAACTTTCAACTATTAAAATAAATTCTAACTTTACTTCAACTTTTTTTTCTTTTTTTCTGCTACCTTTCTAAATACCAATAAATGAAGTGTTGCAATGAAAAGTGTTTTAGAAGGTTTGTGGAGACTGGAAGTCTTTCTTAGTGCAGCGTGGCTTGTTGTTGATAATGGCGAAGGTTTTGACTTGTTGCCCAGTCAGCCAAATCCTGATAGTAGAGTCACCACTGTAGGGAGTTATGGTATGAGTATATAAATAGCCAGGTACAAAACGCTGGCGAATGCTTTTTATCTGACTCCAAAGATAAATCCCAAAAGACGTGTCTCCAGGAGTAGGAATGACTAAAACAAAAGAATTTAATTTATAAGTATTTATTTAAATACTCTAGCCAGCCAACTGCTAGCACGCGGTGCACTGTGTGAATCTCAGTACACCACTGAATGCAGTGAAGTTGTTACGATGTCTCACAAGCCGAGACTGACTTTGCGCCTGCGCATAAACATGAATATTTAGCTTAGCTATGCTAACGCCACAGGAGAATATAAAATATTTTGTATACATGAATTTACAATTTAATAAGACAATATACTTCTAATGTTGTCAATAACTCTTGCCATATATATGTAGAATAATTATCGATGATAATCTTGTTTGAAAAGTCTAAAATATTTTTGTACAGCGAAAAATGCTGCGCATGATAGAGCCGATGTAAGCATGTGTATTTTTGTTTAGTGCGACAAAGAAAGTAATATTGAAGAATGATTAATACATATGCTCACGCCGGCTCTATCTCGCACTGAATTTTTTGCTCCACAACAATATTTTAGACTTTTTAAACAAGGTTAGCATCGATAATTATTCTACATATATATAGCTAAAATTGTTGACAACATTAGAGATATATTATTGTCTCAGTAAATTGTGAATCGATATATAAGAAATATTTGATATTCTTCTCTCACCTGACCGCAGCACCTCCATACGGCAAATAGTTCCGACCGCCTCTTAACGGGATGTCGGAGCTGCAGCAATCGAGTTTTGCTTTTTTTATTTTATCAATATCTTTTTAAATTCATAAATTAAACAAATATAATGACTTGTCCGCACTAAAGCTGTATTAGTACAATAATTTTTGTTAAAATAAAAAATCATTTGGACTTGTTATTTTTTTATGAGCTTGGATTGGAAATTAGATATCAAACTCGACAAACCTAACCTTAAAATACGATACATTAAAAGTTTTTATTATAACTTTGTATGTATAATATTTTGGTGGATTTCTTGAGTTGTCCGCACTAGAGTTTAATCTTACAAATTTTTACTTTATAGCAAAAAAACTCGATTAAACGCAGCGTTTATTCATAAATTAGGATTGGAAATATTATTAGAAGGCGGGCAGCTTCGTCATGCTCTTAAGAATCTGAGTTTGTGGATCTCTTCTACACTGGATTAAAATAAGTAGATCTCTTTTACTGTACGCAAGATACACGCCACTCTAAAATCTTTGAAGTTTTATAAACATGCCTTGGCCTTAAATACAAGGAAACAACTAGCAGAGTCTTCAATTTTTCTTCTTTTCGATTATGCAGCGGTTGTTTATGATGATCTGCCTTAAACTTAGAATCTATGCCTGCATAGAGCCTTCAATGCCTATATTCGATTTGTTCATGGTGATATTGGCTGGCGTAGTAGAGTCACTCCTTATAGACTGGAGTATCTATATATACGTCTATATCTTAAGATGTCTCTTGCTTTCAATATAATAGCTCATAGTTTACCGTCATATTTAGCTTCTAGGTTTGTAAGAAAAAATATCCATGCATCAGTAAGTTCATAGTCTAGACTGCCCCCTAGATTGTTTATCTGCTCAAATGTACGTACTGCTGCACTACACCACTCCTTTGCTTTCTCGGCAGCTGACTATTTTAATAAGGAGTTATCCTCTTTGGAGTCTTTTTCTCCTGAGGCTTCCCTCTCTTTCAAATGATCTTTGTATGATAGTCTTCTATAGAGTGAATGTGAGTCGTAGCAACTTGCGACTGGTGCCGGCTGAGCATCATTGTGAATGAGATTTCTGGCAAAGTAAAGACTTTGCTGATGCCTGTAAATTAAATTTCAACCTTTTAGTAGCAACGGCTATGCTCACTCGTTTATGTTATTATTGCTATTGTTATAAATAGTGATTATTGCCATGTATTCTATTAAAAATTTTATTTGTAACTGCGTTAACCCTTACTTAGCCTATTTTATTATAATGTTTTTCATATTTTTATATCGCAACATTAACATTAGCATCATTATAGTTGAATCACTTTGTATATGGCTATTCTTAAGATTATCATTATTTTATTTCATCTGATTTATTCATAATATTATGTTAAACATTATGAAAAATGTATATTTTTAATTTTCAAATTGATTGTGTATATTTTATGATGAAAATGTAACTGATCGTTGTCTATTATTTTTTAGTGCCAGACAGGGTTTTACCCCAAGGCTAAATAAATTAAGTTCGTTCCAGATCTGTCTATAGTACTCATCAGTTAAGCTGTATGAAAAAAGGCAATCTGAATGAATAGCCACTCTTATAGTTTATTCTATTAAAATAACAAAATTTCTAGATGAATATTTGTACTTTTGAACTTATTTTTGTAATAAGTTTTTGATACACCGTGCGCGAAGCTCGATTTCGCACACAAATCACGAAGTGACACGTGCGAAAATTGAACTTCTTACACGTCGTGTCAAAAAATACAGTTCGATACTTATGTGAGAAAGGAATTTCTTCCTCGTGTAACCTTTTAACCCTCGCTTCGCTCTGGCACAAACCGCCACACTAGGAAAAAATCACTTTGACGCACAAGTATCGAAATATACTATAAAAGCATTTCGATAAATTTGTTATTAAAGTTTTTTTTGAAGAAACATTGAAGCGCGACTCATTACTGATTATTTTTAATTATATTTTCTGGTATTATTTTGTTTATTCAGATTGCCCTCTTTATTATAACAGATTCTGCTTTTAACGTTACTTTTGATCGAAATTTCAGTTCTTTTTTGCTTAGCGATAACATCAATATCTGAGTTCTTTCAATTACAGAGCGCTTACAATAGCAGTCGCGTTATTTTCATTACACAGCGGTTACAATAGCAGTAGCGTGTTTTTAATTACACTGTAATCACATGAGCAGCCGCGTTCTTTCAACTATACAGCGCTTCAAATTGTAGCCGCATTTTTTAACCACATAGTGCTTAAAATAACGCTGCGTTATTCTATTACACTGCGTTTACGCGAGTAACGGTGTTTCTTTTTAAATTTTATGGCGTTTACTTTTGAAACATTTGCTGATAAGGTCATACGTGGTAAAAATACAGTACTCCCTTTTTTATTTCCTATTAATATTTGTGCAATAATAGTATATGGTTTCAATTTTGGAATTACTAATCGGGTTCCGTTACACAGTCCTTTATATAATTAACATTTCTTAAAAGCATTACAATATCTCTCTTTTTTGCTTTCTCATAGAGAAAGCATTGTATCAATAAAAAATTTTTTTTTCTATTTTTTCATTAATTTGTACATATTTAGAAAAAAGTAGTTTCCAGAAAATGTCTGTATGTATGTGTGTATGTATGTGTGTGTGTGTATGATTTCAGTACGCCAATAAGATCTCGAGAACTACTCGATGGATTAGCTTCAAATTTTGCATGCAATTTATTTTTTTGTCTAACTGGGGGGGAAGCTATTGAAAATTGATCTTCTTAGCCCAGTTTTTTTTTAGAGCCATTTTAAGAATTTTAAAAAAATTTTGATTTTCCATTTTTTTGATATTTAACGTAAACTACTCAAAGAATTTTCTTGAAAATTTGTATGAACATTATTTGCGACTGCCAAAAGAAGAAAAACTTTTACTAACTGATTTTCTTAGCGCACTTTTAATTTTAGAGCAATTTGAAAATTTTGAAAAAAAAATTTTTTTTTATTTTTTTTTTTTATTTTGGCTGATTCCATTTCAAATCGAACAGTCAGTATACACTCAAGTCACCATTTACTGCGCTAATGGAATATGTTATTCTACCCTAAAAATAAGGGTATACGTATTTTTTTATTTTGCTGAAATATAAAAATTGCATCAGATATGCACTTTTGAAAATTGCATACAAAAACTAAATGTTAAAACTGAAAATGTTGAGAATAACTTTAGAGGGCTATCGTTTTACTAATTTTCAATGAATTTTGGTAAACCTTATTTTGTTTTATTATGTTTTAAGCCCTCTTTAATTCAGTGCAAGAAATTTCAAAAAAAGACTAAAAAATGACTAAGATATGTGCATTTTACCAAAAAATGCACTTTTTATGCACATGCATTTTTCTCGAAAAACCCATTTTTTTTTTTTTGCTGATATTTTTTGTGCTCATAGAGGACCAAATTACCTATCTAATGGTACTTGGTTGATCCCGTACTTATTTGTTTGGAGCGAGAAAAAAAATTCACAAATTTTATTAGTGAAAAATTTTTGTATATACGTTCGGAAATTTTAAGCAATGTAGATTTAAACACTATCCTTCTTTTAGCATTACCCAGGAACAACGACGTGGACGTAGAAGGTTTCTGCTCCCTTCGGGGTGCTTTTTTGAAGTGAGTTCCCCTTGCCTCTCACTGTTGGGATGCGTCAAAAATATAATTATGAATAATTACTTTTTTTTATTATTGCTTATGATTTTTAGTTCTAAGTGTAGCCTTACGACGTTGGACTTTTTTTTTCTTGTCTTTCACTTTAGTCAGTGCATGTATAGCTGTTTTGCCAACAAATATATGCGATTTCAATTCCCCAAGTTGTTTTAACCACCAATGACTTTTTTGAATCCCATTATATTTAGGAACTGTACTCCATTCAATATTTTTTTCTTTTCTAAATTTTTCAATCTCATTTATTGGTAATAATATGATTTTGATTGCACTGGTGTAATTTTGAACCCAATTTATAAAATCGTCAGCATTTTGTATCGATTCTTCATGAACTCTTTTTAAGTTATGTGAAGTAGCATAATGCTTTAGAAGCCCACCTATTCCATCAACGGCTCCTTTCCCATGACCAGTCGCAGAAAATAACCATTTCATTTGATAAGAAAAATGTTTGAATTCATGTAGCTGAAAACGATTTTTAAATTGGCTTGCAGCTCCATCTGATATAATAGTGACTTTAGTAACTAAATCATTTTTCATAAGATCGATAATTTTATTTATTGCTAATAGCGCATATGCAGTATCATGCTTTTTGTCGTCACTAACGATCGCAAAGCTTTGCGTTATCTCTCCTTGGTAACAGACTGCAGTAAAAATAGAAATTTGATTATTTACCCAATGATTTCCTTGAACCGCTTTATTATTTATTATAGACCAATTTTCTGCAAAATCAACGTGGATAATTAACTTAGTAGGATCAGCTTTACCTTCTTTTTCTTTTTTTATAGCTTCACGTTGAATATTTTTTATGTATACGTGAGTACTTGCTTTTAGTGCGCAGATTAAAAATTTTTCTTTAAAAACTGATAAGCTTACTGATTGTTTGATAAGATTACCATTATCCCACAAAGCAAATGTAATTTCATCTTCACAATTTTCTTTCAGTTTTAACAATTTTAATGTGATACCCTCACTACCGGGGCAATAATTGCATTCTTGCAAGAAACACGAATCAGATGGTTCAGAACACAACATTGCGTTAGTTATTTCTGAACGAATTAAATCTAATTCAGAATTATTATCGCCTCTAAAACGAATTAAACTTGTAAAAAACAGTTCAAAATTTTCGCAATGTACACAAAGACAAGTTTCCTTCACAGGGCTTGTTAAGACGAAACTTGGTCTTAGACTATAGAATTTCGATTTTCCTATTTGTAAGTTTGGATTTTCTTGTCTTAATTGAATATATGTTTCTTTTAAGCTTCGAGTAAGAAACCGTTTAACTTTTTTAGTTTTTGTATTATTAACTTTAACAGTAGCAACATCAGATTTATTTGGACTTTGTCTACTACAATTGAAATCATCATTCAAAAAATATTCCATAGCGATATTTGTTGTATTTTCATCAATAGGATGACCAGTATATGAATCTGGCTCCGAATAAACTCCTTTATTTTTCACGAGATTTCTTGATTTATTTATCATATACTCGCTTATATTCGGGAATAGTGAGCAAATTTTTATTTTGCTTAATTTTGAAGGTAGTAGAGTTAGAAGTTTTATTTTCTTCGAAACAGAAGAACATTTTTCTAAAGCCGATTTAAAATTTTCTACAAATTCGTTCCAATAGTTTTCAGTCGAACTTTTGTCCGATTCTATTGATTCAACTGAAATGCCATACGCATCTTCTAATTTACTTCCGACAGTAGCAGAAAAAGCTGAAATTACAGATTTTTTCTCTTTAGATGCGTAATTTTCTGTTAAATTTTTAGGTATTGCAGTTTTTCTTTTTAGCGGCGTTCGGTCTTGGGGATAAAATCATCATGTTTTCCGCTAAAAAGTTCAGTGATTTCATTTTCAGATGTAGATTCAAGATCACTTAAAATCATTTTTGATATGCGTTCATGGCAATTTTTGCATACATTAGTAGAGGGCAGTATCTTTAAATCTGGATAAAGCTGTGCCAAATTATTGGCCAAATCTTCCAACGGTCTAAAACGTTAATTTCTGCTTTTATAAACTACCTTCTTATGCATTTAAAAAAAATCGGGACATCGAATTCTTGTAGAAGAGTGAATTTCGGACATCGTAATTGCAGAGTTTTGTTTACTTTTTCACAAGTCCGAAAAGTACCTTTTAAAGCAGACGTAAGAATAACTAGCTTGTATATAACAATTCTAATATGCTGTTTTGGTTACGCGAGGTATTTGTCCGCGAATGAGCCTCCTATTGTCTGTACATCGAAACATACATAATATAGATATACACGAATAGAATTATTATTTTCCATTTTTTAATATTAATTTTTATATTACGAATTTATATATATATATATATATATATATATATATATATATATATATATATATATATCACTATTGATGATATATACATACATACAAAGGTAAACAAATAATAAGCGAAGCATGCGACAGCGTTAGAATGAACATTGCTTAAGACTTTCGAACGTATATACAAAAATTTTTCACCAATAAAATTTGTGAATTTTTTTTCTCGCTTCAAACAAATAAGTACGGGATCAACTAAGTGCCATTAGATAGGTAATTTGGTCCTCTATGAGCACAAAAAATATCAGCAAAAAAAAAAATGGGTTTTTCGAGAAAAATGCATGTGCATAAAAAGTGCATTTTTTGGTAAAATGCACATATCTTAGTCATTTTTTAGTCTTTTTTGAAATTTCTTGCACTGAATTAAAGAGAGCTTAAAACATAATAAAACAAAATAAGGTTTACCAAAATTCATTGAAAATTGGTAAAACGATAGCCCTCTAAAGTTATTCTCAACATTTTCAGTTTTAACATTTAGTTTTTGTATGCAATTTTCAAAAGTGCATATCTGATGCAATTTTTATATTTCAGCAAAATAAAAAAATACGTATACCCTTATTTTTAGGGTAGAATAACATACTCCATTAGCGCAGTAATTGGTGATT
This sequence comes from Anastatus disparis, assembly GCA_017163975.1. NCBI lineage: Eukaryota > Metazoa > Arthropoda > Insecta > Hymenoptera > Eupelmidae > Anastatus > Anastatus disparis. The sequence goes on from JAFFSR010000249.1 coordinate 6,945,905, forward strand.
TGAGTGTATACTGACTGTTCGATTTGAAATGGAATCAGCCTTTATGAAAACCATTTGATAGATTTGCTCCAAAATTTGTATGCAAGTTATTCGCTATTGTTTGAGGAAAATTAGCTTTGGAAAACTCATTCCTTTATCGCAGTTTTAATTTTGGAGCATTTAGAAATTTTTTGAAAAAATGTTTATTTTTCATTTTTTTTTTGTATTGCACAAAAACCATTTGTTAGATTTGCTCTAAAATCATTATGCAAATTATTCGCTATTGCCATAATCAAATAAGCTTTGGAAAACTTATTTTCTTAGCGCAGTTTTAATTTAAGAGAATTTTGAAAATTTTTTAAAAAAATTTATCATTTTTTTGGGTCTTACGTAAACCACTCTAAGAATTTGTTTAAAAATTTGTATAGTTATTATTCGCTACTGTTCAAATAATAAAACCATTTGAAAACTGATTTTCTTAGCATACTATTAATTTTAGAGCATTTTGAAAATTTTTAAAAAAGTTGTTATTTTTTATTATTTTTCTATTTTACGAAAACCATTCGATAGATTTGCTCCAAAATTTTTATCCAAGTTATTCGCTATTGTCTAAAGGAAATAAGCTTTGGAAAACTTATTTTCTCAGTGCAGTTTTAATTTAAGAGAATTTTGAAAATTTTGAAAAAAATGTTTATTTTTTATTTTTTTTTATATTACACTAAAACCGTTCGGTAGATTTGCTATAAAATTATTAAGAAAATTATTTGTTATTGCCTTAATAAAACAAGATTTGAAAAACTTATTTTCTTAGCGCAGTTATAATTTTAGAGCATTTTGAAAATTTTGAAAAAAATCTATTTTAAATTTTTCATTTTTTTGGATCTTACGTAAACTACTCTAAAAATTTGCTTAAAAATGTGTATAGAAATTATTTGATACTGTTAAAATAATAAAAACATTTGAAAACTGGTTTGTATGTAAGTTATTTGTTACTGTCTGTAGAAAACAAGTTTTGGAAAACTAATTTTCTCAGTGCAGCTTTAATTTAAGAAAATTTTGAAAATTTTCGAACAAATTTTTATTTTTCATTTATCTTCTTTCCTAGCGTGGTTACGATTAGAAATTTCGTTGTCATCGTTCTTTTAAAGTACAAATTTAGAAATAAATATTAATGTTAGATATTTTTTTTATATTAAAATCACATTTAAATAAATATAAAAAAATTAATGAAATTCCAAGAGCTCTATGAGAAAGCATTCCGAAGCACTTGGCAGCGTTTTTAATTGTGATTTATGTGGAGGTGAATCGTTGGGCATTAAAGAATGCCCAACGGTTGCACTTATATTACATATTGTGTCTTTAGATATGTTTAACAGTAATTTAAATGTTGCATGTACTGTAATACCATCTTGAAATAAATTAGTTATATATGTATGTATATATATATATATATATATATATATATATATATATATATATATATATACATATATCTATACAGTTTTCAGTAAACTTTTCATTTAATAAACTTATTAGTGTATTAAAAATGATTCTTTGATCATTTGTTAAAATATCAATAACAGACCCAATATTATAAATATTATTAACTAGACTATATTCAATTTCGTTATTTTCAATATAGTATTCTAAAGTAGGTAAATTAAAGTCTTTGAATTGAAATCCATTATTAGTTAAAATATCATTTATTATGCTAAATGCGTACTCTTCACCTTTTTGTATATCCGTTTTCGGAGGGTAAAAATGGATTTTATATTTTTTATATTGTTAGAGTATAAATATTAAAATATAGATAGAATGTCATATTATATGTAATAGATGGCGTTACTAGCGAAACCGTAAGGAAGCTGAATAATGTTTAAAAATGTAAAACCTTGAGGCAGTTACAAAGAAACAATTGAGAGAGTAGGATCGTGAGGTGCTCTCAATTAATAAATATACGTTATATTACGAAGTTTCTTTGTCATTCAACGAGATACCTTTTAATTCCTTTCCCGTCCTTTTAAGAACCTGTGAATATTAGATATACCTACATATTTTGTAATTATTGAATGTAGTTATAATATCTGGTGACCGTAAGACAGGACGGGAAGAGATAATTTTTTGAGTGTCCACGGAATTTTGTATTGACACCAAGATGGACGCTGCTAAGAAGTCACGCAAGATTCAACGCTCGTTATTTTCAAAGTGCCTAACTAGTTTCGAGAATAAGTGTAATAACGCGAACGTGTCACTAGTGGAAAGACAGATTGCAATGCAGTTGCTTGACTCACGAATGTCAGAACTTGAAGTAGTTAATGGCCAATATATCGAGTTAATGATCGCATCTACCGCAAGTGAAGAGGATATTGAAAAAGAAATCGAATCGCATCAACAATATAAAATTAAATATTTAACAGCGAAGTCTCTCTTGAGCGTTCAAGACAATCAAAACAGAGAGCCAAGCGATTCACGGAATTCTACTACTCGAGAAAAACCTTTCAAGAGACCTACGCTTGAAATTCCGAAGTTTTCTGGAAGTATCAGTGAGTGGCTAAATTTTTGGTCACATTTTAAAAAGATCCATGAAGACAATAACCTCTCTAAAGAGGATAAGCTTGAATATCTCAAGCAAATAGTGGAAAAGAACTCGAAAGCAGGAAATGTAGTACATGGCTATCCTACTACAGCTGAGAATTACGACAAAGCTTTCGATAGTTTGAAAAACCGCTTCGGTAGAAATGACTTGCTTATTGAGTATTATACGCGCGAACTGTTGAATTTAGTACTTCAAAATAATAAAAATAAAGATAAAATAGTGTCATTATCGAGTGTTTATGACAAAGTGTCTGCGCATATACGCGCTTTAGAATCTTTAGGAGTGACAAGTGATAATTGCGCCATGATGGCTTGCCCGTTGGTAGAATCGTCACTGCCTTAAGAGACATTGAGAATATGGCAGCGTAAAATGTCGGAAGCGGCTGTCGAGAAAAATATTCAAACAAATCGTTTGACACGGCTGCTTGAATTTTTAGGAAAAGAAGTTAAAAATGAAGAGCGGTTTAGTATGTCAATGACCGGTTTTTCAATTAAAAATGAAAACGAGAAAAACGAAAAAATCAAGACAGCAAGAACAAAGACAGAAGCTTCACGTACTGGAAATGATATAGCAACAGCCAGCGCGCTATTATCGACCGAGGGTAAACGTAAGAATTGTATTTTTTGTAACGAATTTCATGAAAACTCCTCTTGTGAAAAAGCGAAAAAACTATCTTTAGAAGCACGTAAAAAATTAGTTAAAGATAACGGCTGTTGTTTTAAATGTTTAAAATTAAATCATCTCTCAAAATATTGTAAAGTAAAAATAACGTGTGAACGATGCGGTGGTCGACACTCGATTCTTATGTGTTTTAATACTAATAATAAATCGGATAATATAAATGAGACCGCAAAAGTAAAAAATGATTCGAATGATTTTAAAGAACATAATCTTTCAAGTTTTAGTTTTTTGCCTGAAGTACATTTACAAACTTTGCGCGTTGTGTTATATTCGAATTCAAAAGAAAAAGTTGTACGTGCATTAGTAGATTGCGGTTCTCAGAGATCCTATATACGAACGGACGTTGCTGAATTCTTAGAATACGAGCGTGCGAATGAAGTCGACATCGTTCACGAGTTATTTGGCGGAGTTTTAACTAATAGCGAACGACACAATGTTTACGTCGTACACATGAAAAGTATAGATGAAAAATACGCGTGTAATTTTCAAGCGATTGATAAGCCTGTAATTTGTGCGAATATTCCTAGCATTAAAAATAACGACTGGCTTTCGGAATTATGCGATAAAAACATTTCACTAACTGATTTCCAATCTAATGTAAATAATAATGAGGAAAGTATTGGATTACTTATTGGTGCAGACATTAGTGGAAAGCTTATGACAGGCCGTAAACACGATCTATTAAACGGACTTACAGCAGTTGAATTTTCAGTAGGATGGACTGTTGTAGGTAAAGTGCCTAAGGTTAAAAGACGCGACGCTGTTGAGAAAATAACTACAATGTATGCACGCGACGCGAATATAAGTGACTTATGGAAATTAGATACGTTGGGAATTCGAGATCCTTCTGAAATATCTGATTGTTTAAAAAATGAAAAAATAGTCAAAGATAATTTTTTAAAAACGGTTTATTTAACGGATCAAGGAAGATATTCAGTTGACCTGCCGTGGGTCAAAGATCATGCTCCAGTCTCTTTTAATTATGAATCGGCTCGTAAACGTTTGAATTTTTATTATTATATGAATAACACTCGTGTTATTATATGAATAACACGATAAATAAGTTAAATAAAGATGGGCTCTATAATGAATATAATAACATTTTTTATGAATGGTTGAAAGAGGGCATTATAGAGTATGTACCTGAAAGCGAGTTTGGACTTCTGGCTCACTATCTACCGCATAGACACGTAGTCAAACTCGGAAGCACGACGAAGGTTAGGCCGGTATTTGACGCGTCGGCTAGGGAGGAAGGGTTTCCTTTATTAAATGAATGTTTAGGAAAAGGACCCAACCTTATTGAAATGATTCCAACTTCTTTAATTCGATTTCGTGAAAATAATATTGGAGTATTAGCCGATATTCGCCGCGCCTTTTTACAGATAGAAATAAATAAACGTGATCGTGATTTTTTACGTTTTATATGGGTAAAAAATAATGAAAATATAATTTTCCGACATAAAAGAGTAGTTTTTGGTTTAACATGCAGCCCGTTTCTATTGGGTGCAGTACTAGAATTTCATTTCGAGTCGATTTTGAAAAATATTTCCGATGATGCGAGTGATGAATATAAAAGAAATATAATCGAGAAACTCGCAAAATCCTTCTATGTAGATAATTGCACTACTAGTGTAGATTCTTTGGACGAACTCAACGAGTTTATTTGTCAAGCGCGAGCTATAATGTTGGAAGGAGGTTTTGACTTGCGGGGCTGGGAATATTCTTACGAAGCCTCTGAAAATGAAGTCACCTCGGTGCTTGGTTTAAAATTCAATAAATTAAGAGATACGCTTTTAATCAATCAGTCGATAACAAATACTTTACCTGAAGAAAAAGTAACCAAATGATTTATTTTGTCTATGGCTAATAAAGTGTTTGATCCTATCGGATTTACTAGTCCCGTTACTTTGATACCGAAATTGCTTTTAAAAAATTTACACGAGAAAAAGATGAGTTGGGATTCACCTGTAGATGATAATACAGAAAGGGAATTTTTAACTTGGTATAAACAATTGAATTTCTTAAGTTCTATTGAAATTCCACAGAAATTAGGCAAAGGTAATTCGTCCCTGCATACATTTTGTGATGCGATCAAGCTCGCGTACGCGACGGTATCATTTTTACGCGTTGAGACAGATACGGGAGTTTTAGTTAATTTAATAGCGGCAAAGTCACGAATTGCGCCTAACAAGACGACTATTCCACGGTTAGAACTTTTAGTAGCGACTATCGGAAGTCGTCAAACACGCGAAATTTTAAAAGCGTTAGATAAATCGGATATCCCTGTCTTTTACTGGTCTGACTCATCGACAGTTTTAACGTGGATAGCAGAGGACAGACAATGGAATATTTTCGTTTGGAATAGAGTTCGAGAGATCAGAGAACTGACTAAAAGAGGCACGTGGCGGTATATACCAGGGGAGCTCAACCCCGCAGATCTACCTTCTCGCGGCTGCCAAGCTAAGCAGCTATTAGCATCGCGTTGGTGGGAAGGCCCCGTTTGGCTGAACGAACCTCCAGACCGTTGGCCTAATATTTCCGATAGAATCGACCTGAATAAAGTAAACTGTGAGCTTAAAAAGGTAGCTCTAATCTCCTTGATCAGTAAGACGAATATAATAGATTACGACATCGTTAATAGATTTTCTTCTTTTGTCAAACTTATTAGATTTTTGACTATTATGTACAAATTTAAAAATTTTTTATTGAAAGATAAAAAAAAAAAACGCGAGGAGATAAAAAAGGGAATTTCATACAAAGAAATGCAACAGACTGAGAAAAAATTTTTTAAAGTATTGCAAGATGAAATGTTTTTATCGGATAAAGATCCAAAATTAAAGAACTTACAGACGTTTGTACACTCTGACGGACTATTACGCATAAAAACAAAAATTTTTGAGAGAAACGATAAATTTTCTTTTCTCTGTCCTATAGTTCTAGATTGTAAAAATAATATCGTAGAAATGATTATTAGGGAGTCACACGAAAGTCTATGTCATGCAGGTGTACAAACGACTATGGCATATTTAAGAGAACGATTTTGGATTTTACGTATGCGAAAAACAGTACGATCTGTGATTTCAAAGTGTGTTATTTGTAAAAGGTATGAGAGTAAAAGTTTAAATATAGAATCTCCTTCTTTACCTTTAAATCGCGTAAAAGACGCTACAGTTTTTGATGTTACGGGAGTTGATTTCGCAGGTCCACTATTTTTACGCAATAATCAAAAAAGTTGGATTTGTTTATATACGTGTGCTATATATCGAGCAATACATCTCGAACTTGTAACATCGCTATCTACAAAGACGTTTTTAGACTGATTCCGTCGCTTCATTAGTCGCAGAGGTAGGCTGACTACCATATACAGCGACAACGGAACAAATTTTATAGGAGCAGAAAATGCGTTTAAAACCATAAATTGGAGCTTTGTGCAGAAATATAGTTGTGCAAAAAGGATTGAATGGCGCTTCAATCCACCTTCCGCGGCCTGGTGGGATGGATGGTAAGAGCGACTCGTGGGATTGACAAAAAATATTTTAAGAAAAACATTAGGTAAGGCGTGTCTTACTTACAAAGAATTAAACACTGTACTGTGTGATTGTGAAGCAACACTCAATTCGCGCCCGCTAACTTATTTATCGGAAGATCCTAATGATTTGCGAGCGCTCACGCCGAGTATGTTTTTACATGGAATTAAAGATGTAGAAAATCCTGATCTCGATATTATTGAACAAACTGATATGAATACGCGTTTTAAAAATAAGCAGATGTTAATGGAACTTTTACGCAAAAAGTTTCGTAAAGAATACTTAATTCATCTCGTAAATAATAATAGAAGACAAGAGTCACGAAGCATTGATATCGGTGATATTGTATTCATTGGCGACGACTCACAAAAAAGAATCGATTGGCCTCTCGCGAGAGTCGAACAGCTGTTCATAGGTCGAGATAATAAAGTGCGCGTCGCTAGACTTAAAACTAAAGAAGGACAGTTAACTCGCCCTATTCAACGCGTATATCCACTCGAAATTACAAACAAAAACCTCGATGAAGAGTGCATGTTACGTGAAAAACTGTGTGGAATAGGACCTTCCAATATAATAAATTGTAATGAGATCACAGAATCGGAAATCGCACTTACAAAACCTATAACGACTTGAAGTGGTCGAATTTCACACAAGCCAGATCGTTTTAAGTGTAATTAAAGTTTACAATAACAAAAAAAATGAATGAATAATACACGCATTTTTTCTTCTTAATATGTTGTTTCTAATTTTTTGTAGCTTATGCATATTTTTTAGTTATAAGATTTCATGCGAGATTGTATACTACGTAAATTTTTTATATTCTTAATGTAGTATGTACTTCAAAGAAAACAAATATGTAATAAAACCATATATATTTAAGATATGATTGAGTCAAAGCTTCAAGGTGGGAGGATGTTAGAGTATAAATATTAAAATATAGATAGAATGTCATATTATATGTAATAGATGGCGTTACTAGCGAAACCGTAAGGAAGCCGAATAACGTTTAAAAATGTAAAACCTTGAGGCAGTTACAAAGAAACAGTTGAGAGAGTAGGATCGTGAGGTGCTCTTAATTAATAAATATACGTTATATTACGAAGTTTCTTTGTCATTCAACGAGATACCTTTTAATTCCTTTCCCGTTCTTTTAAGAACCTGTGAATATTAGATATACCTACATATTTTGTAATTATTGAATGTAGTTATAATATATATAATTCTCGAGCATTAATTGGATTGTGAAGTGTACAAATGTAACCAAATAATGAATGAAGAGCTTTGGGTAATCGAGATTTACATGATTCTTCTAAACATTTATCCCACTCATCATCAATTTGAAATAAATTTCTTATTTTCGCTACTTCAAAGAAGGTTGCGTATATGATTTCATCAAAAGTTTTCAAGCTATCAAAAGATGTTGCAGCTTTAAGATGAAGTAGAAATAATCTTGAGGAGAATCTTTCTCTTTATTTTGGATTAAATAAGTACATTGCGGTAAAATAAGGAGTTTTCATTTTTATTATAAACGAATAATCTATGAATTGTATGCGAAAGTTCACTAATATTATATTCCAATATGCGATGCATAGCTTCTGGCGAGAAAACGTATCTTGTTTTTATATATTGTTTAATTACATCATAAAACACATCCATAACGCCTATTATTAAACATAATTCAATATTAATATGACAATTAAACTTCAGTCATAAATATGGGTTATAAGGAACAACAAGTCTTTTGTCTACTATCTGTATATATTGTCTGCCCTCTTGTTTTTCGTCTAAATTATCTTATTTTTACTGTTTCTTCGTCGATAAATAGGATAACCATTTGCCATTATCGTAGTTTCATTAAATTGTTTTGAGAAGTTTTCCGTACACTTCCATGATTCTTTATCCACACAAGGTGAGTTTTTATTCTGATCTCTACAATGGCCATGGATCATAAATTAATATACTATTTTATATAATCTAGGATTCTCATTCTTATTTGGAATTTCAGCTACTATAAATTTATTAACGTATTCACTATCGTGAATTTTATCATCTTCACTTAAAAATATTAGCATATGTGCATGCAATAGTCCTCTCTTTTGAAATTTTACTACGTATGAATATGCAATGCATTTTCCCAAAATATGTTTTTTAGTTAATTGCTCTATTAATATTTTTAATTTTTGATAAAATACTTAAACAACAATATCTGGTCTATCTGTAACTTCTTCATTTTTTCCTATATTATTTGTGATTTCTTCTCATTTCAGATTGCATGTCATAGTAATACAAAAATCTGGTTTTCCCAATGCATTTTCCAAAAATATGTTTTTTAGTTAATTGCTCTATTAATATTTTTAATTCTTGATAAAATACTTAAACAACTGGTCTATCTGGAACTTCTTCATTTTTTCCTATATTATTTGCGATTTCTTCTCATTTCAGATTGCATGTCATAGTAATACAAAAATCTGGTTTTCCAATTCTTTGTATTAATGTTTTTCAGTAATATTTTTCAAAAATCCATTACACCTTGATAAAGTTCTGTTTTTAAGGAATCTTGATTTTTTTCACAAAATATAATCTTGAATTTTCTATATTAACCCATGAATCAAAATATTTTGTTGTGTTAATTTTCCTCAATTAAAAAATTGGCTAAATTCATTTCTAATGTTTAATTTATTGGAGCAAAATCCAAGTGCTGACATATGTTTTCTACTTTTATTTGAATTCATGTTTAACATCCATCCAAAACCACCATTTGGATATATAAGTGGATATATCATGGGATCTACATGCTTTCTTATATATGGAATTCTTATTAGTCCAGGGACAAACTACATAAGTCGTGGCCGATCGAGGTCCTCGATTGTACCCAGGTTTTTTGAATGTATTTTGGCCTGCTGAATCTGAATTTTTTGGGTAGAAAGTCTGAAAATGGTGCATTTAATAATTATTAACAATTTTAAATTGTTAATGAATATTAAATGCACAATAGCTTAAATTATTTGTTAAAATGTAAACTTAATGATTACAGTAGTTGGCAACAGTATTTATAATGATTACATTACCCATTAATCGCTCAAAAAAGTACGGTTTACGAGCACCCATGCGACGCCAGGGTCTGTACATAGGTAAGCTGTAAACGGTACTTTTTGAAGCGATTAATAGGTAATGTGATTATTATAAATACTGTCGCCAACTACTGTAATCTTCAAGTTTACATTTTAAAAAACAATTTAAGCTATTGTGAGTTGAACTTAAAGCAGTAAGGAGTAAGCTATAGGCTGTCAATTTTTAAAAAATCGCGGTCTTTCAAGCTTTGCGATTTTTTTCTGTCGATTCAATGCATTTTAGCAATATGTTTATAGGAATCTTTTTTGCTCAAAATAACCTAAGAAATATGATAAAATTCAGCGACCAAAAGAATCTCCTAAATATCGATATTTAGTCGGATTTCTATCATATGTATCCATAAAATACGAGAATAAGCTTAAAAAAATCGTTTTCCAACCAAAAAGACTCCTGTAATCTTTTTATTACCATCTTAAACTATAATTTCACCGCGTCATCTTTAAAGTAACCTTAAAAATTTATTCACTGACCAATAACTTACTTGGTACTGATTTTTAATCTTATTCAGTACAATTTTTGGCCGAAAGATATAAAATTAACCTCAAAAAATGCATATAGTGACTAAAAATGACCTCAACTATAATTTTTCTGACGTATTCGAAACAATTCTTTGTATGATTTCTTTGAAGTAATCTCAAAAACATATCGATGGATTCTAAGAGCTTCTTACTGAGATTGTTTATATTGTTCAGTGTGATGTTTTGTCGAGCACCACCAAAATATCGCCAAATAATGCGCCTAGCCAGCAAAAATATTTCATGTTGTGCTACAGCATTATTTAAAAGTAATTAACATCAAAATAGTAATGTAATATTACTAAAATATTTTACTATTTTGAAGATACATTAGTGAGCCGAGCTTGTGTTGGAGTACAAGCAAGCAGGTGAGCCCCACACAGTATAAAACGTTTTAAACATTTTCGAAATATTTCAAAACATTTCATGCTGTGTGGGACAGCTCTGTAGTCTATATTGTGTTACCGTAAAAGATGTAGTTTCTGATTATATAAAAGAAATCATGCCCTGACAAGAATCCCGTTCTTTATGGTATTAACTGTTCAAATTAAAAAATAAAGACAATGATTACATAACACAAGAACGTAACAATAATTTACAAAAATATGCACATTTAGGCAATCTGAAACTGAAAATAAATTAGTCTGCTATTTTAGTTGATAACGAAAAAAATATTATCTTCATTAAACTTAAAATATGATTTAAGAGGCCACCGTATCTCTCTGTCCTTTTCTGATTACAAAATTATTTTTTATTCAAAAACTAACAGATGAAGGCAGAAATGAAGAGATAGTTTTGATGTGTATAATGAAAATTGATACTTTCTTTTATGAAGACAGGTTAATTTTTTCGCTTCATTTTCGAGAAAAGTTGGAATAACTTATGAAATTAGAGATTAGAGGCTAAAAATACGATTTTCAAATTATTTCAACTTTTCTAGAAAACCAAGCGATAAAATTAATTTATTCTCATCAGAGAAAATATTGCTATTTATTATACGCATCGAAACCATCTTTTAATTTCTGCCTCCAGTAACTAGTTTTTATAAGAAATAATTTTTAAATAGAGTCGGTAAAACAGGTATCTGTGTCGGTATACAGCAGTCTCTGAATTATTAAAAAAATTGTTAATTTTTAAATTACTAATTTTTTATTTGCTTACTATTTGTTATTCATTATTTTTCTTTGTAATTCAGTTAGGGTCAATCAGCCGGTAAATGGACACCTCCAATAACTGGACAAAATTGAAGATAAGTCTTGAACATTCAGTTCTCTTATGTGTAACTAATCTTCTGCATGTAGAGTAATTAAATTGCAAAATTATAGTGCAATAAAAAATTTTTAATCATTAAGAAGGGGCCGAACTATCTGTCTTTGTCTAATAGCGTTTTTCATCATTCATGTAAACACTATCCGGTATAACAAGAAAAAAATAGCAGCCCCCGCTAGATATTAGTATGATAAGTAAATTTTGTAATAATAACCAAATTTTTTCACTGCGTAGTTTTTGAATAATTAGAGACCTACCAAAAAAAGATAGGTTATATTCTTGATTGCTAGTAGGTCTCTAATTAGTCAAAAACTATGTGGTAAAAAATTTGGTTGTTATTACAAAATTTACTAATTATACTAATATCTAGCGGGGGCTGCTATTTTTTTCTTGTTATACCGGATAGTGTTTACATAAATGATGAAAAACGCTATTAGACAAAGACAGATAGTTCGGCCCCTTCTTAATACTATTAATTTGACAAAACTTCTAAAAGTGTCCATTTACATCGGTACAGGCCATTTTGAAATTTTCAAATTTATTTTTAGGTTATGTTCGAGACTCATAAGGTTCTATATAATCACTAAATATATGCGTTTTATCGTCCTCTTTTCCTCGATTTAAAATTTTGAAGTCCCATTAAGGATTCACCTAATTATAGCAAAAAAATCGAAAAACACGTTTTTTGAGGTTATAAAGCCAATTTAGACCATAGGAATCTGAAACTTTCAGGATTTTAATTTTCTGACAAGACAAAAAAATAAGCAAAGTTTCAGGGAAATCCGAGTTAAGGCCATTTTTACCTGCTTATTCGGCTATACTCTTTGCGGGAGAAAAGTACTTTTCTCCTGCTTATTTTTAATGTCATTGACGTTGTCGAGCGTAAAGAACTTTTTGCCCTGTGAATTCGGTAGAAATAGGTACGCTTTGCTCGCTTAATTTTACAGTGATTAATGTTGGTGGCCGTATAGAACTTTTCTCCCTCTAATTTAGTGGGAAAAAGCAAAATCATTCAGAAGTATAAATCGCAATAGAATTCCAATTGGAATTCCATCATGGATTTCCATAAAATTCCAATTTAAATTCCAATTAAGCTTTTTAAACGGGGTTATCATGAATGTGTTTATCATAGATGGGATTCTGTTGATATGCCAAATTCTAATTATTATTTTTCAAAGATTCTTGATTGCTTTCTATAATTTTATTGTGTTATGAAATTTCACTTTTTTGCTGCAGTATATTCCAAATTTTTATTTTTTCAATCACATTTGTAATTTTTTCAAATTTTTTATTCATTTTATAATTCTTATTAATTTTTTAAATTACATTAATGTTTTGAGAATAAATTTGATTTTCCCGTTGAATTATAATTAAATTTTTCAATTCTTCAATCGAAACTCTTGTTAATTTTATTGATTTTTTATCATTATTAAATTTATTTTTCAATTTTAGAACTGGTTCTATAACAATAATTACCAGTTCAAAATTGTCTTTGTCATCAGGAATTTGTACTTTTGCATTAAATCATTAATTTGAGTAAGATTAAATATAACAATTATTGAAGATTTCGAGATTGTATAATTAGTATTGAATTTCATAGATTTCATACATAATTTAAATTTAATAAATCTATTTTTTGTATGGATAAAGATATTAAATCTACTACAATACAGAAATTGATAGGTTAAAATTCTTTTTTACTTTAAAATTAGCTAGACATAAACTTACCGAATACACATTTACGCATATTCATACAGACATACACAAATATCTACACACTTACACATACATATACATGCATACACTTATGCACAAACACATAAACACTTACACATACGCACATTATTCATACTCAGTTCGAATTAATTTTCTCGCTTTTGCTGCCTTAAAAAAGGTTTTGTATATAACACCATTAAAAGTTCTAAGACTTTTGGAATTTATCGCAGCTTTTACGTTAAGCAAAAGTGATTTTAAAAAGTATTTTCCTCTTTGTTAAGAGGCAATCATATAGTTCTGTCCTTGTCTAATCTAAATTTTCGTTACGATTAATAAATTAAATATTTTTATACAAAAGTAAAGGCAGAACCCAATAGTTTTAAGAATGAACAATCGATTCTATTCTATGAAAAAATATAAAATTTTCATTAATTTTCGGGTGAAGTCTGAAATGAAAAAACAATCGAATTTTATAAGTTAATTTTAACTGTTTTTTCGTTTCAGACTTTACCCGAAAACTAATGAAAAGTTTATATATTTTCATAGAATAGAATCGTTTATTCGCCCTTAAATATATTGGGCTCTGCCTTTACTTTTGTATGAAAATATTTAATTTATTAATCATAACGAAAATTTAGATAAGACAATGACAGAACTATACGGCCACCTCAATGAGCAACTAAGCACATTCTTGCCCCTTGCTTCAGAGTGGTAAACTGTATAGTATTATCTTTGTTTGATACATTAATTTCATATCTACTGATCTTATGATAAAAAGTTGTGGAGTTTGGTATAACAATTCCCCTGATCAGTAAAGATTTTTTAATTTTCTTACTTTCTGTCCATATTTGGTTTGTTTGATTAAAAACATAATATTTCCGTAAATCGAAATGTAAATAATCATGAGCCTCTATATTATTTTTATTGAGTTCAAACTACATAATAAGTGTTATATTAATATTTTAATTAACAATCCTGTTTTTAGATATTTATTTAAATACACATATTGCTCATATTTATTGTAGTCAATAACCTACCAATTATATGTTGTACAAATTTTATATTTATTATTTTATATTTATCATAATGTTAAAATTTAACAGATTTTACATACATTTCTCCAATGATTTATTCTAAAGGAGATATTATAAAATTTCTATTACATTATTTTAAACTACAAATTGTCTAAAATTTCATAATAATCGCGTTTATTTTAACATGTACGTGATGTACGCCCAACGTTAATGGATTCTTTCCGAATGTTTTAAAATCCTGAACTTTCATTGGGCCGTTCCGTTATTTCCTTTGTATTGGAGAATTCCAAAGAGATTCGGAAAGAATCTAACGTAGGGTGTACAATATTATTCTTGAAATAAATAAAACATCGAATTAGAAACGTGATTTTCTTTGTCTATAATTTACAGTTTATAAAAATTTTTACTTTTACAATGGATTATATTATAAATTGATTCGTTTTTGAATAAATTTTATCGATATTTTAACTCTAATTAATATTTTTTAATGAACATACAAATATTAAATTTAGTACGAAACTACAATATAAAAATTATTAAGCTGAATCTATTCTTATTTACTTAAAATTAGTTATTTATACATAATATAATATACGAAAATTCAACTAACCGACGTTCGGAGCGAGGTATTTTTTGCCAGTGTTTTATTAAGCTATGATCGGGATGGCAGAAAAGAACGTAATTCAATTTTATTAATAAATGGACAAATTTATAAGAATTAACAAAGTTTGAATGAATTTCCTACCAACGAAGAAGATTCACCAGACATATTTTGTAAGTTATTCATTTAATGAATTTGAATTCGGCATATCAATTGGAATTAATTAAATAAGCATTGGTCAGATGAACAATTACCTTTGAGCAAAACGAACGAAAATACTTCTAGTAAAGAATACTCCATGTACAAGTAGCACTATTCAGTCGGAGTATAATGAAGAAGGTCGTTACTATCACAAAAAAATATTCGAAGTTCAGTTGATGACATGATCTCAAAAGTTGTATCAAATTTTGTACAGAAAATCAGTACATTTAATAAGTGCTGCCATAGCTAAGAGTTTGAGCGTAGATACACTGAGAGAAAATCCATGCCATAGAGCATTTAGTTTACGTATCCAAAGTTAGTAAGTAATATCCTATGCTTTTATAACAGAGGGGCTATTCAAGCAGTGATACATATGTATGTATCACGCTGTATGTATGCGCGCGCATACTTTTTATTCTCTCCCTCATACATATCGTCGCGATACATACATATGTATCGCTACTTAAATAGCCCCTCAGCGCCATATACTCTTACGAGGTTTATGCTATCCAAAAACGGTTTGTTTTCATGTTTTGGTAACTCTCCACTCTAATATCCTTCGATAGCTGGCGCTGTATCCTCTCATGGGACGTGACGGGAGTAAACGTGGCTTGTCCACTATTCTTTCTTTACTGCTAACTATGACATTTTTCCATCACTCAAGTCGCCTCCTCTTTTGGGATGCGACGCGAGTAAACACGGTTGCTCTATATTCAAAATCATGTCGCAAATTTTGCTAACGTATTTCCGTTGTGTGAATCTTTTTTTTTTTTTTTTTTATGAAGGAAGAGACATTTGTGACGTGGTATTTTCACTCCACAATAATTTTTTTTGTTTTTAATAATTTAAAATGATTTCTCGTTAAAAACCTGTTAAATGAAAAACATACATAATTCCCTGAGCGTGTGAATTCATAAAATCATAATCACCACACTCGTAACAGCAGCAAGGTCACCGGAAGAAACCAACAGAGGAATAATTATGTTGTATTCTTGTTTTCGGTGCTGAGCCCTGGGTGTACACAGCTGATAATATGGCCTATTGCTAAATAGCCATGTATGTTAGACTACCGACTGACGGCACTGACGAAGAAACAACTATGTACACTTGGCGGAAAGGATATTTTTCCGAATGTTAACCTTAAATGGCAGCATCGCATATTTTACCATAGGCATAAGACAATTCCAAATTATAGAGCAATTTGCGCATCATCGTTACTTATTACTTAATGACATAATTTTAGTAAACAAACAATTTTACTTTCTTTTTTCATGATCCAAATTCTAATTTTATTGAATAAAATTTTTATTTCTTAGTTCAATAATTATATAGAATCTAATATTGTGAATTTAAATTATATAAACAATAAAATTTAAGTTGTTATCATTTGAATTTTGCATGAATAACCTATAAGAAAAAACAAAATAATCATGATGCAAAACTCAATGCATAATTCGAAGTTTTCTTATGTCTGTGGTAAAATATGCAGCACTGCCCTTTGAGGTACACATTCGGAAAAATATCCTTTCCGCCAAGTGTACACACACACTCACTATGCACACACAATCAGTAAGTAGCGCGACCGATACCTGCTAACAGAAGACGGTCATACTACGTCCAGGAAGTAGCAGAGCGGTTTCAACGGCGCAAAAAGAACGAACACGTGCGAACATATTATTGTGGCGCTCGCATAGAGTATAGTTAAAAGAAAGAAAGAGACAGAGAGATAGACAGAAACAGAATGATATAATAAGCGAAGTAAAGTCGATAAAGTAGGATAGATGCGCGTATGGTAAAAAGATATTAGCTAGATAAAAAAATTGAATTATATTTAAAAAAGGGGAAAATTAATTACGTATAGTATAGAGTAGGCGTAGATATAATTTATAAGGCGCTCACGTACTAATAAGATTCGAACGCAAAGTCAAATAATAAATTTCTTTTCAAATCTGTTTTATTTTAATTTTACAAATGGCGCTACTGTACTTTAAAGAATATTTTTTTTTATTTATAATAAAGACCTGTAATAGCGTGAATTAATTAACTAACAATGAGTTAAAAATAATTTAAATAATCTGATGAAATAATTAATTAAAAATTAAAGTCAATTAGAAATAATATTCTTGATACTTAGATAGAGAATTAATTAATACTCAGTACTTCATTTTTATTTAATTAAATCACGCACACAGAGGGCGTAAAAACCGAAACTTGAAAATACTACACTAGCAAAGGAAATAAAATGTAAATTTGACTAGCAAGTAGTAAAACTACACTAGTGTAGATAGAATAAAATGATGAAAAGAACTTGATTTGATTAGAGAGTCGCGAGATAGAAAAAGATAATAGATAGGATGTAACGAGAGTAACAAAGAGAGCAATAGGAAAGAAGAAGCAGCCAACGCTCATCCTTTGCTTCCTTCTTCTTCATGCCTTACTGTCGTTCCAGTCACCGTACTTTATAGTCATTTTGTTTTCTACCGCACTAAAAGATCAAATTAATTGTTAAAGTTTCTAGTATTGTTAAAATTATTGAATTGTTATTTTTCTTTTGTTCCCATATGGAAAAAATTTTTGGATATAATTGTAAATAACTGTTAATAACTGTAAATAAATGTAAATAAATGTAAATAAATGTAAATAAATGTAAATAAATGTAAATAAATGTAAATAAATGTAAATAAATGTAAATAAATGTAAATAAATGTAAATAACTATAAAAAAGTGTTAAAAAATGTGGGAATTGAGACATAAATAACAGTTATTTACAATTATTTACAATTATTTACTGTTATTTACACTTATTTACAGTTATTAACTGTTATTTACGCTTATTTACTGTTATTTACTCTTATTTGCAGTTATTTATATTTATTTACAGTTATTTACATTTATTCACTTTTTTCACAATTATTTACAGTTATTTAGGATTATTTATAGTTTTTTACAATTATTTGCAATTATTTACATTTTCGAAAATTTGCACGAATTTATTCAATAATTTTATATATAGGCGAAAATTTTTTAAAATGTGAATAACTATAAATAATTGTAAAAAACTATGGAAAATTGTAAATAATTGTAAATAATAATAAATAACTGTAAATAACTATAAAAAACTGTAAATCACTGTAAAGAACTGTAAATAACTGTAAATAACTATAAATAATTGCAAATAATTATGAATAACATTAAATTATTCACTAATTCAAAAATTTTTGAAAATGTAAATAACTGTAAATAATTATGAATAATAGTAAATAATTATAAAAAACTGTAAATAATTGTAAATAATTGTAAATAATTGTAAATAACTGTAAATAACTATTATTTATGTCTCAATTCTGACATTTTTTAACAGTTATTTACAATTATTTACTATTATTTACAGTTTTTCACATAAATTATTTCCGTATGGGTTGTTGATTTTAAGTGATATATTATCGGTGTTAAACAGTTTTTTTTTATTTTGTTGCTATTGCTGATTTTCTATCGCGAGACTTTATTTCTTTTTCTCGCGGGTGCCATCATCGCGTTAGAGAAATTGCTAGCCATTTCCCCGGAGGGTCTATATTACCAGTCACCGGCCATTTTGGGAGAAAACTTAGCGTCATTCTTGGAGTTTTATACTTTTCTTATCTTTGATCTCCAAGGTTTTCGAATTGAGATGGCGGATGCAATTCATAGAGTACAGAATAAGGTATAATCTGATTAAATAATTTTTTTTTGGTGAAAACTTAATTAGTGAAATTCATATATAAAATCTCTTTCTCTCGCAAAGAAAGACATAGCAAATTGTTGTTAATTTAAAAAAAAGCTAGTGAAAAAGTAAAGTATAGGATTTTCCTTTTTTTTTGTTACGAAAATGAAAATAGGAGATTTTAGCAAAGAACCACAGCGGCTATAATAATAGCCACGTGGTTACTTAACCTCTAAACTAAAAAAAAATTTGTCTTAGCTTAAAGTTCATATTTTATATCTATGAGAAGTGTTTAATTTTTTTTTTATTGAAGTGAAAAGAAAAAAAAGTGAAAAGTTAATAGTGATTCGTTTTTTTTGTTGTTCTTTATTACCCAATTTCTTTGTGTAAAACTACATATAAAAATTCAGAGGTGAGATGATAGGTGAGACTCAACGAGGTTATACGAGAAAACTCGATACTTGCGCCACCAACTAGGCTCTGACCCAATCTAATTTATAATTTTCTAACAGAATATTAGCGTTAATTACGTAATTCATTATGGATTTATTGATAAGATCTTAGAATTATATTAAAAACTTTGTTATTACAAATTCTAACCTAATGAAGAATTAATAACTAATAGCTTATTTGTAATATTCTTTGAAACTGTTTTTCTCGAATGACTTTCCTTTGATCTACTTGCTTTTAATTAGAATTGTGAAGATAAAAAGTATTTAAAACTAAGTATTTGAAAAATAAAGTAGTAGTATCTGAATAAGATGTACGATTTTACGCTAAAGATGTCTCGAAGTATCGTTGGTCTAGTGCGTAACGTTTGCGTTTCTTCTTTTGAGTGCGCAAGTTCAACTCTCGGTGAGAATTATTTTTTTAAACTTTTTTATATAATATAGATAACTATAGATAAATCATTAAAAGGTATAAACTTTATGATAATTACTCAATTCATTTCAGTACTTTCAAGAGTTAAAATTAAAAACAATATATGATGTATGTAGTAAAAAATAAAATATTTAGAAAAAATGTTCTAGATAATACTATACTATTTAATGCCTAAACTCGCCTAAAATATACTTTTTTGAAAGTAATAATAAAGATAAAATAGTATTTATATTATTAAAAAGAAAGAATTGAATACAGAAGTACTCGATGATTGCTTGATTGATTTCAAAACTTTCTTAAACAAAAACTATAGATAAATCAAATAAAAAGTATAAACTTTATAATAATTACTCAATTCATTTCAGTACTTACAAGAGCTGAAATTAAAAAAAATATATGATGTAGGGTAATGACACCAGTTATCACGGGTCTCGGTAGACTTTGTCAGTTCAATCGATTGAATCTTATATAAGTACAATTTTTAATCAGAAAATGTTTGAAACGTATTATTCATAACATAATTAAAAATTATATAACAAAAAAGTATACCAAAATAGTAAATTATTTAACTAATATTAAATTTGAAATAATATTTTTTTTAACCTATTGTTACGAACTCAATCCAATTTTTACGACCCAGTTTATTACGAACACACCAGTTATTACAACCCAAACATTACGACAATTTAACTGACAGTTTCGAGGTTATGTTTCAATAACAGTACTATTATTTACGACTCTATTTAGATTTCAGGCAATCTTTTACTTATTTGTAAATGTCGATTTAAGAATGACTGAAACGCTTTTCTTTCAGGTCTGTTATTTACAAACGGAATCGTCTTTTTCAATTCATCACAAATTTTCTTGACGCTGTCACAGAGCATCCACGTGTAACCTATTCCATAGTTTCTTTTGTATATATGCTAATATATATATACACGTGTGAACGATAAATGTATATTTTTTCTTTTCTAGATTTCAATATCTTTAAAATTGATTATTGATTTTTCAAAATCAATGTATTTGTAGTTTAAGAGGAGGTCACGTATCTCTGTCCTTTTCTAATCAAAGAATTTAGTTTTTTACAGAAACTAATAACTTTAGCAAAAAATGAAGAGAAAGCCGCATCTTGTATCAAAAAAAGCAATATTTTCTTCGATAAGAAAAAATTAATTTTATTGCTTCGTTTTCAAGAAAACCTTGAAAAACTTAAATCATAGAGGTCAGGGTGAACAATTTGGTTTTTCAAGGTTTTCTTGAGAACGAAGCAATAAAATTAATTTTTTCTTATCAAAGAAAATATTGCTTTTTTTGATACAAGATGCGGCTTTCTCTTCATTTTTTGATAAAGTTATTAGTTTTTGTGAAAAAATCATTTCTTTGATTAGAAAAGGACAGAGATACGTGACCTCCTCTTAAAAAAGGAAATTCAGGCACTTATTTATTATGAATAAATAACGTCGGTCAGACGATTCTATAATCTCATATTTTTAACTTTAACAAAATTTTCTTTTGTATTTAATGCACCTTGCCTTTTTCTCTTCATTTTAATTCAATCAATATCTTATTAAGAGTATTTAAATACTTAAGTATGTACAGCGCTTGTTGCTTCAATAATTTCACCGGTAGCACTGATATATACGCAATCTTTTAGGTTAAATTACCTCGTTCAGGATTCGTAAGAACTGGGTTTAGATGCGTACAAGTGTACCAGTCATTACTTTCTTAATTACATTTTTTAAAATTATTATTATTCAAATTTAGAGGTATTTTTAGAATCTGCATGAGGAGGCCTTTTTAATAGGTATTGTTTATATTAAATTTGTTAATAAAATATAAATCAAAATATGATTTTCAAAATAACAAAAATTTGCGAAAATGAAATTTTTTACGCGAATTGTTCATTCTATCATAGGGACAATTTTTAAATTGGATTATTTATTTTATAATTTAATTATGAAGCTATTTGTAGGTGGAATATAATAACTAATACATTAAATTAATTGAAATTATTTATTCGAGATCTGCATATCATAAAATAAATTTTATATTGCAATATATAATTTGATTTCGTCGTAAGTGGATCACTCGAAACAACTGGTGTCACTACCCTATGTAGTAAAAAAAATAAAATATTTAGAAAAAATGTTCTAAAGATTTAATATGAATCTTATAATAAATCCATTGATTTTGATTTTGTTTTAGTAATTTAATAATTTATGTTTGTAATAAACAACAATACTTTTAAATTACTATTAAACGATAGTGTAATTATTTGTTGAAATAAATAAAATATCTAATAGACATTAAATTTCTAATTATTTATTTTATTCAGTTGTTCAAATAATTTTTATCTCAAATTTTTAATTAATTCACGCTATTACAAAATTTTATGATTAAAAAGAAAAATTTTCTTTAAAGCACATCAGAACCACTTGTAAAATTGAAGAATAACATTTTCAAAAAGAAATTATTTAACCTCACGTTCGAATCAACCTAGTACGCATGCACCCTCTAGATTATTTCTACGCCTAAACTATTCTATACGTAATTAATTCCTCCCGTTTACAATATAATTAAGTTTTTTATATATCTAATATCTTTTTACCATACACGTGTCTATACCCTATTTTATCGACTTCTCTAATTACATTAGTATTTTTCTGTTTCTCTCTCTCTTTTTTTTTCTTTTGACTATACTAAGAGAGCACCACAGTGATTTATTCACGAGAGCACGTGTTCATTCTTTTTACGCTGTTTAAACAGCTCCGCTGCTTCCTAGAGGTGGTATGACCGTCTTCTGCTAGCAGACATCGGTCACGCTACTTGCTGATTGTGTATGTATAGTGAAAGTGTGCATAGTTGTCTTCTAGTCAGTATCGTCAGCCGGTAATCCAACACACATCACTATTTGGTAATGGGACATACAATCAGCTGTGTACATCCAGGGTTCAGCACCAAAAGCAAGAATACACGGAGAAAGGAAAATACCTAAAAAAATGTACTAACTTGAGTCAGTAGTCAAAAAAACATAACTAGTCATTTTTTAATTTATTCTCAGTAAATAAATTAAAACGACCTATATTAGCCCTACAAAAAGAAATCAGGTGAGAAATCACCTGATTTCTCAAGTGATTTATCATGCCAAAATCTCATGTAATGATTCTTTTGGTTTTTACGCATTTTAAACCATGCTTAATCAATTGAGAACTATTTCTGAAAATTTTCGAAAATTTTAAACTCACAAGGAGAGGTCCTCACCTCCGGGAAAAGGATTCGGCTGAAACTACAGGATATGATTTTTTGGTGAAAAAAAATGAGCCCGTGTTTTTTCTTTTTGTCGAATAGGCCCCCTAGAAAAAAATATTGGCATTTTTTCGAAAATATAGTAAAAAGGAGCATTTATAAGAATTTGAATATCCAAGCAATTAAGACTCTTACAAAAAATACATAAAAGATGAAATAAAGAGCAAATTTAATGCTCTGATTTGAACTTTGTTGCATCAAAAAAGCTATAATGGTTCAAAATTTACAGGTAATTAAAATATGCTAATGAAATAGCGCAAAAAATTGATGATTTTATTAGTTTTTGTAGAAAAATCATTTCTTTTATTAGAAAAGGACAGAGACCTCCTCTTAAATATCACGAATTAGAAGATCAATTATTAGTAATTTAAAAGTGTTATGTATTATATAAATAATTCTATATTTATCATCTTTTAATTTTATTAACAAAAAAAATTGCTCCAAAATAAATTAACAATCACATTTTCTGCAAAATATTGCCCATAAATCGAGTAGGTGAAATGTCAGTCTTAGTACCGGAAAAAACGGTAATAAGCATCGAAAATCTACGCTTTTGGTTCATAATATAATAGTTCCAATATTAGTCTCTAAAATTCAAGCTATAGTACTAATTGAAATTATATCGACACTTTTTTTTCAAATACCTTAATACATAAATTAGATATACTAGATTTAGAACCTATTTTAATAATACTTTCCTTTCTCCGTGCACAACGAAATTATTTCTCTGTTGGTTTCTTACGATGGCCCTGGCTGTTGTCACGAGTGTGGTGATTATGATTTTCTTTATTTTAGAAATTCACATGCTCAGGGAATTATATATGATTGTTATTTAAAATGAATTGTAATAAAGAATTATTTCAAATGAATAAAAACAAAAAAAATAGTGGTGGCGTGGAAATACCACGTCACAAAGTTATAAAAGTTTTATATTTAATTAAAGTATACTGAGAACAAAATTCCCGTTAACAGTAATTGAACAATTTTATCGAACTAAAAAATTTTTTTATTAAAGATATATTTAAATTACTTTCTAACGAACAAATGTAAAATTTAATTATTATTATTTTTAAATTTTTAATTTCAAAATAACAATTAAATCACATTTCAATGAAAAATAAGTAAATGCTTACAATTCTATTAAATTTACATTTACACATGTGTGTTTATTTTCCGACATAATAAATGTTAAGAGCAGGTCGTATATCTCTATCCTTGTCTGCAAAACATAATAATTGTTGCAAAAAATAATAAGAAAGCCCCATCTCGTATAGTGAAAAGCAATATTTTGTGCAAAAGGCGGTCAAGACTATTTGCCGCATAGGGGCGCTGCGGTTAGGTGAGAGAAAAATGTAAACAATATACTGAGACAATAATATATCTCTAATTTTGTCAATAACTCTAGCCATATATACGTAGAATAATTATTGATGCTAATCTTGTTTGAAGAGTCTAAAATATTGTTGTAAAGCGAAAAATGCAGCGTGAGATAGAGCCGGCATGAGCATATGTATTCATCATTCTTTAGTATTACTTTCTCTGTCGCACTAAAGAAAAATACACATGTTCACATCGGCTCTATCACGCGTAGCATTTTTCGCTTTACGAAAATATTTTGGACTTTTCAAACAAGATAAGCATCGATAATTATTCTACATATATATGGCAAGAGTTATTGACAACGTTAGAAGTATATTATTGTCTTAAGAAATTGTAAATCCGTGTGTAAAAAATATTTTATATTCTTCTCTCACCTGCAGCGCCACCATGCGGCAAATAGTCCCGACCTCCTCTTAATGAGGAAAAATTATTTTTATCGCTTAATTTTTAAGAAAACTTTGAAAAACTGAATTGTCTATCCAAACCTCTATTTCTTAAGTTTTTCAAGGTTTTCTTCGAAACGAATCAATAAAAATAATTTTTCTAAATCAAAGAAAATATTGCTTTTTATAATACAAGATGGGGCCATCTCCTTAGTTTCTGCTACAAATATTAATTTTTGTAAAAAAATCAATTCTCTGATTAGGAAAGGACAGATATACTCGACCTCCTCTTAAAATAGGAAAAAATAAAATAATCTTTTGACGCGTATAAAATCTATTTCAGTGAAACGTCCATGTAACCGCGTAATAAAAATGGTGACTTTATCACGAGAGTTATGGGCTTGATTGAGCTGTTTAAATTAATAAACGACTCAATCCCTTTTTAGTGAGTGTAGGCGCATACACTCGATATTTTTAGGAATTAGGTGAGTTAACACCCTTCCTGGGAATCCTATTGTTAACGCTTTTTGATGGGAAAACTTTATTCATGTGGATACGCAAAATCTTATATAAACTTTTAATTTCGCGAGAAAAATCCTTGTGTAATTATTACTGGTAGACTCTTGCTACAGGAGTGGTCTTCCATCCTTATTATTTAATCTATATACAAATTTTTACTTTGGTAATATTATAAGTAGATAAGCTATGGAGTTTCTGGCCCACTGCATTTCTGGCCCACTGTATTTCTGGCCCACTGCATTTCTAACCCACCTACATTTCTAACCCAGTGACTTTCTCGCCCAGTGGGTTAGAGAGTCAGGTGGGTTAAAAATTTATGTGGGTTAGAAATGTAGGTAGGTTAGAAATGTAGGTGGGTTAGAAATGCAGTAGGCCAGAAGCAACATAGCCAGTCCCGAGAAGGTGAGCTGCCGGCGGCCGGCTGCGTGCTGTGATAAAGCTGCTGCGAACGTTTCATAATTTTTATTTTTTAATATTTTTTTATATTTATTTAACTTTTATTTTCTTATACTTTTTTATATTTATTTGATTATTATAAATCGAATTAAAATTATTTAAGCATTAAAAAAATTTTTTGACTTTGGTCGGTATCGAACCCACGACCCTTTGGACGCGAGGCAAGCACGTATACCACTACGCCACCGAGCCACCTTACTCAAAAAATTTTAAAACTTGTATAATAGGAATGTACCATAATTTTCATAAATTATTTAGACATTAATAATTATTAATTGTAAATATATATATATATAATTATTAATTGTAAATATATATAAAAATTTTGTGGGTTAAATATTATGTATATATATATATATATATATATATATATATATATATATATATATATATATATATATATATATATATATATATATATATATATATATACATAATAATTAACCCACAAAATTTTTAAAATTTATTAAAGAAATAATCGTAAATCAACCTTAATCGCAGATATAGATATAGAAATCATATGGCAACTTCCAGGACATGTCCTGGAAAGATCCCCCCTAAAAATCAGGAATGTCCTGAAACGGTATACTTCCATGTAGATATACATATATATATATATATATATATATATATATATATATATATATATATATTTATACAATATATATGTATATACGTATACACTTAGAAATTTAATATAATGCTAAATACAACAAATATTAACTATAATTTATTAGCATTATCTAAGTGCAGAGTATAGTTGTAAAAGTTAAAATAACTCGAAAAAAATAATAGTGATCCACTTGATTTTCACCATTCTTATGCATGCATATAAGTTCGCATAAAAAATTCACATACAACAAGAAACTTTGTCTACTTTTTTTTTAATTTTAAAATAGTTTAACCTGGTGCTTTTAGTAATTTCTGCTTTTAGAACTTTCAATTCCAGTGCTATTGATACTCTATTAATACTGTATGATAACTATATTAAAATACACTGAAAAAACTCTAGGAAAGCAACTGACCCAAAGCAGTACCGACGCGCCACTCGGTGTTGAGGCAAACTGCTCGACACTTTTGGGGAAAGTTACTTACTATAGCGAGTAATGGAATTCGAAGATGCTTTTATGATATCAGTTAGCCAACTTTAGAGTATATACTATAGAATAATATATTCTGCTGTTACTCTGATTATATTGTATAATTTTAAGTTGGCTAATAAGTATCATAATATATAGATATACATAAGTGTATAAAGCATCCTCGGAATTCATCACTGACTATAGCAGGCGATATTAAAACTTTTTCAGAGTGCATGCTGCTCGACAGTGACTTTGAGCCGG
This sequence comes from Anastatus disparis, assembly GCA_017163975.1. Classification (NCBI taxonomy): domain Eukaryota; kingdom Metazoa; phylum Arthropoda; class Insecta; order Hymenoptera; family Eupelmidae; genus Anastatus; species Anastatus disparis. The sequence goes on from JAFFSR010000249.1 coordinate 6,973,125, forward strand.
CGGCTTTGCCTGTTTGGGCCAGATTATTGCCCAAAACAGGAAAACACCATGCTTAACACAAAGCTTGGAAACAATTTATTTTTTGAGAGAGCAATCCTACCGAATTTTTTTCCGTATAGTATTAATACTATATTGATACTGTATTGATTCTGTATTGATACTATATTAATACTCTATTGATACTATATTAATACTGTATTGATACTATATTGATTCGGTATTAATACTGTGTTGATACTGCATTGATAATTTATTAATACTATGTAGAAATAGTGTTAAAACTATATTGATACTGTATTGATACTAAATTGATACTGTATTGATACTGTATTAGTACTGTATTAATACTTTATTAATACTATATTAAAACAGTATTGATATAATATCGATACTGTATTGATACTGTATTGATACTGTATTGATACTGTATTATTACTATATTGAAACAGTATAAATATTATTTTGATACTGTAATGATACTATATTGATTGTGTATTGATATTGTATTGATATAATATTAATACTTTATTGATACTGTATTAATACTATATTGATATTATATTAATACTCTATTGATACTATATTGATACTTTATTAATACTATATTAAAACAGTATTGATATAATATCTATACTGTATTGACACTATAATGATACTGTACTGATACTGTATTGATACTATATTGATACTGTATGGATACTGTATTAATACTATATTCATATTATATTAATACTTTATTGATACTGTATTGTTACTTTATTAATACTATATTAAAACCGTATTGATACTATATTGATATCTTTTACAACTGCTTGCTTCTTTGTTGGTTGACCGATGAGCTCTCTTAAGTGGCTCTTAAGACTCTGCCCACCTCAGCAGTAGCGACTTCTTCCATCTTAGATTGACGCAGGGAGAGGTGAGGCTGAGCTGAAGCGAGCTACAAACGATATAGTGTTTTTAGGGGAAATCCCAAAGTCAATCGCATGCTTTGAACGCAGTATCTTATACTACTACACATTCAAGCACCTGAAGCTTTTTGTATTTTATATCTTTAGATGGTATTTGTGATTTATATTTTTCATAGAACTCTTTCTTCACCTTTTTCTCATTCTTCACTTTTTTATGAGGAGGAAGAAGAGGAGTGAGTGTACTCTGAAGAATTTTCAGTGTTGCAACTTGGTGTCTGTCACATGATGAAACGAATGTGAATCACGATATTTGCTTTTTATAGGAAGTGATGGGAGCCCCAACCTTCGCCCACATCTGTGAGGTACAACCAAGAATCGCAACTTGTGAACCTCTTACACCGAGAAGTGCACCCGTGACTCGTATACCTCTCCGTTAACTTCCAAGCGCTTAAGCCAAGGAGAACTCGAGACCTTTTCCGTTGTCATCATCTAAATACTTCACAAACAACTTGTAATTTTGAATGGCCTCTCTTAACTTGAAGTGAAACTCCTTATTCGCCTGTAAGGCTCTGTATGCGCGAGATGGAATAAAAATGCGCCATTCGCAATCTAAAACTGCCATCAATCTAAACTTATCCTTTCTTTTAACTGGTCTAAACTCACTGACATAATAAGTCTGATCTTTCTTCAAGGGGAATATATTCCCAATGGCACGACGATCACGTCCACGAGCTGCCTCGTTGAATTTATCAAGATCCATATTTCTTTGATAGAGAATTCTAAGTTTACTTAGCAGAGTCTGATGAATGAATGACTTGAGCTGGTTCGGGAGTTTTCTTAAGTAGAGGTTAAGCCGTGGCTACTGCGCGGACGATCCCCACTCCTTTAGACTAATTTTCTGACATCACCGCTTATGGCGTTGTATTCTATAATTCGATCATGTAAGATGAGACAGTAAGCTGAAGTTCCAGCTGGAAAGTTTTTTTTGGTCTCGAATTAAAGACGAACATCAACAGGTGCACTCTTCAGAGAATCATTTAGTTTTGAATAATCGATGACTATCAGTGGCATGTGATTTATATAATCTGATTTTTTCAGCATTGGCTCGGACTCCTTTCCATTTTGGAAATTAGCGTACATATCGTATAATATTACATACTGATTATTGACAATATCAAGATTCATATTTCCGTAAGGATAGTATTGAGAATTGAGAAATAGTTTTACATTGCTCAAATTGCAGTGATCAAACTGACTAGCGTTAGCAGTTTTTTGTCCTTTTCGATTTGTCTGGAAACCAAGAATGATAAAACGAGGCTTCTCTAACTGATTAGATGTTTTGACTGTCCATACGTGTCTCGTTGATGCAGGTAATAATGGATATTCGTATAATTCCCAGGAACGAAAACTCATTGAGATAGGTTTATTTTTCTCGATTTGTCGAAGCATGCAAATTTTACATTCATTGGATAACTGTATGTAAGGCATAAGCCACTCGATCCTTAAAAGATCAATTTTGAAATTTTCGTAAGCATTAGTAGCATTAGGTGTTTGTATTACTGCGTTAATATCGTTCCTGGATCTCGCGAGGATAAGTTCATGTTTAACATTGACTATGATTTTGCGATAATCTTCGGCAAAGCCTAAAATCATACTGAGAGGTATGAAAATATCAAAATAGCCATCGTTATTAATGATCTTTCGAGTTTCCGCATTATTGATCCAACCAGCATTTTCTATAATCAAACTTTGACTAGGGTTGAGTGATACCCAACCTTTCATAACGGTGGTCAATCCCACATTCTTACAGCGATCGATCTCTATAGCATTAATTTCATAGCGAACTTCCTCGAATAAATGACAGATGCCATTATTGACTAAGTTAGTTCTTACTACAGCAGTGCCATCTTGTTGAGTTAATTTGCTCACTATGTGCAGAGAACTCCACGAAGGCAAAAGATTCAAATCTTGATGTTGAATTGATATGCGAATTTCATCACTATTATTGAAATTTATCGAAGTATAGGGTTGGTATGCGTGCACCTCACAGTGAGCTATTGACTCATCCAATTTTACTCCTGACGTTATGTCTAGAATTTCCTCCATTTCTTTGAAAACAGCAAAAAATTAAGCACGTAATTTTCCACCAGCAGCTCTTATTTTTAAGCCTTGGCTTTTCAAAAACTAAATGTTCTGCCGTGTTAATACTTTGACTTGTCGATGCCGACTGATGTTCGAATGCCATCTTGATTTACTTATATACCCTTTGTTATTTTTATGGTCATAAACCACACCCATTTGTTATACTGATTTAATATGTAATCTAACTGTAATAGTTTATCCACGAAAGTTTATTAAATCTCCGTCTTGATCGGCTATGCGCACTTGTAAATGATCTATGCTCTTGACGATGACTGGAAGGTAAATGACCTGTGATGGAACTTTAATGATCTTATACCCTGGTGGGACTGCAGGAAAGAATTCATGTATCGTGTGCACTCGTCGACCGTTTATATAGGCACCAGAGACGATATTGCACTCGACTCGAAGAGCGTTGACCTTTAGGATAGCTACAGGTAAGTCTGAATGATTCGTGACATCAGCAGGAAGTACACGTTTTGCGAAGTCTAATAAAGATCCTATTGAACGTTCTGGTCTAAAATCAATCGGATGATTACACTTTATTTCACTACAAAGTGTATTATTGTTTGGTTTAATACTGATTGATATACTTTTTGCCGTCAATGTTTCACTGAGATAGTTCTCTATATCTTCGATCTCATAACTACTAGTCGGTAAAACAATTTCTTCCTATCCAACGTGGAATAGATTACTACCCTTGTCGATATTCGGTATAGAATTGAATGTCATGAAAGCAACTAATCCAAAAACGTAATTCTTGTCAGGTGAGAGTCCAATCGGTGGAAAATACTGTTCTTCCAGTACAGATGATGTGCCTGAAAGACTCAAAGTCAATGAATCTGTCATGATTGTTGAACGTATAATGAACAAATACTTATCACTCTTTTCTTTATATATCAAGAGTGTTGCTCAAAAATCTTAGACAAAGATGACCGTAGTTAAAAGTATCAAAGTCTTGATATCTCTCAGGATTATACTTGATGTTGTCTACTTTCAGATATATCATTAAATCCAAAGGTGGTTGAAGATCACCGAAGCTACCGAAATACACAACATCGTTTTCTCGTTTGCGATACGCTACCCAGTGCGTTTCAGGTCCATCCGCATCATCGAGATTAACAATAGCTGATTCTCTATAGCGTGGTCCGCTAATAGGCGTAGCATTCCTCATGAATACTCCTCGAAAGTTTGAGATTTTTAGGATTTTTGCATACTTGATGATATCAGCATCGGTGAGTGCTCTTTGAAGTAATTTTACTTTGAGGATCTTTACTTTAAAGAATTCTTTGGTTTCATATGAAGACCGAGACCAGTTTTATATGGTTTCAAGTAAAGACCTTTACCAAGAGCTATTTCTTCCATCTTTATATTATGTCTCTTATTTTCTTCCAATTTTCGTTTAGCAGCTTTGGAATCGTTTACCGCTTTAGCGATTGCAGCGGCACCTCCAGCTATACCACCAACAGCACTCAAACCTGCAAAGATTGGTATGAGGAATGGTAAGAAACCTCCTACTTTCTTTGTTAATGGTAAAGTTAGTGGAATTTTTACATTCTTTTTACCACCTGCTTTTTTAACAGCATTACGTGCACCTTTTAGAGCCGACAGAATGGCTTCTCGAGCACATTTTGTAGGAACAATTGATTCTGATGCAGCCTTTACTATTGTATTGAAAGTAGTAGAAGGCTTCTTCATGCCCATTCCAAATTTAGACTTTACTTTCATTATGTTTTTGATTGCAAATGCAGCTGCTTTTTCTCCAAAGCTAGCGTCTTTTGATGAAATTCTTTGATTAGCTTTTTCTGCTAAAATTCTATCAGAAGTGTTTCTGGCTTCTACGTTATCACGATTCTGTGAATAAGCAATGTCGTGCTCTTTACAAGCTCTATCGAGAGGATCGATTCCTGGATCACCTCTAGCTAAACGTTTAGCTAATCTTGTACCGGGTCCACAGTATTGGTATCCTGGTATATGAAGTTCGATTGGAAGACTATTAAGAAGCTTGTTGACAAAACCGTGACCACGTCGTCGTTGTCTATATACGATCATCACACTCCGAAGACTAAATGAAGACTGAGGGATCGGGTATAAAAGCCCTGTATTTAATGCTGGTCAAGCATTCGTACTTCAGACGTGCTATCATAATGAATTTCAAAGAACAATCCGTTAAGCTACCGATAGAAAATTTCGACACTATCGTGGAGCATGAGAAGCAATTAACGGCATGTCGGAGCTGCAGCAATCGAGTTTTGCTTTTTTTATTTTATCGATATCTTTTTAAATTCTTAAATTAAACAAAAATAATGACTTGTCCGCACTAAAGCTATATTAATACAATAATTTTTGTTAAAATAAAAAATCATTTGGACTTGTTATTTTTTTATGAGCTTGGATTGGAAATTAAAAACTCGATACAAACTCGACAAACCTAACCTTAAAATACGATATATTGAAAGTTTTTATTATAACTTTGTATGTATAATATTTAGGTGAATTTCTTGAGTTGTCCGCACTAGAGTTTAATCTTACAAATTTTTTCTTTGTAGCAAAAAAACTCAATTAAACGCATCGTTTATTCATAAGTTAGGATTGGATATATTATTAGAAGACGGACAGCTTCGTCATGCTCTTCAAGAGGCATGGAGACTTACTTCCAAACAGTATTCGAGCTGTATTTTGCAGTCCATCAAATTGTGGTAAAACCAATAGTCTCTTAGCACTAATAACGCATCCTAATGGTCTCAGGTTTGAAAACGTTTATGTGTACTTCAAGTCTTTAAATCAATTAAAGTACAAGTTTTTGAAGGACCTCCTAGAGCCTTTAGAAGGTGTACAATACTTTCCCTTTAGTGAGCACAAAGTTGTAGCCCCTGATAATGCACTTCCAAATTCTGTCATGATTTTTGATGATGTAGCCTGTGAAAAACAAGATAATATCAGAGCTTACTTCTGTATGGGCAGGCACAAAGATGTTAATTGTTTTTATCTCTGTCAATCGTATGCTCGCATTCCAAAACATCTAGTTAGAGACAATGTCAATTTGTTGGTGATTTTTCGACAAGATGACGTCAACTTGAGACACTTATACAACGATCAGTGCGTTTTTCTCAGTTTTGTCATCCCCTATACAAATTTCAAAGACACAAGATATATGAAGCCAGACACTCTGGGTCTTAGAAGCTCTTCGATCTTCGAAGAGTTATAAAAAATACATGTAGATACACAACGTATTTTTTTCAAAAAGGTCAAAATAAAGTATTATAAATACTCTTTACAAAACATTCTCATTGTTCGTTAATGAAAAATGCGTAGTTTTTAATATGAAAAAATATACAAAAACACGTGTTTTTTTTTTCAATTTTCACAATATTTCACGTCAACAAAAACACGTGAAAAAAACACGTGAAAAAAATGCTTGAAAAAACACGCAAATTTTACATGTAAAAAACACGTGTATTTCGCACGTGTAAATAACACGTGTAAAAAACAAAAAACCGCCTTGAAAGTTTTAAAAATTGGCCTTTGAGTTTTTTAAAACCTGAAAATTTAGCTACAGCAGGATTTTACTACACTGGTGAAATAGATAAAGTCCGTTGCTTTGAATGTTCTACAGAAATATGTAGATGGGATATCGATGACAATCCATTTAGAGCACAAAAAGTGAAATGGCCGTTGTCGCTTCATCCGAGATATACCTTGTCAGAATGATTCTGCTGAAGAAAATATCAATAGATCCAAAATTTGTCTTAATAATGTATCTCTTTTGGTTTCTGAGATATGAAAAAATGGAGAATAGTGATTTTCATCGATTGAGTTGAAAATTCTAAGACAGACATTAATATACTCAAAATGATGTTTTAATTGTTTCTATCAATATATTTGATTATAAAATAGTAATGAGCAGTAACATTTAATTATTCTTTCATTTTTAAGAACACATTACAACTACTCAATCTTATAAACCATTGATTATAATAGTTATGAAAGTATAAATGTGTCTTTACAAGACAGTCAATAAAAATTTAAAGTGTCATTATGCAATATGCAGAATAGAAATATACGATAAATAATCAATGAAATACTTTCTTTCCAATTGATTAAATACAACAAACCATATTGCTAATTTCTGTATCTCTATCTTTTTTAGTTGCAGAGATTATACATATGGCTGATAGCTCTCCGCATAGCTTTATTTTCATTAATAAATAAAAACTAATTTTTTATACTTTAAAACATATTATTACTGTTTTTATTAATATATATATGAATATCTTATCTTATCTTTCAAGTTCCATACCCGTACAGGTTTTCCAACCTTTTTACGGGACACCTCGACCACCTATGTGTTCCGGTGTTTTCGCGTTCGAATCCATACCTTTTTACCCCGGAAGGTGTTCGCGTACCCGTGCAGGCCTACGCAGGCGGGGAGACTCGCTCTACCCATCCTTTTAAGCGCATCGAGAGCTTACACCAACCCGGCAGAACGTTCCGGCTCAACTATAGTAGTGGAGCAGTCGCATTCTGCCTAACCGACCCTCGAATAATTATCTGCGATTTTTGTTAAAACCGCGGAAAATCATTCAGGGGTGGTCCACCACGGTGTCAATGAGTCCGAAAAATTCTCCACTTTTAATTAAAAATGGAAAAAATCTCTGGGTGAGAGTCGGATGTTCTAGTCCCTGAGCCACCGTGGCTCTTGAATATATTTAAATATAAAATTACTAAAAGCAACCAAGTTAAACTATTTTAAATTTAAAAAAAAAGTAGACGAAGTTTCTTGTTGCATGTGAATTTTTCATGCGAACTTATATACATGCATTAGAATGGTGAAAATCAAGTAGATCACTATTATTTTTTCGAGTTATTTTAACTTTTCCTTCATACCCGTGCCGAAACTTTGCCTAAAAGTGCTCCTCATGCGGCAGGGAACCCGCCGAATACATTCGTGTTATTCCATTACATACGTGCGCAGAACGCACCGCGCAGCTACGAACAGTACGTCTTCTCGGTCGCTTCGCTGTCTGCTGTATACTTAAACTATATCTATATATACGCGAATGTCTAACCTCAGCATTAAGAGGAGGCCGTATCATTCTGTCCTTGTCTAATCTAAATTTTCGTTATTATAAATAAATAAAATATTTTCATAGAAAAGTAAGACAACCGCCCAATAGAGCAAAAGACAAACAAACGATTCTTTTTTATGAAAAAATATGAAATTTTGATTATTTTTCGAATGAAGTCTGAAACGGAAAAACAATCGAACTTGATTGAGTTGATTGACCTGTTTTTTCGTTTCAGACTTCATTCGGAAAATAATCAAAATTTCATATTTTTTTATAGAAAAAAATCGTTTGCTTGTCTTTTGCTTTATTGGGCGGTTGTCTTACTTTTCTATGAAAATATTATATTTATTTATAATAACGAAAATTAAGATTAGATAAGGACAGAATGATACGGCCGCCTCTTAAATAGATAAATGCATACATCATACTTGTAACTATTAAATAAACAAACACACTCGATATTAATACACTAATATACATATAATAGTTTAAATTATAACGAATTATAACTTTCGTTTAAAATAGATATTCTTTTTCATACACGTTTCTTTTAATTCACAACACTCTTTTAAACACTTCATGATTGTTTTTGTACAAAGAAAATAATTAAATTCACGTTTTTATACGTTTTGCTTTACACGTTTTGTTTTTGTGCACTTGATATTAATACATTTATATTTATTAAAATGAACTATATCTTTACTAACATACACGATTGTTTTAACTCACAATTTTTTCTTTTGCTCTTTAAAAGGTTTTCATACACAAAATATAGTAATATAAAAGTATTATAAACACATTTCATTATTTCTCACGTTTTTTAAATTTGAATTATCATTTATATATTTATTGTGTATCTTATGTTAACTGCTATGTGTGCTGCTATGTTCGGTTTTTTCTCTCTCTCTTTCTCTACCGAACTCAACTGTATACTGTAATTGCTTGCGCATGCGCGCTACAACGAAATAACGCAACAGATGACTCTTCGCTTTTGACGAATTTTTTTTTGTTAAAAATGGAGTTTTATCACTTTTTGGGGTGGCAAAGTTCCGGCCGGGCATGAAGGAAAATCGTATACGTTCCTCGGCACGAAACAGGCTCATCATATGCGCGTGTTTTGCTTCGCCTCGCGAAGCAAACCAACACGCGCATGGAATGAGCCTGTTCCGTGCCTCGGAACGTAATATACTATTACAACTATACTATGCACTTAGATAATGCTAATAAATTATAGTTAATATTTGTTGTATTTAGCATTATATTTAATTTCTAAGTGTATACGTATATACATATATATTATATATATATATATATATATATATATATATATATATATATATATATGTATATCTATATCGAAGTATACCGTTTCGGGACATTCCTGATTTTTAAGGGGGTCTTTCCAGGACATTTCCAACTTCCAGGACATGCCCTGGAAGTTGCCATATGATTTCTATATCTATATCTGCGATTAAGGTTGATTTACGATTATTTCTTTAGTAAATTTTTAAAATTTTGTGGGATAATTATTATGTATGTATATATATATATTTACAATTAATAATTATTAATGTCTAAATAATTTATGAAAATTATGATACATTCCTATTATACAAGTTTTAAAATTTCTCGAGTAAGGTGGCTCGGTGGCGTAGTGGTATACGTGCTTGCCTCGCGTCCAAAGGGTCGTGGGTTCGATACCGACCAAAGTCGAAAATTTCTATTCGATTCATAATAATCAAATAAATATAAAAAAGTATTAAAGAATAAAGTTAAATAAATATAAAAAAATATTAAAAAATAAAAATTATGAAACGTTCGCAGCAGCTTTATCACAGCACGCAGCCGGCCGCCGGCAGCTCGCCTTCTCGGGACTGGCTATGTTGCTTCTGGCCCACTGCATTTCTAACCCACCTACATTTCTAACCCACCTACATTTCTAACCCACATACATTTCTAACCCACCTGACTCTCTAACCCACTGGGCAAGAAAGTCACTGGGTTAGAAATGTAGGTGGGTTAGAAATGCAGTGGGCCAGAAATGCAGTGGGCCAGAAACCCCATAGCTTATCTACTATTATAACTTATAGACCCTTGCTACAAGAGCGGTCTTCAATCCTTATTCTGAATTCGTAAAAAAAAATATTAATTTGGGTATTTTTATAACTTATGGACCCTTGCTATAAAAGCGGTCTTCAATCCTCAATACCGAACGGGAACTAATAATAATCTAAAGAGTAAAGATACTTTAAAATCATGGAACCTTGCCGTTACGCGTCGGTTTTTAAAAATGTATTTTTATTTTTACTTTAAATAATGAATAATTATTTTTATAAACACTGAACCTTGCCGTTATTCAGCGGTTCTCAAAATTGTATTTTTTTTTAGATTTTTAAAATAACTGAATAATAACTAAAGATTAAACCTTGCCGTTATTCGACGGTTCTTAAAAATGTATTTTCGTTTCTATATTAAAATAATGAATTTGACTATATAATTATTTTTTAAGATACTGAACCTTGCCGTTACGCGGCGGTTCTTAAAAATGTATTTTTATTGTTACTTTAAAATAATGAATAATTATTTTCATAAACACTGAACCTTGCCGTTATTCGGCGGTCCTTAAAAATTGATTATTTAGATTTTTAAAATAATGAAAACTATTGTATAATTATTTTTTTCAAATACTGAACCTTGCCGTTACGCGGCGGTTCTTAAAAATGTATTTTTATTATTACTTTAAAATAAAGAATAATTATTTTCATAAACACTGAACTTTGCCGTTATTCGGCGGTTCTTAAAAATAGATTATTTAAATTTTTAAAATAATGAAAACTATTGTATAACTATTTTTTTAAAATACTGAACCTTAAAGATAAAAAAAACGAACACAACGCATATATTTTTACTTAACTCAAGTACTAATTTATCTTAACTAAAGGAAACGTTAGGGTTTTTTTTATATACCATATTTTCTCTTCTTGATAAGATATGATGGCTAAACTAAAAATAATAATAAAAAGAAAAATAACGCAAAAAAAATTTTTTATAAAAATTAGGTAGACGTTACATCAGCATGAAATATTATTGACCCATTCTCCTAAAATGCTTCAATTATTATTTCATTTTAACTTTTTAAATAAAAGATGCATTAAGAGCAGGTCGTATATCTCTGTCCTTTTCTAATCAAAGAATTAATTTTTCTGCAAAAACTAATAATGGTAGCAAAAAATAAGGAGATAGCCCCATCTCGTATAATAAAAAGCAAGATTTTCTTTGATGAGGAAAAATTATTTTTATCGATTCGTTTTGAAGAAAACCTTGAAAAACTTAAAAAATAGGGGTTAGGATGGACAATTCAGTTTTTCAAGGTTTTCTTAAAAACGAAGCGATAAAAATAATTTTTCCTCATAAAAGAGAATCTTGCTTTTTATTATACGAGATGGGGCTTTCTTCTTATTTTTTGCTACAATTATTAATTTTTGTGAAAAAATCAATTCTTTGATTAGAAAAGGACAGATATACTCGACCTCCTCTTAAGAGCATGACGAAGCTGTCTGCCTTCTAATAATATTTCCAATCCTAACTTATGAATAAACGATGCGTTTAATCGAGTTTTTTTACTACAAAGAAAAAATTTGTAAGATTAAACTCTAGTGCGGACAACCCAAGAAATCCACCAAAATATTATACATACAAAGTTATAATAAAAACTTTCAATGTATCGTATTTTAAGGTTAGGTTTGTCGAGTTTAATATCTAATTTTCAATCAAAGCTCATAAAAAAATAACAAGTCGAAATGATTTTTTATTTTAACAAAAATTATTGTACTAATACAGCTTTAGTGCGGACAAGTCATTATATTTGTTTAATTTATGAATTTAAAAAGATATTGATAAAATAAAAATAGCAAAACTCAATTGCTGCAGCTCCGACATGCCGTTAAAATGTTTTTTTTCTTATTCTAACCTCATAAGCTCAACTTTGTTTTGACTTCTCGGCTCTCGTGAGAAAAATTACATTATTTACCTAAGGTGTTAAGGCTTTTTTACGAAACACGTAACAGCCTGTAAACCTCTCGTTTTAAAAATCCAACCTTTACACCCATGTAAATAATATACTATTCTCGTCTTCTGGGGGCTTATTCAGTAATACTGTAACGTCTAACGTCAAGCTTAACGCCGAAACGCGCATGCGTAGTAATCATTTTTCAGTAAATACTATCGAATATCGCGAACATTATCAGAGATCATGTTTACGCAACGACGGAAATCTTCTAAACTGAAGCGCTAAGTCGATTTTATTGACAAATTTTACAACCAACTTAAAACTTGGTTGTAAATCGTACGCTAAACTGGAAATAGTATATTAAGATACAAGTGACTAAAATGGCCCATTATTTGACGGCGTGAGATTAATGTTAATGATAACAAACGCCGTGAAGTAATGGGACATTGAAGCCACGAGTATATTATATTGTTTTATAGCTCGAGTGATATAAATTCGCCAAATTAAATCTGTACTAATAAAAAACAATAACAAACAAAAACTATGCAGTTCACAAATCATAATTTAAAAAATAAAAACGATAACTGTAAAAAAGCCAGTACTAGGCGTTCCGTGAATGATAAATTAAAAAAAAGAAAGCGGAAACTATATATGAGCCAAAACTAAACATTCCGTGAATGATAAATCGAAAAAGATTTCAAAAATTATAATTTAAAAAATATACTTAAAATGTGTAATAATTTATTTTAATCAATATAATTGATATTATGTGAAATTGTTTGTTGAAATCATCTTTTATAAAGTCATGAATTTAAATTTTGTTTCACGTATGTATTAGCATCGTAGGAGCGGTGAGGAGGTAACTTATGTATAGTATAGCAATAGCAATCGTGCGTAGTAATAGGAGATTCCCCGGAGCATTTTATAATACAACGCCGAAATAACTATACCTTCCCGCTTTGCATGTTACGCTACTATCAATTTTAGTTTCACTCGTATTTTACTTGCTTATAATTGTTATTTAATTTTAAAATTGTTTTTTCATGTTCCGTAAAAGATTACTTGAAATGGAAGCTTCCGCTGGAATATTACATGAAAGTTTCATGGGAAGCTTCCTTGGAAGCTTTCGTGCTATGTGGGACATTAGTGATCATAACAATTATTTGTAATCATACATGATTAAATGATAAATTGGGTATAATTTTAAATTTAATTGGATCTGCAGGTTTTAAAGTGACTTATTTGTAAAAAAATAATATAAATATCGTTTTAAATAAACTTATCTTATCATCAGTAAAAAACGTTTTTTAATAAAATTATATAATAATCTAAATTTGCATTTTATATTCTATATCAACAGCTACAGTTTCTCGAATTGTTTAATTTGCTGCAAAACTTAAAAATATTGGTTTTCAAAATTTTATCTTTCAAAATGAAATTGTTGGCTTGAATAGTGTTGACTTAAGGAGGTTGGTCACCAGTTACATCATAAGAAATTCATTATGTTAAGAATGCTTTAAAATTTTTATCACAATTTAAAAACAACATCATAAATAAGTGGTAAAAATTTCAAAACGATTCACTGTTTCTAAATTGAGATACAGAACTATAAAATTACAATTTTGAAGAAATTTACGTAATTATTGCAATTTTGAAGTTGTCCATCTCAATTTAGAAACAGTGAATCGTTTTGAAATTTTTACCACTTATTTATTATGTTGTTTTTAAATTGTGATAAAAATTTCAAAGCATTCTTAACATAATGAATTTCTTATGATGTAACTGGTGACCAGCCTCCTTAAAAGAATATATTATAGAAACATTAAGAGGAGGTCACGTATCTCCGTCCTTTTCTAATCAAAGAATTCATTTTTTGCAAAAACTAATAACTTTAGCAAAAAATTAAGAGAAAGCCGCATCTCGTATCGAAAAAAACAAAGTTTTCTTTAATCAGAAAGAATTAATTTTATTGCTTCATTTTCAAGAAAACCTAGAAAAACCAAATTGTTTACCCTAACCTCTATGTTTCAAGTTTTTCAAGGTTTTCTTGAAAACGAAACGATAAAATCAATTCTTTCTTATCAATGAAAATATTGCTTTTTTTGAGACAAGATGCGGCTTTCTCTTTATTTTTCGCTAAAATTATTAATTTTTGTAAGAAAATCAATTCTTTGATCAGAAAAGGACAGATATATTCGACCTGCTCTTAAGAGGAGGTCACGTATCTCTGTCCTTTTCTAATCAAAGAATTGAGTTTTTTACAGAAACTTTAGCAAAAAATAAAGAGAAAGCCGCATCTCGTAATAAAAAAAGCAATATTTTCTTTGATAAGAAAAAAATAATTTTGTTACTTCGTTTTCAAGAAAACCTTGAAAAACTTAAATCATAGAGGTTAGGGTGGGCAATTTGGTTTTTCAAGGTTTTCTTGAGAACGAAGCAATAAAATTAATTTTTTCTTATTAAAGAAAATATTGCTTTTTTTGATACAAGATGCGGCTTTCTCTTCATTTTTTGATAAAGTTATTAGTTTTGTAAAAAAATCATTTCTTTGATTAGAAAAGGACAGAGATACGTGACCTCCTCTTAATACAGATTTATTTAAAATATGAATGTTAGATGTGTGTTTTAAGGCAAACACTGTTAAAATTCATTTTTTTCTGTATTGAAATTTAAAATGAATGGATCATAACAATTTTTCTAAATGTTATTTTGGATATATAATTATTAACATATAAAATTCAACAAGTTATAAAATATTACTTAAGTTTTCATAATGTCCCAATCAAGTGTCCATTTCATATCCTGATACTGAATGTGTGGAGAACACAAGATCTATTATAAATCTACAAAAAGACTAGTAAAATTGTAATTTATTTGCGTATAAGTATGTCAAAAACTTAAAAAAACAATTTTTTTTTTAATGATGTTAATTTTAATGTAATAATTATTCGAAATTATTTTAATTTGGAATATTTATGTTGTAAATGTCCGTTGTAAAAGATTTAATAATAACTTAAACATTTTTTCATATGTGTTTATTGATTACTCAAAAGAGTAGTCTTTAATGCTTTTCGACGTCAAAACGTTAGGTTAATCATTATCGTTAAAAAGTTAGTGAATAACCCCCTTGGCAAAAAAAACCCGTTGTTATTTATAAATATTATGGGTAAAAAATAAAGCGTTATCGCCAGGTGAATATGCCCGTGACCCTGCGCAGTAAGCTGTTTTAAGACGATTTTATAACAGCTAAGAATATCAAGTCTATCCTCCTCTGTCCGTCGGTTACAAGCATTGACTCTTTCTCACTCTTATATGTATTATAAAATCAGTTAAGAATAGAGGGGATTATGTCTATCTTTATTTGTTTACCGGCTACAAGCATTAAATCATTCATTCTCTCTCTTATAACACAATGTTTGTTAAATTATAACATGGAGAGGGGATTTCATCGTGAAACATATGTCGAGCACCGTAAACGTACGCTGCAAAGTATACAACGTTCTGAACGTAACAGCGCCATCTAATAAATGATATGCGAAAGATGACGAATCATGCTCGCCGCGTTATCGTTCGTTCCGACGTTTAATCCAGTCTAATCACAATGCACGAGAGCATTTCAGCTGAAATTTACAAATATTCTATGCATAAAAAGTCATAAACAAAATTTTAAGAATTTTAATTTTAAGGTTAAGTTTATTAAATATTTTTCAAAAATATTTCACAATTTTTTAGTTAACCAATAAGACCTCTAAAAATTTGCTTTGTCAAAGCTGCAAGTTTTTTTATGAATAATTTTTTTTCTCTCTGAAAGTATATAAACACAAATCTAAGAATAATTAAAAAAAAAAAATACCACTGTCAATCGAAGTGGCATTAAGTCACAGCTTACTGATTCCAAACACCACATTTTCTAGAAATAAGAGTACTTTTTTATGATAACCTTCAAATTAAGAATGTAGTTTACTTTTTTAAATATTTAAATAATTTATGAAAATTGTTTAGTTTTCAAATAAGAAAAAATAACAAAAAGTAACAAAAAATAACTAAAATTAACAAAAATTTACCGTAAATAACATTCAAATTTTCACTCATTTTTCTATATTTCGAAAAGTCTCAGAACATTATGTAGAATAAACTGAAAACTGTATTATGTGTAATAAAAATTTCAGAGAAATGTTTGCAGAAAAATTTATTATTTTTTGTTGGGTGTTGTAAATTGATGATTTTCTCTTCTTGTCTATTTTTCAGAGGGGGGCAAGTGCCCCCTTTGCACCTTTCTCCCTCTGTGAACGCCCTTGGAATCATTCTAAAAGTCATTGCAAGAATGTGAAAATAAAACAAAACAAACTGAATCATTTTGAAAATTTTTCTAAGAGTTTGGACAAAACACTCGGAGTATTTTAGTTTGTTTCTTTTTCTCTCATTTCTTTTGGTTTTTATTCATTCTATTTCATTTTCTCTCATTTTATTTCATTTTTTATTTTTTTATTGTATTTCAGCACTAGCGAAAAAAATTAATAAAACATTCAAAATCATTCTAAAATTTATTGTAAGAATCCGAAAAAAAACGAAAGAAACTGAGGCAAACTAAAACCAACTAAAACATTTTGAAAATTTTTGTAATACTTAAAATAAAGCACTCAGAGAATTTTAGTTTGTTTCATTTTCTCTCATTTTATTTCATTTTTTATTTTTTTGATGTATTTCAGCACTAGCATAAAAAATAAATATAACATTTAAAATTATTCTAA